>JAODAL010002547.1:0-193398 GCA_025379985.1 Phyllomedusa bahiana | reverse complement strand
AAAATTTAAAAGTGGTATTTGGTTTGGGAAAAAAAACGCTGTTTTTTTAAAACTGAATAAAAACAGAAAAAGGGCTTAGATCCCCTTGGATATTCAAGAGCTGAGCAGTTAGCATTAAAATTAATATGCGGGAAAAGGGAACGCCACGGACTTTATTTCCCAATATCCCCAAAACAGAATTAAAATTTAAGGAAACAGTCTCTGAACAGCTGTACCCCCCCCCAATAAATCTCTTTAAAAAAGTGTTTTCCCCTTTTAGTATGAGATATCATAAGCAGC
Source organism: Phyllomedusa bahiana (assembly GCA_025379985.1). Classification (NCBI taxonomy): domain Eukaryota; kingdom Metazoa; phylum Chordata; class Amphibia; order Anura; family Hylidae; genus Phyllomedusa; species Phyllomedusa bahiana. The sequence goes on along the minus strand of JAODAL010002547.1, from coordinate 193,119 downwards.
CGCGCAGCGGCGGCAGCACCTTCCCTTTAACCCCGTACAGTGGAAGGGGTTAGAGTCCCGCGTCGCGCCCGGGGACTTATTTTTGGGCGGTGACGCACAGAACCCCGGCCGGGCCCTCTGTTTGGGCCCTTTATCTCTGCCATTTTCATTAAAGGGGCTACCCCTTTTCCCCTCCCAAAGTTCTTTGCCCCATGAAAAACCTATGTGCTAGCACCCCATTTTATAATTAATTTAAAAAAACCCCTTCTTTCCCCCGGGGAATCCACCCCAAACTTCGCTTCGTTCGGGGGGAATCGAAGACTTCCTAAAATTTTCTAAATGAATTTCACTTTGTTTAAATAAAATTCCCCCATCTCAAAGATAAGACATTTCAAAATTGATGAACCCATCACCCAAACAATACATGATAAGATAAGTGCTTGGAGTATAGGGAATGCGATTGACTGAAGGAGATAGATGTAACCGAAAGGTAGACTTATTAAAGATGGTGGGAGGCCCTTCCCTAAAAAGATGAAAAAAATTTTTTAAGTCATGCTTTAAAACAAAATTTGGATAATAATAATAAAAAAATTTTTTAATTTCTATAGCCCCAAATATTCCGCAGCACTTTACAAATTAAAAGGGTAAACATACAGTCATTACACATTAAAATTTACTTACAAATGGGGGACAAAAGGGGATTAGGGCCCTGCTGGGAGAGCTTACAATTATTAGGGTGATGGGTGAAACATAGGGTAAAAAAGTCCCCAAGTTTACAAGGGGCCCGGCCATTTTTTTCATAAATAGGGGTTTGGTTTACATGAAAAATGGATGAACCTTCCACCCAGCTGTACATCTATAAAGTTTAATTTCCTGTGAGTCCCCAAAATTTGCAGGGGGGTGACAGATGTGTGTGATAGCATTAGGGATCTTGGTGGGCCAGACTAAAAAAGATGTGTTCTCGGGGGCCCTTTTAAAAAAACTGTGGGGGTTGTGAATGTGCCTGATCGCCCGGGGTTTGCATATTCCGGGGAAATTGGTGCCGCAAGTGGGGAAAACTTGTAGGCGGGCATGGGGGGGTTCGGATGTTTTGGGGAAATTTAAAGTCTGATATCACGCAGAGGGGGGGAGGCCCGGGGGGCCGGAAAGACAGAGACTAGGGGGGTGATTTTGGGAGGAGCAGCCTGGGGAGAGTTTTATGGGTGAAAAAGTGCTGAGTTTTTTTAACTGTACCCGTATTTGGGTAAAACCAGTGCAGTGACTAACACAATGGGGAAAGAGGAAATCAGTTTTGGGGGCCCTGGAGAAAAAAACAACCCGGGCTGCTGCATTCTGGACAGTTTGGGAAGGGGGGAGATTTTTTGCAAAAGGGGGAAAACCGATGGGGCAAGGGTTCCCAGTTGTCAAGAGGGAGAAAGAATAAGAGCAAGTAATGAATTTTTGAGTCGTTTCCACGGGAGAAAGGGCGGTTTTTGGAGATTTTTCTTGGGGTTGCAGGTGACAGAGCGGGCGGGGGATTGGTTTATATGGGAGAAGGTCGGCCCGAATCAAAAAAACCCCTAGACAGCGGGCCTGCTCCCTGGTGAAAGGGTTTTGGGTACCAACCAAAAAAACCCAAAAAATAGCGGGGGGGGGTTGGGGTTTAGTAGATGGCGGAAAAGACAAGAAGTTCAGTCTTAGTGGGGTTTTGGGTTTTCAGATGGAGAAGGACATGATTTCAGAGACGGGAAACAGACAGCCCAATGGTGTTTTTTTACCCAAGGTGGATGTTTTGTCAGGGGAGGGGGTGTATAATTGGGTGCCCACCGCTTTGAGATGGTACTGGAAGAAAAATTTAACAAAAGGGTTTGTCCAAAGGGGGGTGTGTACAATGAAAAGAGGAAGGAACCCAGAAAAATGATCCCTGAGGAACCCCAACAGCAAGAGGAAAAAGGAAAAGGAGGTCGAAACCCGAAAACGAGACCCCCTGAAGGGGCGGTTTTAGAGAAGGGGAGGACGGGGAACCCAAAAGCGAGAGCGGTGTCCTGGAGGCCAAAGGGGGGCTACATTTCTGGGGAAATTGGGGATTCCCCAGTGGGCAAAATGCGCAGAGAGATCCCAAAGAAGCAACAAAAGAGTAGTTTTTCCCCGAAGATTTTTTCTGTTTGGGGGGTCATTTGAGACTTTAAATTTAAAGGGAGTTTTTTATGGGGTTAGGGTTTTGGGGGAAACCTGATTGGGAGGGGGGTCAAAAAAGAGATTACAGAGAGATAGCGGATTTAAAGGGGAAGTTTGACCAAAACGTTTCCTGGGGTTTAGAGATGAAGGGGGAGGTTTTGAGCTGGGGCGGAAATTATCACACCCGGACGGGTCCAAAGAGGGCTTTTTTTGTAAAAGGGGGGATTATGGCGTGTTTGAAGGAAGATGAAAGATCCCAGTGGAGAGAGGGGTTACAGATAGCAGTAAGGTGAGAGAGGGGCAGCTGGAGGGAAAAAGGGCTGGACGAGGTGGGATGGGGAATGGGGGCAGTAAGGGGGTGGGGGGACGAGCAGACAGGAGAAGCCCGGGGCCAATTTTTCCTTGTGTCCGGGGCAAGGGCTGTGAATAGATTAAGGGGGGTGCCGGGGGGGGAAAAAAGGGGGGTATTATTTTTGGGGGTTGTGATGTATGTTTTTGCCGGGGTTTTTTTCAATTTTGTCTTTGAAGTTAGTGGCCAGGTTTTTCAGCAAAAGGGGGTCAGTTACCGGGGCCTGAGCTTTGGCCCCTTTAAGGGGGGGGAAGGTTTAAAGAGGCGTTTTGGGCCCGTTGTTTTAGTGTGGAATTTTGGGGGGTGAAATATTTTTTTTTTGGCCCCCAGGGGGAAGGGCAGTGGGGGTAAGTCCCTTTAATTTATTTTGTAGTGGAGGGAAAATTTGGGAAAGGGAGCTTTGACTTTTCCACAGCCCCTCAGCACAAAATTGGGAAAATCGCCCGGGGGAAAACGGTCTGAGGTGTGTCCAAGGGGTCCGGGGGTCTGGGCTCTGGTGGGGCCCGGGGTTTGGGAGGGTGCCAAAAATTCCAGGGTGGTTTTTGAGAGTTTCCTTGGGAAAAGTTTGTTTGCCCGGTCGGCCAGGAGAGGGAAGGAAAATTGGGGGGCAGTGAGGACTGTATGGGGCTGTGATTCCTGAGTATTAAAAGGAGCGGATATTTCTGATTAAAAGGGTTTTGGGCCCGGTTTGTTTCCCGAGAAGGGTGGAATTAGTGATAATGAAGGAGATAAAAATTTGGGCAGAGAAGCATAGGGGAAAATTTGGAATTTTGAAAATTTGGGGAAAAATACAGAAGACCAGGGTCCCAAGGTTTTCCCCTCCCCTTTTGGGTTGGGAAAATCATTTAAACCCGCAGAGGCCCTGAGAGGGGGTTAATGAAAAAACCCTTTTAGGCAAAGGAACTTTGGGGAGAGTTGGGGCATTTTAGAAAAGAGGAAATTGGGGGGGCCAGGGGGGGCAAAAATTTTCCCGAAAAATGGGGGGGAGAGCCGGGGGGTCTGTAGACAACTGGGAATCTGATGGGAAAATTGGCCTTTAAAGAGGGCTGGGGGGGGTGGACTCAAAGGAGGGGGAAAAATGGGGGGGGGGGTGCAAGAGGAATGGACCTGGTAAGTGCAAATTTTGGGAGGAAGTATGCCAAAATTTCCCCCAACCCGGCCCGTTCTAAGGGCGGGGGGGGGTGGGTTTAAGTTTAAACCCCCCTTTGGGGAGAGCGGCAAGGGGGAAACCGGGGGTTTTTAGATTGCTGGAGCCCTGTTTCTGTGAGGGGCCCCGGTTGGGGAAATTGGAGAGGAAAAAAAGGGCAAGAACAGCAGTGAGGGTTTGTTCAGACGGATCGGGCGTTCCCTGGAGCACACTTAAAAGGGCCCCGAAAAAACGTACGTTGGGAATTTGGGAAGCAGGGGTTTGCCCGGGTTTTTTAGGGGGGGGCCCGAGGGGAGGTGGGGGGAGCAGTAAAGGGAAAGGGGGGCCCGGGGGTTGGGGGGAGATGTCCCCTGCAGCGAGAAGCAGGAGAATGAAAAGAGGGCGCAAGGGGGCAGTGATGAAATGGCGGGGTTTGTGCAGTAATATGTGAGCTGGAAAGGGTTTTGGGGGGGTTTTTAAAAAAGGGGGAAAAAAGCGTGGGGATGGGGGTACATAGGGAGGGAAGGAGAGAGGGGCTTATGTGGAAAAAAACTTGTCTTTAGGCAAGATGGGTTGGGAATTAAAGGGGGCGATGGCCCCAAAAGGGAGATAGTAATAGCAAGCCATGGAAATAAGGAGAAAGTAAAGAATGTAGCAACTTTTCAAAAAGGCGGGGACCCCCTTTTCCCCTTTTGCCCCACTTCAGGCCCAATTTTAGGGGTAATTCTGAGGTTTTCCACTTTTAAATTGCCACTTTTTTAAATTTGGCACTGAAATTTGGGGCCCCCCAAACCCCGGTCACCCGACCACAGCTCGCCCCAAAATTTACTCAATATGATGAGTTCAAAAAAGAGCATTAGGGCCTTTTAGGTGTCGTAAAGGGTGGGGCTTCAAAAAGCTCTGCACAAGCAAAAAAAATTTTAAGGGGGGTATTGGGGTTGATGGGTATACAAAAAAACACAGGATAAAAAATTTTGGAAGACAAGGGTGGGGGGTAAATTTCTGTACAAAAAAAGTACCATTTAAAAATAAGCGAGACACTTTGACTTTTAATGCGGGGGGGGATGGGTGGGGCTTGTTGTTTTTCCCCAAAGGGCGCCATTTTTAAAATAAGCAGGAAAAGCTTTGAAAATATAAAAGCGGGGGGATGGTGGGAAATTGTTTTTTCCACAGAAGGAGTACCATTTTTTAAAAAAAGCAGAGACAGTAGACATATAATGCGGTTGGGGTTTGGGTGGGGGTTGTTTTTTTCCACAGAAAAGGACGTAAACCCTTTAAAATAAGCCAAACAGTTTGACATTTAATGCGGTGGGGGGCTGGGACTTGTTGTTTTTCCCCAGGGCAGGAGTACCAAAAAATAAGAGAGGCAGTAGAAAATAATCGGGGAATAAATCTGGTTTAAACAGGGGGAAACCTGGGGAATTTGGAACATTTTGTGTTTTTTTTGTTGGGGGTTTTTTGGGTTTTTGTGGGTTTTTTTTTTCCCCTTTTAAATTGCCCCTTAGAAATTTGGCACGTGAAATTTGGCCCCCCCCAAACCCCGGGGGGGACAGACCACAGCTCTGCAACCCTTTGAGGGATGGGAATTGAATTTTATGGGGTTTGTGTAAAATTTCCCAGAAAATGGGAAGCTTGTGTGAAGTTTTGGAAGTGAGACTAGGAGGTTCAGATAACAGAGGAATTAAATCATTGCATAGGCATTGTAAGAAATTGGAGCCCTTAATTAAATATGTGTAAAGGTAAGGGTGGACACCTCTGTCCCACCTCTACCAGAGTGCAGGTGCAGCCTATGCTGGCCCCAAAAAACATTTGGGCAGACAACATTTCATGAAGTCACCTGGCCCCCAGTGGAATAAAAAAATGCCCAAATTTTTAAAAGATGGGAAACTGTAGCTTTTTTTTTGCTTTTCATTAAAGGGGCTTTTACCTTTTAAAGGCTTTGGCTGAAATTGGGAAAGGGGTTTGAAAGAAATAGCTGAAAAATTTTCCCCCCCTTCCCTCTCTATGTATTCCAAAAGGGGAACCCAAAATTTCCCCAAAATTTAAAAAATTATTTAAATGCATTTTAAGTCTGGGACAAAAAGATTTTTTTTGAAAATAAGGGAAAAAAGGGAAAAAATCTGGAAAGGGAAAAACTTCCCAAAACAAAAAGGGGCGACTTTTTGAAAATTTAAACCCCCTAAATTTTCCGGGTTCTAAATCCCCCTTTAAATGATTTAAAGGAATGTAAACAGTATGTATGAAAGTGTCTACAAAATTTTTCAAAAAATTTTTGGTCGCAATAAAAATGCACCAGAAAAGACCCCGATAAATTTACTGACATGTAGCTGAAGCCATTTCCAAAAAAAACTCAAAATTCCCCAATAGAAAATAAAAAAAAACCAATTCTTTTTCAAAATAACAAACTACAAAGGGGATAAAAAAACTAACTTATGTTTAAATTTAATAAAAACTATGAAAAAATTTTATCAAAAATAAAAAATTACAAATATTTCATCAAAAATTAATATGGGAATGAAAAATAAAAAAAAAATTATAAAAATTTTTGAAATTATCCAAAAAAAATTTAAAAATTTAATAAAAATAAAAAATTTTAAATGAAAAAGATGCTATCATTTTTAAAATTTTTTTTAAAAAACCAAATTTGGGTATTTTTGGAGTTATCAGTAAATTAAAAGGGCAATCAAAACCAGGCTAAAAAATTTAAAAAAAAAGCTTTTAAAAATAGCATGCCAGTGAATAGAACTTTTTGGAAAGTAAATTTTGGGGTTGCCGCATCTATAGTCCAAGCAAGACCTGTCATTTGCTGGATATTGCCAAAATTGTAGCCCCCCTGTTACCATTTACCCCATCCCGGGGGTTGTGACCTGGGGTTTCCGCACCCCAAATCGGGTCTACCCCTTGGCGGCAGGCCCCGGGTTTAAAGCCCGGGGGCCCCTTGGGACTCTGCCCCCCTGGGGGTGGTCTGATCTAAAAACTACATTGATCACGGTGGCCCAAAAGGTTTCCAAAAAAATTTTCCAGGGCCCAAACCAAAAACATTGACTTTTTATGGAAATCTGTTCGTTGCTTTTAAAAGCTTTAAATTTTTCTAAAAAAAAAAATTTTACTAAAATTTTTTTTTATATTTTTTGGAAAAATTAAATTTTTCAATCATGTAAAATTTAGGGTCAGTGGGTAAAATTTAAAGGGTATTTTCCTACAATACAGCATTGTTGGATCCATAAAACGCATCCAAAATGCATCCAACACGCAGGTGAGTGTTTGAATGCGTTTTGGCTGCAGCAGGATTGCACCCTATAGTTTTAAATAGGTCTGCTGCCTCTTTCGGACCAAGAATTGACAACTCAATTCTTTGAACAGATCCAAAAGACCCATCAGAAAGATGGAAGACGTCTGAACCACGATGTGTGTTTTACATTGAAAGCAATGTAAAACACACCACACATTGTTAGATGTGTGTTTTGGTCAGTTTTGGGTCTGAAACATGGATCCTAACACACATCTAAAAACGTATCCAAAAACGCTGTATGAACATCCCCTTATTCTACACAAGGCGATAGCTAGCACAGGACTGTTCTAGCTGGGACTTCAGGTGCGCCAAGCAAGATCACTATCATAGCTTCTATTCACTGAAATGCTATTTTAACGCCTTTTCTTTTACTTCTAGCCTGTTGTGATGTGTTTGTAATCACTGATAATACTACGCTAGCTCCGTAAATACCCGATTGAGAACAAAATTTATGGTAGATACTGCATTGGTTTAATTTAATATTAATGTTATATGATATAATTTTATATGATATAATTTTATATTAATTTTATATTATATAAATTTATATGCTTTGGATATTATAGAATTTTATACTCGTTTTGTATTATATAATGCTATATTAATTTTAAATTATTTAATATTAATTATCATAAATTAGGTTTAATTACTTTAGTGGAATTATTGGTGAAGTAATTGACATTTTTTTACCTAATGGCAATTACAGTTTGTCTAGAACAACTTTGCTCTCAGCCACACAAATTTTAATTTGGTCTGGCTTGTAACAACAGTTTTACACCACATTTTAACATCACAGATTCATAAATGTGTCTAATCATGCGAATCTGGCATGACACACCCCCGTAGTGTTGCCGCAAGTGTCAGATCTGTCGCATTATGCACCAGATTTTGGCATACGACTGTTCATACATCTAACAGCCAGGGCTTCGACAGGTCTTTTGGCTCAAATCACACCAATAAATTGGTGCAGCCCCATTCATGCATTCCCGCTAAGAATGCTATATAACTTCCTAAATGCATAATTTACAAATGTATAGCTTTTGTGCAAATATTTACTGACAGACATTACTAAATTATAAAATCTGCATCTTAAAAGCCTTAAGTTGATGTATTAAGTCTAAAGGCATCCATATCAATGAACCACAGTGCCTGTACTCTATAAACAATGAAGGCTACATGGCATTCACAAGAGCACTACAGTCCCATTATCAGGTTGGATCATCACGAGAGATGAGCGAATTTCTCAAAAATTCGATCCAGCCAATTCACCGAAATTTCCTCCCAAATTAGTTTCGTCCGACTTTATTTGTGGCGAATTGCGTTAAAAAACAGCAATTTCCTGGCTGCAGAGAGCCTGTATGATATTGTAGAACATTGTGCAATGCAGAAATATGCATAGGGAGCGTGGTTTGGTATTGAAACAATATTGTGTTTTAGTATGACACACAGATGACAGGCGCCGCTCTTAGAATCGCTTCACAGTTCACTTATCTGGGCAGTTACGGGGGCAAAACTGACCAAATAACTGAAGTGGGGACGCAGCCTGACAGGGTAATGTCAGTGCCAGCTACAAAGAACCGAGCTGAGGGCCAAGATCCTACTATAACGTCTAAGAGAGCACTGCTTTTACACTGTCATCAGATGATTCCACAGATTATGACAGAACCTGTTCTGATAAAACGCTGATACATGTAGAGCCCCTCCCCCTTCCGAAAGAGTGGAGAGAATGTCAGCAGTAATTTTGTCAAATAACTTTTCTAAAAAAAACCTTGGAAATACAGCTTGTGTCATATACAGCTGTTGTCATATACACACATCTCCATTGCAGGCAGGTTATTATTGTGGGATATTGTTCTCAGCACCAAAGAGTTACCTTTTTCACTTATAAGGGGAAACACCTTTGAAATACAGCTTGTGTATTTGTCATATACACACATCTACATTAAACAGAGTTTGTTTTATTGTAAATTTTTGATCAAACAGTATGTCAGACAGAGAGGTGGCAGGCCCTTCACATGGGAGGGGCAGTGGCACAAATGTTCCTGGAGCAGGCACAGGTCGCAGCACAGTAAGGGGACATCGCAGCAGGGGTCACTCGGCGAGGCCAGAGCTACCGGTGTCATCTAGCGGCCATGTGTTGACCACCAAGCCAACACTTCTTGAATGGTTGACTAGGTCATCCACTTCCTCCCAGATGACATCTGACAACTCCAGCCAAGAGTCGGTGGGTTCGTCAGATAAAACCCTTAGTTGGCATGGCCCGGAATAAAGACAGGGGCCCTCACCTGTCCTCAACCCGCCTCTGTCCCGTTCGGTTCCCTCAGCCAGAGAACTACTATGTGCTGTGGGCTCTGCGCCACTATACAGCGAGGACAAACTATTTGAGGACAGTGAGCAGCTACTGGGCAGCAAAGAGGTGGGGCAGACATCCGCTGATTCTTGCAGTAGCCGGGCAAGTAGTGATGAGGAGAGTGGCATGGGAACAGTCAGGCTCTGTACACTGAGACCGGTGAGGAGGACAGCAGTGACGGGCAAACACTAATAGCCAATCACACTTGGGAGCTGGGTGAAGCAATCATCGTCAGGAGAAAAGCGTCAGGCAGCGGCACAGCCAGTAAGTCGATAGTGTGGCTGGGAGTCAGCAGGGTGGCAGCAGTGAGAGGTTGGGAGCCAAATTGCCAGGGGGTAGACCACCCACTTCGCGGGTCCCTTCCTGCCCAGAAAGTATCGGCGCAGGGGCTCATCAAGGCAGTGGCAGTAGCAGTCAGTCAGTGCAGAGCGATGGTGGTAAAAACACCTAATTGGTGGTGTGGCAGTGTTTTTCCAAGGCACTGGAGGAGGCGAAAATGAGAATATTTAGAATCTGTGGGCAAAAAGTGAAGCGTGTTCAGGAACCTAATGTTGGTACCACGGCACTGCGTCAACATATGCAGCATCACCATTCAGTGGCTTGGGAGTATCGTGTCTCAGATGTGGTGGCCCATCCTGCCGCAGCAACAGAGCATAGTAGCACACATCCCATTTCAGGCAGACAAGGCTCCACCACCACAGCCAAAGGGAGCTGTCTGTCTTTCCCATCATCTACCGGTCCAGATGCTCCTGCCGCACATGGAGCCAGCAGTCGTTCACCGAGGCGATTGCCAAGAGACAGCAGTATGCGTCTAGGCATCCTAAGGTGCAGAAGCTGACTGTGCTCCTGTCCAAGTCAGTGTTACTGCAGTCTCTCCCTTTTCAAGTGGTGGACTGATGGCTTGTGCCGAGCCGAGGTGGAGAGTCCCAAGCATCATTTAGTTTTGAAAAAGGTAATACCAGCCCTGCACAAATATGTAGAAGAGAAGGTGGACCAGACCTTGAGCCTCTCGGTGTCTTCCAAAGTGCACGGCAGCGCGGACGTGTGGAGCTGTAACTACAGTCAGGGACAGTACATGTCCTTTACAGCCCACTGGGTAAATGTGCTTCCTGCCCAGCCACACCTGCAACTTGGACAGGAGACACCGCATACGCCTCCATGTTGTCAAACTGCTGATCTTGCACCAATGTCCGCCTCCTTCGTCTCTACCACCTCAGCCTCCACTGCAGCGACAAGTCAGTGCTCCTCCAGCATACCACATGTGCATGGCATGGCAGTGTCATGCAGTTCTATACCTGGCTTGTCTGGGTGAACGAAGTCACACAGGGGAGGAACTGCTTCGGTTCATGAAAGACAAAATCGATTTGTGGCTTTCTCCGAGACAACTGAAAATCAGAACCTGATGACAGACAACGGGAAGAACATGGTGTCCGAACATGGTGCTAAACTGGATAGATTTCAGATGTGTGTAGGGGAGACATAGACACACTGGATTTGACACAGAGTTCCCCACAATAAGTGGAAAAATTAACTCATTGCCACACATAGCAATATCCCAAAATAAAAAGAACGCTGGTTCAGGAACAAGTGTGTATATGACACACACACCTGTGTATTTGAAAGGTATTTCACCCCAGTAACTCTAAAATTGTGTTGCATTGTGGCGCATTATGTTACCAGAGAGGTGGGAGGGGGTGAAATTTCTTCACCTCGCCCTGAGTGCAATTTAGCCTAGAAACTGTCCTGGGTGGGGCTATGGTTGGAGTAAAGGTTAGGGTGAAAAATTAAACCTATATTTTTTTTTACTAGTTTAGTCAAACCTGTGTCAAACCTGCTGACCATTCAGCGTTTCTTAACCTTCTATAAACAATCTGATCAGCCAACAAATGAGTTTGCTGATTGGGGACATGTTTACACTGGCCGACCAACTTACAAATGTTTGAGCCCCATCATTAATGTGAGTAAAGGGACCTGAAGATACTTAAGAGTACAATAATAAAGCATTTGTAAATGACAATACCTATAAACTACATATTTTGTTTATTATCATGACTAACGCATATTATAGTTAACAAGAAATTTACTGGTGACTTGCAATCCTAGATACACACACTACAGCTATTGTACTCTGTTTTGTTTGTGATATATTTAACACAGTGATTACCTCAAACTGACAATAATTAACACAAATCTTGAAACCCACCACAAAGAAAATCTTTGTTCACTTTGAAAGTAAAGGAACCTTTATTTTTCTTCTGAATTTCCCTGGAAGTACCATGTCAAACCTTCAGAATGGCATTGAAGATTGCTCATGTTTTTTATCCTTGCTGTTTCTTAAACAATACTAGTGAGTTATCTATGACTGTTAATGCCATTGTTCTAACTATTTACGCTGACTTATATTTAGAAAGAGAATAAATTAAAAATAAAGGCAACAAAAAGACAACAGAGAATCTCTTGTTAGCGGGTAATTGTGGAATAATACCCAGCAAAAAACAGCTATGGGGGTGTTTGTAGTAGAATTGCTGCTATTGTTGAGAGCTTGTTTAGGCTAATCTGAGGACCTCTTCCCAGGTAGTATTTTCCAGTGTGACTCACAATGTCATTAGCCATAAAGCAATCTCTTTAGTGAATTGGGTGTATGAGAGCATTTAATGTGGGCTTAATTTAGAGACTGCAAGACTTGTTCTAATGTTCTTAAAAAGGACCTGTCAAATAGGTTTTGCCACCCTTGCTAAGGACAGCACAAGCTAGTGACAACCATGCTGTTTCCAGTGTTGTGTTCCTGATTCTTTAAGATGCTGTAGTTTCAGAACATTTCATACTCAAATTTGGCAGTTTGCAGTCTGCTCTGCTAGAAAAAAAAAGTCCATTTAATTCATGAGCAGACATTAATCCCTCCCACCCATACCTAGTTCTGTCTATCTCCAGGTTTTTCACAAGTTTCTTCCTATTCAAAGTAAAAGGTTGAATCAGCCGTGAGTGGGCAGGGCTAGTGGTGAGGGATATTGCCTGCTCATGAACTAAGTGGACTCTTTTCTAGCAGAGCAGCCTGTATAATACAGCATTTGAGCATTGAATACTCTCAAACTACTGCATCTTACAGAATAAGAGACATAGCACTGGAAGCAGATTATTTGCCACTAGCTTGTCCTGTCCTCATCAAGAGTGGCATAACATATGTGAAGGTATCCTTTAATATAGTGTCTGAAACAATTAAGTCCCAGTACAGTGGATGTTCAAATGTTGCCTTAAAAAATTATTTGTAAATCAGCGCCCTTAGTTAATACTCAACAGTTTTTTTTTTTTTTTTTTTAATAAACGAGCCTTTCCAGGATAGAAAGGCATTACCTGCATTGTCTATTGAGAGTTTGAAGTTATCTGAAATCCAATTCCTGTTAAACCAGCTCAGGTTCTGCGGACAGTACCAGAGTCTGATTTTGTGTACTGATTCTGCTTATAGGGACTTGTGTTATTCCATCTTCAAAAGTAGTATATAGTACAGTTGGAAAGATACATGTACTATTGCCTATTCATAAAAAATAAGAAGGCTATTAAAGGTTAAGTCTTAAAAAGAATACATTATCTTTGACTTCCTATAAGACTGGCCAAGTATTTTCTTCTGAAGCCTGTGTTATAGCGTCCTTATGTTACAGCATCAGCAGGAATATGTTTTCTAGCATTGTGTGTGGATTTATTCTTTTTTATATAATCTAATGTAATTTCTATTGAGGATGTGGTAAAGTGCTTAGTCATTGTGCCAATTCAGCATATGTAGAGTTAGTGTACTGTGCAGCTTAAAGCAGGAGTGGTGGTAGCCTAGGTAACTACTGTGTGATCATAGGGGATAAGTATAGGTACCCTAGTAAGAGAAAATGTAGTTGTTCTACAGTTGAGCCCAATGCCAAGGTCATAGTGTTTACAGCCCTCGATTTATGTCAGCTAGGTTCAAGAGACAGATTCCATTCCTCATTTAAAAATATTTTGAATGGAAACAGCACACAAATAGTCCAAATGGATCAAAAAATTTCCTCTTTATGCAACAATATTTCCCAATGGTGAATTGGTCCTTAGTCACCCAATAAACTACTAAAAAAAATTTGAGGGATGACAGCTTTTCCAAAAATAGTTTTATACAAAAAAAGCAGTGCAATGTTTCAGCCCAAAAAGTATGATTTTTAGCAAGCTGTTTTTTAGATTCCATTCATGTAAATTCATAAGGTAATTGTGCCTGAGAAGAGAGCTTATTGTAGTGGATGCCTAGATGCTTCTGTCAGAACCAAGTAAACCAACATGCTTAATCAATTAAAGGAATCTTCTTCACCCAGGGTCACCTCTCCCACAAACCCTAGGCACTAGAATTTAGCTGCTGAAACAGGAACGTCTTCAAGAAGTGCTCCTTGCCACCATAGTAGAGGCACAAACTGAGAATGTGTCTTTGCATGCGTTACTCTTCCAACAGCCAATGTCTCTCCAACAGCCTAGACTATTCTGGTGGAGTGACTGATAGAGGCTACAGGGGTCTCTGAAAGACAGGAGCTAAATGTGAAGGTCTGAGTCATGTTGTTGCCAATTTTTTTTGTCTGTCTGCAACGTGGATAGTGATCCAGGTCAACAGCATGATAAGATTATCTAGGTTAGAGGATAGATCACCACTAGCCAGTTCATCCCTAATACAAACAGCAAAGCCTTCCCAGATGGTGGCAACAAGGACTTCATTATTCCAGGATAATTCAGAAGCAAGAGAGCGGAACTGAATGGCATACTGTCTCACAGTCGAGTCACCTTTTGGTAGCCAGAGGAAGGAAGGATAATGCCCAGGTTTGTCAAATACCTTGCAGAATGTGGATAGAAAGTTTTGGAGATTCAACATTAGCAGATCCCATCATTCGCAGAGTAGAATAGCCCAGTCTAGAGCTTTACCGAAGAGCAGTGAAATGATGAAGGCAACCTTGGCTGTTTCAGGAACTAACTGTTTTGCCAGGACCTCAAAGTTGATGATACAGTGGATGAGGAGTCACTGTGTCTTGCAATTTCCATCACAGTGGGGTGGCAAAAGAAGATGCAGATTGGGATTTCCCATAACAACTGGAGTGGAAGCCAGCAGGGGAGCGGTAGCTAGGTAGAGGGGTTTTAATGTTCTTTAACATCTGGAAAAGTTGCTTCTGGCAGATGCCCTTTGAACAGAGGCATGTCAGTGGGATCCATGGCCAGATTGTACTATTATGGGCATGTGGTGGATCATCTGAGACAGCCATGAGATTGACATAAGGCCATGGCAAGGAGCAGAGTCTAAGGAGCCCTCATTGTGTTCACCCTCAACTCCTGCAAAGACTGAAGGGAACTCCCCGGTTACTTCCCCTGACGAGGTCATTCATAGTGATGGCTGATATGGAGGAATGATACAGAAAGGGTGGGCAGAGATGTAGTAACGACACAAGCAGAAGATCAGGCCAAGCGGCATACAATCGTTGACAGGTTTCAAGCTGAAAATCAGGTAGCTCTCAAAAACCAACAAAAAGTGAACCAACAATCTGGAAGTGGGCTGGGGAGAGATGCCCCTTTAAAAATGCTCATGTGGCAGGGGATGGGCTTATCGAGGCTGGGAGGTACATTCTTTCTCTTTAACTTTCTGAGCACAAGCATGCACAGTCCATAAAGAAGAGCTTGCAGCAGAGACACCAAAAATGTGCTGTGAAACAGGGGAAAGAGTATGCTGCCCAATATGTTGGCAAAGTACAAGAGTGTGTCCTCAGCTGTGCAAGACAGCCAAGACTCTTGCAATGTTTCTCTATGTAACCATTTTCTGAACAGATGATGCCCCCACCCACCTCTTTCCATTAGTTTAAATTTCTGAAATATGAAAATGGGCTTCTCTTCAATTGATGATTTCCAGTAACAACCAGTAGAGTTGAAATAGGTCTGCTATGGCAGTAATCTAGGAGCAGTAAAAGTCAAAGATTTAATTGGTGGATGTCCTGTGGCTAAAATCCCCACCAACTGCTAATATTAACAACACTGGGGTACATGTATGAAAACTGTCTAAGTCTAAGGGCGACATGCATGGATGGGGTTGTGCCAAATGTTACAAAAAAATGTTAATCTATTTACAAAGTAGAGATTATATGTAAATATAAACTAGAAAATGATGTTCAAAATTAAACAAACACAAGGGCTACATGTATGAACCTGTTTAGTTCTAAAACTCACTTTTTGCCCATAGGTTACTATGAGCAAAAGAGTGAGTTTTAGACCTAAACAGTTTTGTACATGTGGCCCAAAATTTTATTTATTAAAGACTTGATATACTCGCATCTCATTTATGGTTATATTGCATGCATTCACGTCATATAGGGTAACTGTTTTCCCTGAAATTGGCATGCCACAATAAAATGTATATAAAGGGTGCATATTAAATGGACGTGTTGGGAACATTTGCCGTAGAATACACTGAACAAAAAAAATGAGGTTTAAAAGGTGCCTAAAAGATATTTACTTGCTGCACTATTACATTTATTTTGTAATTCTTTCACAGAGAATGGCATTTTTTTCTTACCACATGACGATGTATTTACCATGAATATAAATGTTGTTTAATTTTCGATGTTTTCCTTCATTGTACTCACCTCACAAAAACACATGCCAGGACTGTAGCATTGCAAATACCAGCAGTGTGCCAGACTTTTTTTTAGCTACTGGTTTGTTTTATAAAGACACTGACCTTCAAATATTTATTTCTCAATGTCCATTCCCATGAGGTTAGCCACATAGAAGTTGCTGTTTTATGTGGGGTCATTATGTGCTAAAATCTGTTGTTGAGTCTCTTTGGTGCCAAAGTCACTGCCAGCAATCTGATAGGAATGATAGCTGTGTAATTTCAAGTATGCCATGGAAATAGTACAAATACAGGGCTAGACACAGTGCAAAAGATGGATCTGTGCTTCAAGTGGCTCTAATGGACTTTATATGAGGAGAACATCTGTTCTTTGTATGTAACTATATAAAATTATCAAAATTTACAGTTTATTATATGTTGTTGATAACATGAAACTAAAACGTTCAGTGAATAATGTCTTTCAAGGTATATAACCCAAATAATGATTGCACTCACTTTTATCTAATTAGAGGAAGTGTATTCACCAGCCAGAGAATGTACTTGAATGGTTCGCTGTCAGTTTGTCAGTGGGCCTTGTAGTCTAATGTCCCTCTTAGACAAGTTATACATCCCTGCCACCAGTAAAGGGAATTCACTATAATGAAGCTATTAACCGGTTAGCACTGACAGTACTTTCATTGCTCAAATGAGTGTGAGCCAATTATTAGCCTTAGTAGTCACTGCTCCTCTATATGGCACATGGTCACTGAGGCTTTTGGTCATGTGAGTGATAAACGTGATACCACAGCTGTGGAACTGGTTAGGACACCAGAGCTTCGCCTGTGCAGATAAGGTTCCAGTTGGAGGCTAAGTTCACACCCCTTATATTGGGACGCATTTCGGCACATATTGAGAGTGTACTGCGCTCTAATACGAGCAAAATGTTCCCCAATCATTACGGTAATCCACAGTTCTCATAGAGAACTATGGATTACGCCTCCTCTCCCCGCGTATACAATACGATCGTATTGTAGGCGCGGAGAGCTAATTGACATGTCATTTATTCACTGCGCTTACGCGCCGTGAGCAATGACAATGTAACGATAGCAGTAGTGGATCCGCTGGACCACCGCAAGCGATGGTGAAAGCCCACACCAGGGAGTGGAGTCTAAGAAGAACTCGGTTTTCACCAGAGCCCGCCGCAAAGCGGGATGGACTTGCTGCGGCGGGAAACTACCAAGTCGCTTCCACTGGCGGGACTTGCTTGCGGTGGCGGCCAAGGGTAAGCGTAGTACAAAATCATAAGGCTGAGTTGTAGTCGGGGACAGGCGGTAGGTCAGGGCAGGCGGCAGAGATTCGTGGTCGTAGGACGGTAGCAAGGCGGTACGGTACACAGGAATCACGAGACAAGATAATACGCTTTCTCAGTAGGCTCCAAGGGCACTAAAGATCTGGCGGACTTCCGGAGGAGGAGCCATTATATAGGGTCAGCGGCCGGCAACTGCCAATTACCGGTGCGCTGGCCCTTTAAATCTGAGAAAGCCGGCGCATGCACGCCCTAGGGAGCGGGGACGCGTGCACCGGCTGGCACAGGAGCGCATGGAGTCAGGAGCGTGGTCGGGTGAGTACCTGACCTCCGGGGGACGAGTACGCCCAGGGCCCAGCGCACGGACCACGGGGCCACTCGCCCCTGGTACCAGAGAGAGGGTCGGGGAACTGACGCGCCTGCAGCCCGTCCCCCGGGCTGCGGCACTGTCCGTGACAGACAGTCTATGGGGCCGGCGAGCTGCCGGCCCCTCCACATCGTGGGAGAACGCACCAATCGGCGCGAGCTTCCGAACACCTGGCGTAATTGCGGGGCGTACTGTATGCCCTGCACTTAGCCGTGTGAACATAGCCGGAGGATAATTTTTTTTTTTTTTTTTATTTAACAGTTACAGACATTAAGAGGTTATCTGAAACTCCTGAAAACGTCCAAAGCACCCTTTAATGTTGGCATCAGGTAGCCAGAATTTTACTTTTTAAAAGCTTTCTCTGTAGAAATATTTTTTTTATTTTATTTTACCTCTGTAACAGAAAGAGAACTGTAACTCCTTTACATGTAAATTATCAAAACAATTATCACTTGTGTTTTGCTTCAGATTTGGGTTAAAGTTAAATTCAACCCAAAACCGTTTCGTGTTGGCCCAAAATGACTTTTGCCATAAATCATCAAAAATAAACCATAACACTAACCCAAAGTTGTTTGTTAGGGTAAGTTATCCCTTAAAAACCAATAACCTTAACTATAACCCCAACTTTATATTCGGGTTACAGTTGAGATTAGACTTAAGAATAGAGTCAGTTTGAAAAAAATTAGGTTCAAGATGTCCCACAACCAAAATTTTTCCCATTTGGTTAAACACTAATCATCACAGAGCTTATTTCGAAGCTTGGTTCGAATTAAGGAGCAGCCATGAAGATTTTCCAAGAAAAGAGAAGCAGCATCATCCAGCTCATCAATAGCCGTGTCTCGGCCAAGAAAATTATCAAACTGTGTCATGTGAGGCCATGACAGGTGGAAGAATATGAAATGAAGTCCATCCGTTCATTCAAAAACCAAGAGGTGGATGTCCAGGGGAAATATCAGAGTTAAGAAGTCGGCTCATCACAAGGACTATGAGTTCTGGTGCAACAAACATGGCAGTGAAGGTAGCTTGTATGCTTCATAATAGTGAGATCTCAGATATCCATGCAAACTCCATATGAAGCGTGTTATTGAAGTCTGGATTAGTGGCCCAAAAAGATGAAGAAATGGAGCCTGAAAATCAAAAATTCTAAATATTGTTACCCTTTTGCTTCTCAGTGTATACATTCATTCTTCACTAAAATTATTTATGAAATAGGAGATTTCTAAAACCCCCAAATCATCTTAATGTATGGTTGTCAGACTTGTATAGCCATTTGCATTAAGGGTCATCTGTGACATGATTTATATCCTTTAATTTTTTCCCACTTAAAAGAATATACATTTAAAAAATATATATATTTTTTCAGGTTTGTGACAGGATCAACAGCATATCATAGTGTGAAGAAATTAAAAGGAAATAAATGTGGTTGAGATATTTATTTAAAATGGTCAACATATTGTATACAGATAAGACAGCGTGTGTGAGGAATTTCATCACAGACCGTTAAATAAATACCTTTACTTTGCAGCACTTCTGTGGAAATCAACTGTTTAGGCTTCTGCTTCAATTCTTTTGTGTTAATTTAAGTGTGACTGACAACATTATGGAGCACAGAAAATCTACATTTACAAAACTCTTTGTGTTACTGCAATTTATTTTCCATGTTTATGTCATTTATATTTATAAGGTTTTAAAGAGAACCTGTCACATAGATTATGCCCCCCTTGCTGAGGGCAGAACAAGCTAGTGACAGACATGCTGTTTCCAGCGCTGTGTCCCTTATTCTGTAAGATACTGTAGTTTTAGAGTATTTATTGCTCAAATCTGCCGTTTTCAGACAGAAAAGAGTCATGAAAGAGTTTGTTTAATTCATGACCCGCCCACTTAAGGTTAGCCCCACCCACCTCAACTGATAAACCTATTACTTTGAATAGGTAGAAACATGAGAATAACTGCCAGGTGGGTGGGGCTAACTGGGGGAGGGGAGGGGGGGGCTAACACCTGCTCATAAATAAACTAGACTCTTTTCTGGTTGCAAACTGCCAGATTGAGCATTAAAGCATTAAATACTCTAAGGGCATCCTTACACGGTGTATTGTGGTGCGTATGGTACGCAGTACACCGGGTGTTTTGGAGCAACGCGCTGATCATAGACATTCATTGTCAACGGCGTGTATTCACCACTAACATTTGACATGTCACTTTTCTCCCCCGGTGCACAATATGATCATATTGTATGCGCGGGGGGACAACGCATAACCCATAGCTTTCTATGGGTTATGGAGCTATGGATTACCGTAATTGCGTCGGGCATTTCGCATTACTGTTCCTGACTGTTCTGGTTAGAGGGACATTGTTGATGAAGGGACTGTGAAAGACAAAGCACTAAGCAGGATGATGGCCATAAATGAGCTGGTAGAACTGCATTTGTTAAGATGTCAAAATTAGAGATGGGCGAATTGATTCTAACGAAGTGGAATTCATTTAGAATTTCAGGAAAACTTCGGTTGTGAACGGAGTCGAAGTTTGGGGGACTTCGGGTGAACGAAGTGTGCTTTTGATTGATAAAATGGCTGCGAGCACATGGCATTACATGGGGCAAAGCACTCTGGGCGGAAGAAGGGCATAGCCTGCATGACATGTGCAGAGAGGAAGCCAATCAGAGACCGGCGGGATTCTGTGACGTCACCGCACTATGTAAGTCCAGGCGCGACGCCGGGCTATACTGCTCTCACTGTACTGATCAGGGAAGGTGCTGCGCGGCTGATTGTGATAGCTCTTTACTGAGAACTCATTTTTATACAGCAATTTTTGTGGGGTGTCTCAGCTTGTCTCAGAGACTGCTTCTCTTAATGTTCTATTTCTGATTTTTTGGGGTATTTGATCTGAAGTCCAGTGTGCGTCCACTACAGCTGCATATTCATTTTAATGCTATCTGCTCACAGCACATTGAATATCCAAGGGGGATCTAAGCCAGTTCCTGTTGTATTCATTTAAAGAAACAGCGCTTTTACATACAAATACCACTTCATTTTTGGCTGCTCAATTCTTTTGTGCAATTTACATCCAGGGTTAATTAAGCTGTTGTTTTTCTGCTGTGGTGATCCAAGAAACCGTCTTTTTCACCGCCAAAAAATAAAATTTTCCTGTAGCCTAATTCACAAGCAAAGGTTAATTACAATTTTTTCTCTTGTTGTGTAGCGTAGAAAACACGCCATTGTAACACGCTACAAAGCTCGTAGTTTTTGGTTGCTCAATTCTTTTGCGAAATTTACATCCAGGGGTTAATTAAGCGTTGTTCTGCAGTTGTACTCAGTAAAAGAAACTTTGTTTTTCACCGCCACAGAAGAAATTCTGTAGCATAATTCATATCCGAAGGTTAATTAAGCCTGTTTGTGCTTTTAAATTCAGTAAAATACACAGAGTTTTTAAACGGCGCATACAAGTAAATTTTTCCTACCCATTTGTGGAGTGCAATTTATATCCAAGGGTTACCAAGCATGTTACTGGGTTCATTTGTTGTCAAATACAGGGTGTGTATTTATCATATACAGATATCTTCATCAAACAGTGTCTGTGTCACGGACGCCCCTGCGACCACTGTCCCGGGTCGCAGGCGCGCCCGTGCCCCTGCTCCCAGCGGAGCCCCGTCCCGCACATCGGGTTCGGGGTACGCTCTGGCGCTTACTTACCCGGCCGCGCTCCTGCTCAGTCTGTGTCCGGTCCCCGGCGCGTAGCTCCGCCCCTAGGGGCGCGCCGGCAATTTGATTTTAAAGGGGCAGTGCGCCGGTAATTGGTTCATTGCCGGGCCCTGCTCATATTTAGTCCGGCCACTTCCTGCCGGCCCTCGCCGGATCCTTGGTGTATTATCCATGGTGAAAGTGTTCCAGAGCGTTCCTGTCTTGCCTTACCGTGTACCGACTCCCTGCTTACGTCTACGAACCTTTCTGCCTGCCCTGACCTCCTGCTTGTCTACCGTCTACGAACCAGAGCCGCCTGTCCTGACCTCCTGCCTGTCTACGACCACGAGCCTGCCTGCCGTTACTGTACCTCGCACTCTTGGCCGCCACCGCAGGCAAGACCCACCAGTGGTAGTGACCTGGTGGAAACCTGCCGCATCATGACCATCCCGCTTTGCGGCGGGCTCTGGTGAATACCGGGTCCCACTTAGATTCCACTCCCAGGTGTGGGCTTACGCCATCGCCTGCGGTGGTCCAGTGGATCCACCTCCAGACCGTAACAGACTGTACATTTTAGAACAAACAGTATGTCAGACAGAGAGGTGGCAGGCTCTTTACATGCGAGTGGCAGAGGCACAAACATTCCAGGCCCAGGTCGCAGCACAGCAAGGGGACGTCTCAGCAGGGGTCACTCGGTGAGGCCACAACTGCCGCTGTCATCTAGCGGCCGCGTGTTGTTCAGCAACCAAATGGTTCTTGATTGGTTGACTAGGTCATCCACTTCCTCCCAGATGACATCTGACAACCCCAACCAAGAGTCGGTGGGAACGTCAGACACAACCCTTAGTTGGCATGGCCCGAGAGCGGGTCAGCGGCCCTCACCTGACCTCAACCCGCCTCTGTCCCATCCGGTTCCTTCAGCCAGAGATCTACTGTGTGGTCTGGGCTCAGCGGCACTATATAGCGAGGATGAACAATTTGAGGAGGGCAGTCAGCAGCTACTTGGCAGCGAAGAAATGGGGCCAATATCTCCTGCTTCTTGCAGTAGGCGGCAAAGTATAAATGTTGAGAGTGGCATGGGAGGTCATGTTGTGAGGGGTCAGCCTCTGCATAACAAGACCGGTGATGAGGACAGCAGTGACGATGAAACACAAATAGATGATGATGAAGCCGACCGCACGTGGGAGAGGGGTGAGGCAAGGGCTTCTTCATCGTCAGGGGAAGAGGGCGTCAGCTTGCGCGTCAGGCAGCGGCGCAGCCAGCAAGTGGGTCGAGTGGCCGTGAGTCAGCAGGAGAGCAGCAGTGTGAGGTCGGGAGCCAAGCGGCCACGAGGTAAAAAACCCGCTTCGCAGGTCCAAGAAAGTAGCGGCACAGTGGCTCAGCGAGGCAGCGAGGCAGCGGCGGCAGTAGTAAAATCCGATACTTGGCGGTGTGGCAGTTCTTTGCTAAGACACCGGAGGAGCCGAATATGGGTATATGTAGAATCTGTAGGCAGAAAGTGAAGCGTGGCCAGGGAGCTAACGTTGGCACCACGGCTCTGCGTCAACACATGCAGCGTCACCATCCGGTGGCCTGGGAAAACTTTGGCTCTCAGATATGGTGGTCTATCCTGCTGCCGCAGCAGCAGCAGCAGCGCCCAGTGGCACGCATGCCATTGCAGCCAGTCAAGGATCCACCACCTCTGCAGAAGGGAGCTGTTTCTCTTTGACATCATCTCCCAGTCCAGATGCTCCTGCGCCTCGCTACTCATGGCGCCAGCAGTCGTTCAGCGAGGTGATTGCAAAGAGACAACAGTATGCGTCCAACCCTCCTAAGGTGCAGAAGCTGACCGTACTCCTGTTCAAGTTGTTGGTGCTGCAGTCCCTCCCTTTCCAAATGGTGGACTCTGCACCGTTCAGAGAACTAATGGCTTGTGCCGAGCTGAGATGGAGAGTTCCAAGCCGTAATTTCTTTTCCAAAAAAGGCAGTACCAGCACTTCATAAATATGTAGAACAGAAGGTGGGCCAGTCCTTGAGCTTATCGGTTTGTTCCAAGTTGCATGGCAGCGCGGACGTCTGGAGCTGTAACTACGGTCAGGGCCAGTACATGTCCTTTACAGCCCACTGGGTGAATGTGCTTCCGGCCCAGGCACACCAACAACTTGGACAGGAGACGCCGCTTTCTCCTCCACGTTGTCAAACTGCGGCTCCTGCGCCAATGTCCGCCTCCTCCTCCTCCACCACCACCACCATCTCACTCCACAAGTACTGCTCCATCATACCACATGTGTAGGGCACAGCGGTGTCACGCAGTTCTACACCTGGCTTGCCTCGGCGAACGAAGTCACACAGGGGAAGAACTGCTCCGCGTCATGCAGCAAGAAATCGATGTGTGGCTTTCTCCGCGCCAACTGCAAATCGGAACCATGGTGACGGACAATGGGAGGAACATGGTGTCCGCGCTGCACCGAGGCGGGATGGTCCATGCGCCCTGCATGGCGCATGTGTTCAATCTGGTTGTGAAAAGGTTCCTGAAGTCATACTAAAACACAACATTGTATGAAGACTAAACCAAGCTCCCTCTGCATATTTAAGCATGGCACAATGTTCTACAGCACCCTGCAGGCTCTGTGCAGCCTGGAAATAGCTGTTTTTTAACGTGAGTCGTCCCGAACTAACTCGGAACGAAGTTATGTTTTGTCGGGAAATTCGGCGAAGTGAACGAACCGAATTTCGGGAAATTCGCCCATCTCTAGTCACAATGTTAGCTGTTTAGTTTTTATGCGTGGTGATCGAAGCGTTCGAGAAAAGTTAAGTTCAAGTGGAGCTTCACAATTTTTTAGAACTAGAGCCAAACCGAACATTTTACTGTCGTTTGAGTGATTGTTTGCATTCGACACGCTATTTTAATAGTTTTTAGGCACATTAAATCAGTGTAAAGTGTGCCTGAAAGTACGATTCTCTCAAAAATCTGCGCCTAACACATATACAGTACACTTGTAATGATATTATGTGTTAGGCGCATTTCATATACTTGTAGAAGTTATGCGCCTCCGTGCGGGATGTGCTTCGATAGGCGCATTACATACGCTTCCAATTATATGCTATGTGCCTTGATTTGCACTAATCGCGGCACCTAGCATTTCATTGGTATAGTATGTAATGCGCCTATCGAGGCACATCACGCACGGAATCGCATAACTTATCATTACAAGTACAGTATATGAAATGCCCCTAACACATATACACTTGTAATGATATGCTTTGTGCCTCCATGTGCAATGCGCCTCGTTTGGCGCACTACATACACTTCCAATGATAAGCTATGTGCCGTGATTTGTGCTAATCGCGGCACAAAGCATATCATTGGTAGAGTATGTAATGCGCCTATCGAGGTGCATAACATATCATTACAAGTTTATATGTGATAGGTGCATTACATAATCTTGTAATGATATGTTATGTGCCTCTGTGCACAATGTGCCTCGATAGGCGCTTTACATACACTTTCAATGATATGCTGTGTTATGGAGGCACACAGCATATAATTTTTAGGCGTATTTCAATGTGTTGTGCCTGGCGTATAATGTGCCTAATGTTGGTGTACTGTTATGGATAGTAATTACAGCTTCTCCTCACCGGTATAGGTATAAAAATTAACCCGAACAGGATGGCACAAGGCTTCACTCTGGTGAGTGACCTTGTATTGAAGCTTATGTAAACAAGCAAGAGATATGACCTGCTCTAACTCTGAAATACAGCAATGTATATGGTATTACTATTTATTTGCGCTTACCTACATATTTAAATCTAATCAATGAGATGGAAATAAACCTTTGAATACAAAATTCTTGATGATCTCCTCCTAGAACACTGTGTTTTGCTGTCCCTCTGTTATTTTTAATGAAAACAATAAAATGAAAACTAAGGGCCACATGTATGAAAACTGCCTATGTATAAAACTCACTTTGTTGCCCATAGCAACCAATCAGAGCGCCCCTCTCATTTCATATAGTGCTCTGGAAAAATGAGAGGGGCGCTCTGAATTGGTTGCTATGGGCAACAAAGTGAATTTTATACCTAGACAGTTTTCATACATTTGGCCCTAAGTGTTAGCATTGCCCTTGTGTACATACGCTGGCCAATCAGGGATGAGTCTCTTTCAACTGTATCAACATTAAAAACTATGGCAGATTTGAAAGTTTTTGGCTCTCTGCACCTCTACTCACTTTTATAGGCCACAGGTTTGTTTAGGTCTGTGGCCGAGCAGACACTGGAAGCTTGCTATGGACTTCAGCAACCTAGGGAAAGCCATAAAATGATTCCTCCAGTTGCACAACTAGGAAGAAGGTTCAGCTCGTTTTGGGAATGGGGTTAATTAAGAGTACATTTTTTTCTTTTTAGTGCCGAAAAGGGGTTTTTGCAAGAAGAATAGGTAAAGTGAATGACTTGTATCACAGACAAAGTAAGTTGTTTGTTGCTGATCGGGCCAGTGTGTATTTGCAGTGCACCAGGGAAGCAGCGGAGAGGATGGAATATTATTGGCTTATTGGTGTCACAGTAGCATTAGCTCACCAAACCTCTCATACGTCCCAGGTGACATTACAGTGAAGAGGGATGACTGAGGATGATGGTGGTAGTAATCCCCCAGGCCACCCTCTGAAGGTGGTATTAGTGCTCAAACTGTCTGAGATGATGGGTGAGGTGTTCTTGGTGTGCGGTGCAGATTAAACAAGCAGGAGTCCAGACTGACAGACAATTTCACTTCTCCTTTACTCAGAGCTAGATGTGGAACAAACAGTTTTAGTCACTTACATAGTCTCTTTAACAAGATACCAGCTTGCACAGCTCTTTTTA
This sequence comes from Phyllomedusa bahiana, assembly GCA_025379985.1. Classification (NCBI taxonomy): domain Eukaryota; kingdom Metazoa; phylum Chordata; class Amphibia; order Anura; family Hylidae; genus Phyllomedusa; species Phyllomedusa bahiana. The sequence continues at coordinate 167,085 of JAODAL010002547.1, read as the reverse complement.
GGAAGCACCACCAAGAACATACGAATAGATGCCCAAAGTACCGGATTATTCAAACAAGGAGCCAATTTCAACCTCAGGTGATCCGGACATCTTTTCTTAGAACGAAACTTGTGTTGAGCCAGGCCAGAGGTGAACTGGTCAGCAATTAATATAAGGCCTGGATGTAATTTACCTCATGGTTTGAATCCTGGTGTCTCCTATCTGGACAACCTTGCCTTCTTTCATACAGATCTCTTCTTCAGATCATCCTTCTGATTGTGCGGCAAGAAGCAGGAGAAGGAGATTGGACCTCAGGTAACATAAGGTCAGTGTTGTCTTGTCTTTAGGTAAAATGAAGAACTGAACTGTATAACCGCAAACTAACAACTAACCATCGCAAACTAGTTACAGGGCAATTTATAAACCCTGGCTCCCACCCTTGGTCTCCTAGGAAATGCCTCTTGCTGTGAGCTTGGGCAGTACATTAACCATTTTTAATGCTTAATTCAGCATAGTTTTACACACAGCAGTTTCACATAATTAGAACAACAGCACAGATTCCAAGGGTAAGGAACACTTTGGGTATGTTCACACAGCTTATTTAGTCGTGTATTACGGTAATTCATAGCTCTCATAGAGGGCTATGGATTACGCTTCGTCTCCCCGCGTGTACAATACGGATTGATTGTACACACGGGGGGAGAATTGACATGTCAATTGTTAGCGGCGAATATGCGCCGCTGACGATGCATGTCTATGAGGCCGGCGCCCAGCCGGCCTTCCCATGCTTTGGAATTATGCGCTAGTCAGTACTATACGCGCCGCCATAAGCCGTGTGAACATACCGTTACATTCAAAATTCATGTCTTATTCCTATTGCAATTATAACAAGTAATATGTCAGACATTATAAAATTCTATAAAACTTAAGTAGCTTGCTACAACATCTATTGTGCACACTACATGTCTGTGTAGAACTGATATCTACCACTTTCTGGTCATTGTATAGTGGTAAAACTGGTCTCTGTATATTTGTAACAAGGGTGATAATATTCAGTCACAATCTGGTGGTAATATGTGATCATGTTCTGGTGGTATTATTTGGATCTTTTGTACTTGGATTATTGTTAATATTGATCTTTGCATAGTATGTTGTTAAAATGGATGGTGATAATATTTGCTCTTTGTAAAGTGATATCATTTGTAAACTGTATGATTACTGTATATTAATTAGAGGTTAATTAGAGATACTATCTTATAAACCATCCTGCTTTTAAAGATAAATTATTTGAGGACTCCACAGTGCTGATTTTCATTATAAAGTATAACCAGCCATTGTATATTACTCAGGTGTGGTATTAAAGGTGACGTTCACATTAAAGTTGTGACTTCCGTTTATAATGGATGCCACAGTCCTCCACAATATATTTCCTATAAAAAATAAATGCTCATGTCGCCTCACATGGGTCTCTCTGGTGTTTTGTTAATGTTTCTCTTCTTCCTAATGGCGATGTCATTGCTGCAGTGTTCACATGCCTCTGCTAACAGCATCATCATGAGCTGTTCACTTTCGAATGGTGATGGAAGAAGAGGAATGTAAACAGAAGACCCGGAGACAGAGTGCTGGAACGTAGAATTGGAGGAATGTGAGGATAGCTTTTTTTCTTTGTAACAAGTTTCTGATCGGGCTGTCCAAACCTCTTCCAGACCAGGCGCTTTTTCCTTCTCAACACGAGTTTTCAACAAGAAAACAACCAAGAATGCTGATTTTTTTTTCCCTAGACAAACATTATCATTATTAGTGCTTAACACACATCAAAGAATTGACACAAGAATTACTCATGTAAAATCAGTGTCATCTTTCAGATTTTACATAGGTCACAGTGTAAATCACATTACAGTCGGTTTGGACGCTTATTCTGGGAGCAGATTCCGCGTCCAGAATCAGCATCCAAACCCATCGTGTGAACTTCCCTTAAGGATTTGCTTAAACATCTGATTTGGACACTTGTTTTTCAGCGTTCAAATTTTTAATGAGGATTTAATATGGTTTTTAGTTTTTTTTTTTTTTAAATTATGTTTCCTATGGGCATTTTAATTGCCGAAAACATCTCAAGAATTGATGTCACTTATTTTTCAGTGCTGAAAATAAGTGAGTAAAAAAAGCGCGTTGTATGAACAACACAGTTTTATATAGGATTTAATGAAAATGAGCTGGAGGTGTTTTATAGTAACTTTTTGCACTGTTTTGGGGGCAGAATCCTCGCAGAACAGCATCCAAATGAGTGAATATACCTTTAGATGTCTATAGTTAAAGGGTATGTGAGCAATTGTTCATTAGTGAGCTGCACCTGTTAAATTAAAAATTATACTCCTATACCTCTTTTATACAAATGAAGTAGGCTCCTATCTAGAAATAAAGAAACATGATACGGCCCACATTCCTTTGCCTAGTAATGGCTCCTATAGGATATGTTCACATGGCATAATTGTGGGACGTATCTCGCCCTGTATTTAGCACAGTAAAGCAAGAAATACGGGCTGAAATACGTGCCAGTTTAAGCTGTGTGAACATAGCCTTATAGCAACTGTGTGGACTAAACATGGCGTCAGTCAAATGACCTCATGGCAATCAGTTAGCTGCCGGGTTATATAACATGGGGTAACTGAATAGGAAAAATGGTGGAATCATTATTATTAATATGGTTATTCAATCATCTTCTTCACTGTGTATAGTTACTTGTAGAATTGTTCTCACTCTCAGGGATGACATGTTGTAAATAAAGTTAACTGTAAAAAAGAAAAAAAAAAAAAAGCAGAAAGATGAAGCAAGAAAAGAATGTGCAGTGTTTTTCTCCGCAGACCCTTACTGACATGTTAAGATGCTGCTAGAGGTCACATGACTGTTTTGTCCATACAGGTTCTCCATGGGAGCCTTTACTGTGGACAATAATGTGGGCTGTATCATTTTATTTTCTAGGTTGGGGTCTACTGCACTGGTGTTAAAGAGGCACAGGAGAACATTTTTTAATGCATGTATTTTGCAAAGACCATCCCTGGATATGACGCTGAACATGTGCACTCAACTTCTTTGGTCAGCAATGGCGAGGCCTGTTCTGAGTGGAAGCTGTCTTGTTAGCGCATGGTCACATGGCGTATTGCGTCTCGTACATGGCGCGCCACAATACGGCAAGTGTTTTATAAGTACATGCTGAGCAGTGCAAACTTCTAAAACACTGACTGCGGGTTCCCATTTACTTCTAGTCTCACTGGCGCGTGTTATATGGCGGGAAGAAGTGACATGTCAATTGTTTTCCCCGCTGCGTATTATATGGTGTGGAAAATGTTGGGCATGACTGAATTGCAGTATTGCAGTGCAATTACACGCCGAAATATGCTGTGCGATTACGCCGTGTGAACAGACCCTTAAACCCCTGTGTGATCTTGGCCACCGTGCTGCAACTCAGTTTCAAGGTGTTGGCAATCTTCTAATAGCCTAGGCCATCTTTCTGTAGAGCAACAATTCTTTTTATCAGATCCTTAGACAGTTCTTTGCCATGAGGTGCCATGTTAAACTTATGACCATTATGAGAGAGTATGAGAGCGATAACACCAAATTTAACACACCTTCTCTGTAGTCACGCCTGAGACTTTATAGCACTAACGAGTCACATGACACTGTGGAGGGAAAATGGCAAATTGAGAACAATTTGTCCATTTTCACTTAGGGGTGTACTCACATTTGTTGCCAGCAGTTTAGACATTAATGTCTGTGTGTTGAGTTATTTGAGGGACATAACACAAATTTACACTTTATACAAGCTGAACACTGCTACTTTAACATTAATATCAATGTGTCATATCTACAGTTTTGTCCCATGAAAAGATGTAATGCAATATTTACAAAAATGTGAGGGATGTACTCACTTTTGTGAGATACTGTACACTTTTGTGAGATACTGTACATAACATTTAAAGAAATAAAAACATTATAAAGTGAACAACCCTTTTAAGGTGTTAGTCATGTAGGATACGGATATAGCACAGTTTAACTTGATATATCCATGTTATCTGTTCTTGGATCACAACAAGAACCACTGAAAAATCTGACTTTCTGTGCCATCATAACATACCATGTTATCTGTCAAGTTTATCTTTGCTACATCTGTAAATAACATGATATTGTATTACTTTTTTACACAAAGTAATATCTATTATGTTAATTTTCTTGTTAGTTATTTTTTATATGATAAATAGGAAAAGGGAGTGTTTTGATTTTTTAATATTGTTTTTTACATTGTTCTACAGTAATTTTCCTTTGAAAATCCACTAGGTATGGGGCACACTCAGCTCTTGAGCTCACTCTATACATTCTTAAGACCACCATGATGAATACTCTCCAACATTGAAATTGCAACTAGTGACGAGCGATTACGTTGACGATCATCATCGAGATGATAGTCGATATCGGAGCATTAATCAAGACGTTTACGATATCAATAATAAGATTATCGCCCCGATGTCCATTAAAGTCTATGGGGTGAGGTGAACAAACACTTCTTTATGAACCCAAACAGGGCTGGAGAAGGCAGGAATTACACAGCCACAAACACGTCAAATGGAACCCTAGCTACATCTTAGACAACACACATAGGTTATAAGCACAAAGCACAAAAAAAGTCCCAGACCCATTCACTGTCCCGGTCTTGTACCAGCAGCCTGACCCTTAAACTGCATCACCCACAAATTAATAGTGCCAGAAGGCAGTATGGATTTGAACCATCATTTTACTTGAACTGGACATTGGACTATCCCATGTCCTGGAAAGCAGCATTGAACCCAAACTGCATGGACCCCCCAGATTTTAAAAAGTGCGGAAAATAGGAGTCTTTTAACCACCATTTTAGTTGAAATGGAATTTAACTATATCATGTCCTGTACGCAGTATGACATTAAACCTGTCTGAACCCCAGATTAAAAAGTGTGGAAAAAGGAGTCTTTGAAACCACCATTTTAGTTTTACTGGAAAATCTGACTATATCCCGGGGCGTCATTGGCTGTTTTTTCGGGGCTCGGGCCAGAAAAATAAAACTCACTGTGCCCGAGTCTCACCGGGCTCAGGCGTTGCCGTGGGCCATTGGAGCACCACTGGCTTTAGCTGCATGGTGGTCCGATGGACGCACATGCAGCCTGCGGGCTTTGCGGAGCAGAGAAGCCCCGAGAGCCCCTGCCCCGCAGACTGTGTTGGACCCGCAGGTCCAGAACACAGCCGGGGCCGCCGGGTCCTCACAGCACAACAGGACCACATCGCCGCAGGCCCCGTGCGCCTCAGCGACAGCGTCGGCAGGATGATGTGATGTCATCGCGACGCTGCTGTCCTCGGGACACACAGCGTCGTACAGAGGCCGTGCAAGCACGAGGAGCTGACGAGGAGCGACGCGGATTGAGAGGACAGAAAGAGGAGCGCGCCTCGCCGGGGGAGTTAAGGTGAGTATTAATGTTGTTATTTTTAAAGAGTTTATCCTGCCTAGTGCCCCCTCATAATGCCTGTGCACCTATAATGGCTGAGTGTGCGGAACCCCTTCCCTGTCTGTGGCCCCCTTATACATGCCTGTGGCCCCATACCAATGCCTGTGGCACCCATATCCCTGCCTGTGGCCCCTACCACTGTTGTGGCCCCATATCATGCCTGTGGCCCCCCCTACCCATTCTGTGGCCCACCATATCCTCGGCATGTGGCACCCCATATCCCTGCCTGTGCCCATTAATGCCTGACTGAGCCCCACTATTTACTGACAGTGGCCCCACATCACCTGTCTGTAGCCCCTTTATGCCTGCCTGTGGCCCTTATAATCACTGCACTGTCGGCCCCCATTTCCTGCATGTAGACCCCCTTTAATGCCTGCCTGTGGCCCAAATAAACATGCCTGCTTGCCCCCCATACGCCTGCCTGTGCACCCCTATATACCTGCCTGTGGCCTACCTTTTATGCCTGTGGCCCCCATATACTGCTATCAGTGCCCCCATGTACCTTCTCTGTGGCCCCTATATTACTGCCTGTGGATCCCATATTACTGCCTCAGTGCCCCTATATACTGCCTTTGGCACCCATATAACTGGCCTTTTGGCACCCTATATACTTCCCTCAGTGCCCCTTTTATATACATGCTGTGCCCCGCCCCTATGTATACCTGCCTGTGCCCCCCCTATATACTGCCATGTGCCAAACTATATACTGCCTTGTGCACACCCTATATACTGCTGTGGCCCCATATTCCTGCCTGTGGCCCCCATATACCTGCCTGTGGCCCCCATCTGCTTCAGTGCCCCTATATACTATCATGAGGGGACTGCCCATATTACCTATAATTAAGGAGTTGCTGGAATGTGAGGATTCTAAGATATTTGTGTCAAATCCTAGGGTCATGTATTGGCCGGAGAGCATTCAGCATGAAGGTGTGAACACCGGGATGGATGAAGATAAGGGAAAGTGAACGAAGCTGATCAGAAAAAGACGTCTCGGTGAGTCACTAAAATGTAAACTGCAGGGTTAATCACTTTTTATTTCTGCAGGAGTCTACATACAAATACGTATCTATTTTTACAACTATCTGGTAACTGTATGGCGGTAATATACCAGTCCTCAGGTTGTGATACACATGGTGTCTACCAACTATCTGGTCCATGTATGGCCGGCGTGGTTTATGTAATCAGAGCCTGTGTACAAGCTGATGGTCACATGTGGGGGTCGCGTTTCGGTCGGGGTCTGGCAGGATTAATTGAGCCTAAGTTAGTAATAGCTTGGGGTCTTGGTTTTTGTAGGAGGGTTTTTAGTAATACATATACAATACTCGTCCGGTATTTTGCTCACTGTGTAGTTGTATGCTTTTTGGTTGATGTTTAGGGGGTATTGCTCATATGAAGGTGATGAAGTTCTGAAAAAGTTAAATTTGTCAATGGTGGATTTTTACTGATAACAGTGAGATTTGCTGGAGGAAGCATGGACGGGGGATCTGTGTGGGCATGTGCAGAAAATTAGTGACAGCCAGAACAACAAGGTTTTTCTCTGTAAAAATAATCGCAGTTCACAATGAGGGTGGGGCGTGAAAAATGTAGTGTGGAAACCCAGCCCTACCAAAAAACACAAAGGGCCCGAGCCCCGGATGGGGGTTTTAGGAACCCTAGCAACGCCCTGACTTATATCTGTCCTGGGACACAGATGTAGCCCCAAACCTGGCACTGACCTCTGATTAAAAAGTGCAGGATACAAGGAGTCTTTGAACACCCATTTTAGTTTCCAATGGACATTGACTATACCTGGTCCCTGGGCCACAGAAATGAGCCCCAAACTGCATGACCCCCTCATTTAAAAACTGCCGGATTAAATGAGTCTTTCAACCACCATTTTAGTTTCACTGGAAATAGACTATCCCTGCTGTACCGCCAGTATCGCACCATTAAAACATGTCTGACCAAGATTAAAAAGTGCCGGAAAAGGCAAAAACGCAAAAGTCTTTCAACCCCATTTTAGTTGAAATGGATCATTGACTTATTGTCCTGTACCCCAGAATGACCATTAAATACCTGTCTGACCCACAGATTAAAAAGTGCAAGAAAAAGGAGTCTTTCAACCACCATTTTAGTTTCATGGCGACATTAACTATATCTGTCCAGTACCGCAGTAATGTACCATTAAACCCTGTCTGACCCCCAGATTATAAAGTGCCGGAAAAGGAGTCTTTCAACAATCCAGTTTATTTGAACTGGTATTGACTATAATCTCGTCATGGGCCACAAGCATGACACCATAAACTGTTTGTCTCCACAGATCACCAAAGTGGCTCTATGCTTATTTTGTACAGTGACTGTTCATTTAGTATATTTTTTTGTGGTAACTGACATTTGTTTACAGAATTATTCTTAGGAAGTTTTTTTTTTAGTTTTACATTATTATCATTTGACTTTTTTTTCACAAGTGTGATAACATAACATACACTCTTACCTGGCAGTTTTTAAAGGTATTTTTACCACGTGTAGATGTGTTAATTGTCAGCACACACCCATAAGTAATACACTAATGTCCTAATCATCCCCATAACACTTCTTAGCTTGAGAAAGACATTTGCCCTCCTGGCTCTGAGAGGATTCAGCCAATAAATTCATTGGTTTCATTTTTCCTCCAAAAACCTTCCTTCCTAAGTGATTAGGGAAAGGACTCCCTGCGAGATCATAATGATGCGGACCCCATAGTGACTCACAGCACCAGAAAAATTTTACAGCCTCAAATTGTGCAATTTGTAATCCAGCCCTGGCAGCCTTCTTGACACTATTTAACCTCACACGAAAATCACCTTTTTCAAAATCTGATTTTTTAGAGAAATTTGAAGCTCTCCTGATTGCCCTCTAACGGTGAGAGCCAGTGCTGCCGTCAGCCATCTGTTATCAGGAGGTCCAGCTGACCAGGGCCAGACTTACAGTGGGTGCGGTGAGAGCAGGCTAGCGTCTGTCATCTATTAACACGCAGGTTCAGCCTGCACAGCGCCGGAGTTTACAGTGGGTGAGGTGAGAGCCCAGGTGGAGTCATTCATCTATTAACACTCGGGTAAAAATGCCCTTATGAGCCAGCAACGAAAACAGTCGTGCTGAAGCAGAGTGCAGAAGCGGAAGTGTGAGGTAAGACCTCCAGCCTTACTCCAGTACACAGTCAAGACCTGGGTAGCGCTTGCCCCTCCGTATGAGTGCGGACGACAATTGAGCTTCACTTGGAAATACTGGTGGTTACGCTCCTGTTCCCACCCAGGTCGCCCTTTTTCTTGGCATTCTTTTCTCATTTTACTCAACGTGCTGGATGGAAAATTGTCTCTGTTCTTTGTTCTCTGTCCGTGCTCCATTACTCCGTGTCCTCTGAATCACCCTACATCTGGTCAAGGCTTCCTGTCCTCCCCATGTTACAATTCAGAGGGAATTTTTTTACCAGCTAACTTTTGTACATGCATGTTTTTTAGTAGTTTAATACTAGAAAACACATTTTTAAAATTGGATGGATCCCACCATTGTCTTTGTTTCTCTTTTTTTAATTGTAATTAAATGGGGATGTCTCAATACAGGATGCTAGGTATGTTACAAGATCTTGCAAAAAAAAAGTCATTTTTTTCTGCAATATGTGTCCATTAACAGATGTCTACATATTCCTGTTTGACAGCACCATCACCCTTGAGCCACTATTGACAAGGTTGTATGAAGAACAAATGTCTGTTAGAAACACATTTTTTTTATAATAGGACATGTAGTATTGCTGTCATTTTCAAACGCAAATGACCCCAAAAAAATTATTAAAAATGATTCTACAGCACTAGTTAAAAATTGTGAGGAGAAATGCCACTTAAAAGCTCACATTTATGTTCCCCCAAAGGACCACGATTATTGCTGGATCTCACAGCAACATGACCCATAAAATTAATAAATATGATTCTCAGCCACTGTTAAAAAGTGTGAGGGGAGAAAATGCAACTTAAAAAAAGCCACATTCTGTTCCAAAGGACCACGATTATTGCGTGTATTCCACAGGCAACATGACCCCACAAAATTATAAAATAGGACTTCTCAGCCACTGTTAGTAAAAATTGGGTAAGGTAGGATGTGAGGAGAAATTGCCACTTAAAAAAAAGCCACATTTCTGTCCACAAGGACCACGATTATTGCTGTAATCTCACGCAACATGACCCCAAAAAAATGTATATATATGACTTCTCAGCCGACGATAAAAATTTTTTGAGGAGAAATGCCACTTAGAGGCCACATTTCTGTTCAAAGGACTCCATAATTTATAGCTGTAGCTCACAGCAACAAGACTCAAAACTTTGGACAATGCGCAAATTCTAAAGATAAAGTGGGTTTCATGGAAGTACGGTGTTGTCATGATCCCTTGCTGTCTTTCACAGTCTCCACACCGCAAAACCAGCAAAACGAACTGTTGGGAAACTGAGATAAAAAATTGCAGTAAGAAACATGATCATTTTAAAAACACATTTTTCAGAGGACCATTTCTGTTTGAAGAGAAATGTGAAGATAGACCGCAAACAATCGGTTGACCTCGGAATTGGGGCCACATACAATCATCAGAGATCCATGCCTTGATTCATCTTGACGAAAGTCAACGATCCACATTATCTGGGCGGAAAGCCGGATGCGTTTTGTCTGTAATGACTCTCCAGCTGTGTGAAGGTCCGCTAGATATGACGCTGGCTGCTCGGCAGGGACAACACTCTATGGCATGTGCTAGCCGAGCTAGGGCATTATCATTTTGGTAATACCCAGAAGTCTTTTGGGTCGGGAACACATACAAAAACATCGGTGTTGGACGCAGATAGTCGTTTGCCCCATGTCTTATGCTGGTCTCTGTGTGTTGTTATGTGTGCCCTGCATTGCATGCGTTGGGTGAGGTGGTAATTAAAGATTGCCAGAGGTCAACCCATTAGGCTTTGCCACCTTGCCTGCTGCTGCTCGCCGCTAGGCTACTTGCACTTACTGCTGTCACGTCGCTGACATTGTTCCACCCGTGACATTTGGGGAACTTGAAGCAGACGCAAACAGATGTCTCAGTTGATCAATCAGCAAGGTCTCATTTCTGCATTTTACTCTCTATTTGGTGGGTGGAAGGAAAGTGCTGAGGTTTTGTTTTGTACCGGGGATCCAGGAGAGTGGCCACCCAGTAAACTGTAGTTCTTTTGGATGGCTTAATTGTGAGGATCATTTTGGAGGGAAATGGAGCATCCAAAGCACTCATGTGGAGTTGGAGCCTTGCATTTCCACATAGCATATGGGTGAGGGGCACTAGCATACTCATCTTCTCATCTTCCTCCTCCGGCCTCAATTCGCGCCAAACTCCTCTTTTCCAAGGCAGGGACGTCGGTAATGTCGGTGTCTAGGAATACTCCTCCTTCACCTCCGCTTCCTCGGCACAGGCTTCAAACAGCCTGACTTGCCTGAGATGATGCACCCCTGAGAGCTGAGGCGCCGCCTTGCACTAGCCCTGGACCCTGAACCACTGCTAATGAAAGACGATAAAATGGAAACTGTTGGGCTTGTCGGATATTCGACGGAGAGAAAGGTCCGTGTCCGCATCTGTGTCCGTCTCCTACCTCGTTCTCTGGCGGCTGATGGTTTCAGAGTGGTCAACGATCGTTTCCAGAACTAAGTATCACCCCACAATGCTCATGTGACAAGGCATCGTACGCACTGACCATTTTGGTGGCTTCTTCAAAATGGAAGGATGGTGCAGAGCTCTTTCCACCTGCCTCCACTCTCGATGGTCAACACCCCGAGGTCCGCACCGCTGCTTGTCGGCCATGTGTTCACTTCGTACTGCGTAATGGCATTGCGCATGATCCCACAATCGCTGGAGCATGTGGAGGGTGGAATCTCCAGCGTCCAGTTGCATCGCGTCAGAACAATGAGACAGTTGACGGGGAGGCCGAGCTGACGCTGCAATGCATCCAGCGGACGAAAGCAGGGTAGCGAACGGCGGAAGTGCGAATCAGACCTCGAGCCTTCTTCAGCAGGCAGTCCTTGACCCGCGGTATTGCTTTGGAAATTTCTGACGACGAGGTTTCATGTACATGTGCCAGGCAAAGGGATGTGCTCAGCCCTACCGTATCTTAGGGATACGCGGCCAGCAGATTTCGCCCGTATCACACACCACCTTGCCTGGCACAAGGTTCTTGTCACCCAGCCAGCGCTCTTTTTCTCTATGGTCTTCGTTGCGGAGGTGCCGTCAATCAGCTCATGACCCTGGAGCCTGGTTTCTTGGGACCCGTGATGCCACCTGAGGACCTTGGGGAGAAGAGCCCTGCACCATCCCTGCTAGTTTTGAAGGCCGCTGGTGCCGAGGCTGAGAGCCAGACCGTCACCCCAGCGAATCCACCCAGCTCACCCAGTGAGCTGTCACAGAGATATTGCGGCCTTGGCCCGTGCTTACTAGTCCATGTGTCGTTGGTTGAGATGGACTTTCCGGACACAGATGCAGACAACGCGCTTGATTTTTTGATGACACCGTGCTGGCCAGGGCAGGACGGCTTTTTCTGGCAAGAAATGCATGCTCGGGCATCTGGTATTGGGGGCAGGCAATGGGCCATGACGTGGCGGAACCCATCTGTGTCCAACCAATGACGGAAAGACAACATTCCAAGGCCAAAAGCATGGCAATGCTGACATCAGGCTTTAGGCTTTGGGATGGATTGGAGTTAAAGTGCTTCTTCTGCTCCAAACTGGAAGAAGTAGGCTCGGCTGCTTGACTGGCTGCGGTGCGGGGTGGCAGTCTGTCAAAACTGGCGGAAGGAGAAGGGTTGGTTAGATGGGTCTCTGGTGGTGCTGGTGGGTATCGGTGCTCGGTGGTGGCTTGAAAGTGGAGGCTGAATCCCTGATCTGAACTGAGAGGCCTATGGGCAGCTGACGGAACGCTTGGTGGTGGTGGAAGGAGGAGGGAGGCGGAGACAGAGGGTGTGACAGTTGTTGGATGATGGCGTCGGTCTGGGCTTTTTTGGCCAAGTGTTGCCTCATTTCAACTCATTGCATTGCTGCCATTGGACTAGACATGTTGGTGGTGGTTTAAACACCTAAGATATTCGCCTCTACTTATGCGTTTGCGGCAAAGGCGGCATATGTTATCGCATTGGTGAATCAGAGGCTTGCTCAAAGAAGGCCAGGCTTGAGAGGTCATGGACCTTTTTGAACGGCGGATAAGCGATGAGCGGGGGTTTCCGTTGACCGTGGTGGCGGAATCTTATCAGCAGGACTTCTGCGACCGCCCTCTCCCTGTTTTGAGGCGGGACCCGTATTGACAACTACTCATCGTCTTCCTCCTCGTCCAGTGATGAAGCGCTCGCAAGCAAATTCTGCTGAAAGACCCACGATGGATCCGCAAAATGTCGTCATCATCATCATCATCAACACGGTGACTTGGTCGTCCTGACTTTCTGCATCAGAAGATGCGGCTACAAGCAAGGGGCACTGCATGGCGTGGCCGACCACCGGGATTTGACGACTTGACGGCTTCCTTATCCTCTCTGATGCTCAGTAAAACTGGGTGTTCAGGGAGCAGACAAAAAATCATCTCTTTGGCCTCGTTAATCTTTTAACATGCCTTTCTGACCCAACCCGCATTTTGTCATCAAAGAGGTCTTCAGAAAATGGTATTATCCACAGTGGTGGGTACACGAGTTGACATTTGGCTGCTTCATGTTTGGTACGGATGCTGATGATGCTGATGACGGGACAACATTTGTGGCAGGACTGGGAGGACGGAGGAGTTAGACTGCTGGATGCAGGTTGCATTGAACCACTGAAGAACAAGATAGGCGACGCTGTTAGTTTCTGAGATTCACAGGGCCCTGGACCCAGCGATGACAGGCCTGAGGTCCTGCAACGATGATCCGATGGCATGCATGTTGTTGCCAGCACAGATGGAGCACTTCTCTCGTACCTCTACCTCCATCGTCCTTCCCCCCTATATGCTCGCTTACCCACCTGAATTTCGCTCCATGTTCAGAAAGATAAAATTTGAGAAGGTATGGAAGAGTTTTGGAAAGTTTCTTATTAAAGACGGCAAATCACAGCTGATTTCAAAATCCCTAAAAATCAAAACAAAATTGCTGGATTGAAATTTAAGTGCAAGGTTACCCTATCAACAAAGCTTGACTGACCAAATGTGAAAAAAAACACGTATCTGATTGTTTATACGGGATAATAAAAAGGTATTTTTGGCACCTATCAGTCGCTACCTGTGGTGCTCTACCAAAAATTGCTGTATTCAAATTTAACTGAAAGGTGGCTCTATGAACAAAGCTGGCCTGCGCCAAAGTGAAAAAAAACACGTATCTGAAATGTATACGGATAATAAAGGTATTTTTTAGCACCTATCATACACCTGTGGTGGACTAACAAACAATTGTGGATTGAAAATTTAGTGCATGGCTTCATCTATCAACAAAACGCGTTGACTGACCAAAAGTGAAAAAAACAACCTATCTGAAATGTATACGGATAATAAATGGTATTTTTGCACCTAAACTAATACACCTGCAGTGACGACAAAATTGCTGGATTCAAATTTTAATTGCAAGGTGCCCTAGAATAAAGTGGACTGCGCAAAATTGAAAAAAACACCTATCTGAAAGTATTCGGATAATAAAACTGAATTTTTTGCACCTAAAAAAACACCTGCGGTGATGACAAATTGACGGTGGATTTCAAATTTTAAGTGCTTGGGTTACACTCTATTAACAAAGTTGAGTGACACAAAGATGAAAAAAACAGCTAGTCTGAATGTATACTGTAATAAAAAAGTGGAGTTTTGCCTAACAAAATACACCAGCATGTTATCTAGTAAAGACTCTGTATACATAATATAACGTTCAGGCTGACCAACCTCCAAGTAATATCTCAACAGAAAAACTGTTAATAAAAAAGCTTATTGCATGCATTGTCTACACTTAAGTCTGGATGCACAATATCCAGATATCCTTTAAAGGCTGTCTGTTCTGTTCTGTGTTCGCGACGCGGGCCCCTCCCCCGCTACCCTGTGGACTTTACCAGGGCTAGGTTGCTCTATCTTAAAATCTGCAAATCTCATTACTAAGTTTCTAAGGTTTCCACAGCTAAAATATAGCTGTCTCTGGTGAACAAATAGATGAATTTCGCTGAGCTGTTTGGACAGAGGCAGAGCGCACGTCCTACTGATATGATGGGCCGCTAGACACACACTGACCGGCCGATACAGGAAGGGCTGTTCTATGTAATAACGCAGGGTCATGTGATTTTTCCAGCCAATCGCAACCATACACATCCCGTCATGACGTCGGCACACACAGCTCACCTGCTCTATTCTCTAAGCTGATTTGCTGGCCGCCAAAATGCAGGAAGCGCGAAATATGGTGCGATATTAATAGATTATGCGCAGATTTTACCTAATTATCGCTCTAACGTTCGGGAGTGGACGGAGTGGAGTGAGACGGGTATCAGCCGTGATCGAAAATAATCCGATTCAACATAAAAAAAAAAAAACCGTGCCGATTTCTACTTTGTCGATAATAATCGCTCAACACTACTACTCACCAGTAACCTTACTAGGCCTCCGTCTGCTCCTACTGTACTGCGCAACACCTCATCTGTCATTGCAAGTAGCAACATCGGGGTAGCCACCTGGGAGCCTCCCACACTGAAATCTATCCCGCCTTGTGGTGGGCGTGTGATTGTCTGGTAGTCCTGATGCCTGAAAAAATGACTCCTCGTGGAAGAGTGCATCCTGTGGCCATGCCTGGAACATAAGCTATGTCGACCTATATCAAAGAAAATCAGCAGAAAAGCTTATCTGCTAATCTTCCTCTCCAGCCAGTGCCATTTTTTGTTGTTGACTATAAGGATGGTTCTCTTTGACCCTGCATTTATCATCGAGGCTTAAAGGGCTTTTGCCATGATGTAATGTTGACGTGGGATCTCCCAAAATGGGTATTTAATCACTTATCTAAATATATGTGATTACATAAAGTGAAGCCTGTGAGAACTATTGCATTGATCAGTCCCTCTTAGTATACCCTGTGGAGAAAGTGCAGTGTATGAGTCAGTCTGCTGTATCGAAAATCCACTGTTGTAATGTTATTATTTGAGTAAACTTTTGAGACGCTCCCTTCTTCCTCACTCTCTGCTCACCTCCTCCCTCTCACCCCTGCAGCGTTCATGACTCAGCATGATTTGTTTATATTCTCCACATAGCTGATAAGGAGGTAAGGAACTCACTTCATTTCAAAACCCCTTTAATTAAGATCACTGTCAAAAACCAATACCCGTTGCCCCTGATCTCTGAACTCTTTGACTAACTACAGGGGGCCAGAATCTTCACCAAGCTTGATTTACAGGGGTATATAACTTAATCCGTAGTCATAAAGGTGGTGAATGGAAGACCACCTTCAACACCTGTGATAGGCACTTCGATTACCTTGTGATGCATTTTGGTCTCTGCAATGCTATAGCAGTCTTTCATGGAGATCTTTGGCAATGAAATGTTCTGAGACCTCTTTTTCATCTTTGATGTAGTCTTGATGACATTTTGATCTTCTCTCCTTATATTAATCCTCATTGTGATCATAGGCAGCAGGTCCTAAGATGTCTATGAACCAATCACTTCTAAGCCAATCTCGAGGAATGCCTATATGAACAGACCAGGTTGCTGTTCCGTGGATATATTATCTTTGCTAAAGATCTGCAAGTGCATCCTGCTAAATTGTCTGCTAATCTTCAGTGGCTTTGATGTGATGGACTTTGGGCTAGTCAACGCTCCCTATGGTTTACAAATTACTATTGTCAATTCATTCCCCACTTCTCCACTCTGGCGGCGCCTGTTGTGGCTTTAAGCAAGAAAAACTGTAAACCTTAACTCTGGCTGCCTGACACAAAAGAAGCCTTTGTCCGTCTTAAGGCCACAGCACCTGTTTTGACTCGAGCGGATCTTGAAAAGCCCTTCTACCTAGACGTGGGTGCCTCATCCTTGGGAGCTGGAGCAGTACTCTCACAGAAGACTCCTAAAAACAAGAACATCACCTGCATTTTTTTTCTCAAAAACCTTCACCCCTGCGAAAAGGAAATATGATATTTGGGATTGAGAATTGCTGGCTATTAAATTGGCTTTAGAAGAGGGGTGCCGAAGGAGCTTGTCATGCGGTGAATATCTACACTGACTGTAAGAATCTCCAGGCTGCGCAACTGTTAAATCCCTGGCAATCTCTCTCCTGGTCTTCAGACTCTGCTGGACTTGAATCCCCACCTCAGTACATTGTCCCCCGGGAACGTTTGATTACCGTAGCTCCCATCCATCTCCAATGTACGATTCTTAAATGGGGCCACTCTTCCAAGTTAGCTGGGTATCCAGGAATTTAAAAATCTTTACTGTTGATTAGGCCACACTATTGGTGGCCTAATATCATTCAATATGTCAAAGATTTCATTCTCTCTTGTTCTACTTGTGCCTATAACAAAACTTCTCGTCTCAAACCCTCCAGACTGCTTCATCCCTTACCATGCCTGAGAAACCCTGGACCCATATTGCTATGGGCTTTATTATGCATTTACCACTCTTCTCAAATCATATAGTCATTTGGGTGATCACTGATAATTTTTCCAAGATGTCTCATTTTGTACAACTTCAGGTCTGCCTACAGCTCTTCAATTTGCTGCCCACTTCTTCCAGCATATATTTTGTCTGCATGGACTTCCTCTTTATATTATGTTCGATCGAGGGGTTGAATTTGTTCCAAGTTATGGCGATCACTTTGTTCCCAGCTACAGGTCAAGTTGGACTTTTCTTCTTCGTACCATCCTCAATACAACAGACAAGTGGAAAGAGTGAACCAAATCCTCAGAAATTTCCTTTGACACTTCATCTCATCTCTCCAAGACTATTGGGCCAACCTTCTTTGGGCCAAATTTTTATATAGCAATCTTGATTTCGACTGTGCTGGTGCTTCCCAATTCTTTGTTGTATACCCTCTTCTGCCCCTGCCTACTACCTCAGATGTCCCAGCGGTGGATGTCCAGGTCTGGAAAGGCTGGGTGTTGAAGCAGAAAGCTCTTTAAGTTGAGGGCACTGGTACAGCTTGTGTAATATACAGTATTAACTCTTTATGCACCAGGCTTGCACTCTGATTTAAAGGAATTGCCCTGTGATGTTACTGTATGAAACTATGGTGATGATGATGATGATGATGATGAAGACATGTTTGTGCTGAAGTGTCATTCCTTTGGTTTCTTTGAAGCACTTAAAGGACCCCGGACCAGCAGATATAACACTAGAAGCAGCAGACCCCGGATCAGCAGACATGGCTTGTAAGTTTTGAAAGCACTTCTCTTGCAGGAAATTCAAAACTTACAGTTCAGCTGCAAGGAGATGGATCCAGGCCCAATCTCCCATGGATCCATGCCCAGAGTATGCTGTGACGTTTTTTCAAAAACCAAGTACCGATGGTAACAGCAAACAAGGTATGCAACAGTCCCACAAAACATGGACAGGGGAATTTATATCTTTGGGACCGCAGAACCAGTCCAGACATGGCTAGGGAAGTTGGGGACAAACTCAGGTAGGACAGGTAAAGGAAAATACAGAACTAGGGTCTCATGGGCACAGAAGCAGGAACACTAAAGCAGGGACACAGGCACATAAGGGCTAGACCAAGGATAAACGGACCCTACACACCAATACTCTGGCCGAGACTGCTGTGGAAAGCTGCCTTTTAAAGCAGCCAAAACCTTTATGTTGCAGCAGCAAATTATCAATTTTTTTTTAATAAAGACTGAGTGCACGCTTTAGTGACCAGGATCCAGATCAAAATATGTCATATAAAAATCCAAATTAGGCAGCACTTCGGAAAAATATGACTTTATTATCCCAACAGGCTGCTGTTGGGATAATAAAGTCACGTTTTTCCGAAGTGCTGCCTAATTTGGATTTTTTTAAAGCAGCCAGACAGAGATGATCAGCAGTACCTGCACCAGTCATGCAGCAGGAATTAACTGCTGCAGCGCTGGACAGCAGACAGAGCACAGGCAGACTCCAAATTCCATGATTAGAGGGAAAGTAATGGGAGAGGCAGGGAAACTGTAAATCGTAACATAGTCTCCCCTCCTAGCATCTCTCTGCACTAAAACACAAGTTGACAAGAAGCAGAGACCTCCCCTTGTGTTCCATCCAGGAGATGAGGTTCTCGGCCAACTGCGTTCACTTAAAAATTCCCAGTATCAAACTTGGGCCACGCTTACTGGGACCATTGTGACGCAACAATCCTATTACAAGCTTCACCTGCCTCCATATTGGCGAGTCCCAAACTTCTTCCACATCTCTCTCCTAAAGCTTCTTATCTTCAACTGGTTTTCCCAAAAGGCTGTGTTGCCTGATACTGAAGTAGATTCTGGAGATATATACAGTACAAGGTTAAAGAGATCCTGGCAGAAAAAATCCTCCAAGGGAATCATTTTTTCTCATTAACATGTAAAGGGTTCGGGCCTGAAGAAAGGTCCTGGAAATCTGAAAAAATGTGGATGCTCCTGACCTCATCCAGAGATTCCAGCAAAACAGAAGGAAGGGAAGACTTATTACCATGATGTGCTTTATGGTCCAAAGTGCGTTGTGTCGGCGTTCTGATGTTACTCACCTTTTCCAGCTCTTGCTCCACTCTCATTCTCTGTCTCTGGCCGTAGCTTTCTGAAATTTAAAGGGCCATGTTACGGGTGTCCCTGCGACCCCCGTGTCGGGTTGCAGGCAAACCCGCACCTCTGCAGCGTCACCAGCTGCGGCCGGCGCCGCAGCCTGGTACTTGGGCTGCTGACTAGTCTGTAGCTCTGACAATCACTTACCTCACCACGCTCCTGTTCTCGTCCCGGCACGCGTTCCTGCTGCCGGCTGGGTGCGCACCCGGCCACTAGGGCACCCGCACGGTATTCCGTGCAAATTTAAAGGCACAGCACGCCGGTGATTGGTCTCACCGGGCGTTGACCCTATTTAAGAACTGCCTCTTTCCTAGCACCTTGTCGAATTGATAGTGCCTTGTGCCTTGAGAGGAAGCGTTCCTGAGTGTCTTGTTTGTCTACTGTGTACCGCACCTTCTGCCTTCGTCCCTCGACCACGAACCATTGCCACCTGTCCTGACCTTCTGCCTGTCCCCGACTACGAACCATTGCCACCTGTGCTGACCTTCTGCCTGTCCCCGACTACGCGCCTGCTTCATGATTCTGTACCGCGCAACACCTTGGCTGCCACCGCAAGCAAGTCACATTAGGGGTATCGACCTGGTAGCAATACGCCGCATCAAGTCCATCCCGTTTTGCTGCGGGCTCTAGTGAAAACCGGACCTACTTAGATTCCGCTCCCTGGCGTGGATTACACCATCGCTTGTGGTGGTCCAGAGGATCCACTTCCACTGACCCTTACAGTTTGATTCGTTCAAGGTGCCTCCATCAAGCGTCTTGACATCACCACCATCGTGGCCCAGCAATCGAGGCAGATCCCACAGCAGCTCAACCAGCTGTCTACTATGATGCAGCAGCTAATCGCCACTCAGCAGCAGCAGTCGACTGCGGTGGCTCCTCCCATGGCAACCATTCCAGAGATCTCCGCCGGTCCTAAGCTTCGGTTGTCCATGCCGTCGAAGTTTGATAGGGACCCAAAGGCCTGCAGGGGCTTCATCACCCAGTGCTCCCTCCACGTGGAACTTATGGTTGGTCAGTTCCCGTCTGAATGGTCCAAGGTGGCCTTCGTGGTCAGTCTCCTCTCCGGAAAAGCCCTAGTCTGGGCGACACCACTCTGGGACCAAGCTGATCCGGTCACAGCTGATCTAGCGACATTCCTGCAGGAGTTTCGCAGTGTCTTCGAAGAGCCTGCCCGTGCTTCGTCTGCCGAGACCGACTTACTGAACCTGCAGCAAGGGAACTCCTCGGTAGGTGACTACTCCGTGCAATTCCGCACACTAGCATTGGAGTTAGCTTGGAACAATGCAGCATTATGCGCCACGTTCAAGAAGGGCCTCTCAGAGAGGTGGGAGGAGCTCCGTCAAGAGCGTGTACCAGTCCAAATACATCATCTACCCCGTCTTGCTCCGGTGTTTTTTCAGCCTCCACTGCCTCCTTTGCAGCCTGCCATGGAGGAGGCTATGCAAGTGGACAGAGCCCACCTGACTCCGCAAGATCTTACGTGACGACGTGAGGAGAACTTGTGGCTCTACTGCGGCAGCCCCGAACATCTTCTCAGAGGTTGTCCGCTCCATCTGCAATGTACGGGAAACGCACGCACCTAGGCTTCGTGGGAGAGGTGTCCCTAGGTGTGAACAATCCCTCTCCACGGCTTACGCTCCCAGTCCTGGTCACATCCAATTCCGGAGTCTCGTTCCAAGTGGCTTCCTTCTTGGATTCCGGTTCCAGCACATCGTACCTCCAGAACGTCTACTATCCGCGGCCCTGTAAACATCCATGTACCCCCGGGTAAGACATTTGTATGCCCTGCTCTTCGGTTGAGGGTTCTGAAATGGGGTCATTGCTCTCACACAGCTGGACACCCTGGGGTATAGAGGTCTTGTTCCTTGATTTCCCGGTTTTACTGGTGGCTGGACCTCGCCAAAGATGTGAAGGAGTTTGTGGAGGCCTGTACCCCCTGTGCCCGCAACAAGTCACCCCTTCTCAGACCCGAGGGGTTACTCCAGCCTCTGCCGGTACAAAGCAGTCCTTGGGGCCATATTGCTATGGACTTCATCCCCGACCTACCGCCCTCTGATGGAAATACGGTTATCTGGTGGTCACTGACCGTTTTTTGAAAATGGCACATTTTGTTCCCTTGCCCGGTCTCCCTTCTGCTCCTCAACTCGCCAATCTCTTTTTAAAGCATATCTTCCGCCTACATGGACTTCCCCTACATATTGTCTCGGATCGGGGAGTTCAGTTCGTCTCGAGATTTTGGCGAGACCTCTATTCTCTACTACAAGTGGAACTGGATTTCTCTTCCGCGTACCACCCACAATCAAATGGGCAAGTGGAGAGAGTGAACCAAGTCTTGGGTACCTATCTCCGCCACTTCGTATCCGCAAGACAAGATGATTGGTCCAGTCTATTGCAATGGGCGGAGTTTTCATATAATTCTCTGGACTCTGATTTCTCTGGAGCATCCCCTTTCTTCATCATCTTTGGTCAGTATTCCCGCTCACCCCTTCCCCTGCCCTCTGCCTCCTCCGATGTCCCTGCTGTGGATAATCTGGTCCGCGACCTATCTGCCGTTTGAAAGGAGACGCGCCAATCTCTACTCCAGGCCTCGGCCCGTATGAATGTCCAAGCGGACAATCCTTTGTTCTGGGGGATTAGATATGGTTGTCTGCCAGGTATGTCCGCTTTAAAATCCCTAGCTACAAGCTAGGTCCCCGTTTTCTAGGTCCCTTTGAAGTCCTGAAGCGCATCAATGCGGTGGCCTACAAACGCCGGCTCCCTCCAACTATGCGCATCCCAAACTCCTTCCACGTCTCCCTGTTGAAACCGGTCATCCATAACCGATTCTCTCGATCTGTGGTTCCCCTGTCTCCTGTGGCTGATTCCACCAAATTTTTACCGTCAAAGAAATTTTGGCCATGAAGACGGTTAGGGAGAGACGATTTTTTTGGTCAACTGGAAGGGGTTTGGGACGGAGGAAAGGTCATGGGAGCCGGAGGAGAACATCCTGGATCGGGGTCTCTTGTCTAAATTTATGCGGGCCAGAAAGAGGGGGAGGCCAAAGGGAGGGGTACTGTTACAGGTGTGCCTGAGACCCCCGTGTCAGCACACCCGCACCTCCCCCAGCTGCGTCCGGCGGCGCAGCCCGGTACTCACCTCACCACGGTCCTGTTCTTGTCACGGCGCGCGTTCCTGCTGCCGGCCGGGTGCGCGCCTGCCCCCTAGGGCGCGCGCGGTACTCCTGGCAAATTTAAAAGGAAAGCGCCGGTGATCGGTCTCACCGAGCACTGACCCTATTTAAGCCCTGCCTCTTCTCTAGCACCTTGCTGAATCGATAGTGCCCCGTGCATTGAGAGGAAGCGTTCCTGAATATCTTGTTTGTCTACTGTGTACCGTACCTTCTGCCTTCGTCCCTCGACCACAAACCATAGCCGCCTGTCCTGCCCTTCAGCCTGTCCCCGACTACAAGCCTGCTTCATGATTCTGTACCTTGCACCACCTCAACTGCCACAGCAAACAAGTCACGTTAGGGGTAGCGACCTGGTAGCAATCCGCCGCAGCAAATCCATCCCGCTTTGCGGCGGGCTCTGGTGAAAACCGGACCTACTTAGATTCCGCTCCCTGGCGTGGCTTACACCATCGCTTGTAGTGGTCCAGAGGATCTACTTTCACTGACCGTTACAGGCCAGTGCACTGCTGATTACAAATCAGCAGTCACTGGGCACTTTATTAGGTCACTTCCTTCTGCACTCCCTGCCACTGTGTTGGTGTGATTTGCCTAGTTGTTTGCTTGTTTTTTTTTTGCTATTCCTGGATTCTGACCTCATGCTTTGGACTTCTACCATTCTTTGTCTGCTGCCTGCCCTAACCACGTTCTGCCTGCCACTTACCCTGACCTAACCACCAGTGACCTGACTATACCTCCATCTGCTCCTACTGCACTGTGCAACACCTTGGCTGTCACAACGAGCAGCTACATCAGGGGTAGAGACCTGGGACTCTCCCACAACAAAGTCTTTCCTGCCTCGTGGAAAAAGCCGGGGGCTCCTTAGACTCTGCTCCCTGGCAAGGTTTCAAGTCATCTCTTGTGGTGACCCTGAGGATCCACTTCCTGAGTTCCTCACATGTGGGAAGTGGAATGGGTAAAACTGCATGACTATTGGTAACAGTCAAGCAGTTATGCAGGTAAAACTGTTTAATTATTGTCAAAATTGTTTGTCCAATTACCACTCTATATAAAAAGTCCTTACATATTAGAGCCTTCAGCTGACATCTCTAAAACTTTTTTCAACTCCCTCACATGTCAAATTTATTGTTAAATACCTTTCTCACACACGTCAGTTGTCAGGTTCATTCAGTATATGAAAGCTGAATTTTACTGTAAACACTGTATGCACATGTGAATTGTATGTGACTGTAAAGGGTTAATCATCCGGTATATTAGACTAAAAGTCAAGTGCATCCTAAAATCAGTTACATATCCACATGCAAATTCTTATTGCCACGAATCTCCATTTCCGGCTGACAAGATGCCTTATTCTCTTTACTGCACAAGTATACCTTGGCACACACTTGTGTTATGTGAATGGTTAAATCAAAATAAATTAAAAGAAATAAATATAGACCTCTTATTAATAGGGTCAGTAAGGGAGCGTCCACACGGTAGTGACATAATACCGGTTGGATTATGTCTCAAGAATCCAGCTGTTATTTTGCCATCTTTTGCATGCTTTTTGGGGACTGTGCTGTCCGTGGTTTGCGGATTCGCCCATCATCCTCAACCACTGAAATGCACATCTCCCGTCTGAATACCGGGCGGAAGATTGAGCTTGTTCCAAGTTTTTCGGAACGTCGGCAGTGTAAACAACCTTCCGACTGAAAATCCAATCAGTGTAGACTACTGAATGAATTTTCTAGGTGGATGGTTGATAGTTGGTTTTCAGACTGTTTTTATATCCGAAAACCATCTGAAAATCTGACCGAAAACCTTGCCATGTGGACAGACTCTAAGAAATCCTACTAAGGAGATTAGCTGAAGTGTAGAGACCTACAGTGTTGGTTGTATCACCCAATTGCTGAGCCACTATGCTTATTGTTATCAAATTCTAAAAGGGCCGTACCCACCCCTTAACCCTTCCTCCTTCACAGGTCACAGAAGGGTAGGTAAGTATATGCAAGGGGATGCTGTTGCAGGATATAACTGTAGTTTACATCATAACTCCTCATAGGAATCTGCTAACCAGATAATGACTAATAAGTCCCAGAGCATACTTTCCTCAACCTAAGCTTAACAAACATGAACATGAAATATCCATCTGAGACAACGTGAAATAAAAGTTTTCCTAGGCTAAACTCCTGGCAGTTAAGTTGAGAGAAGCTGTGGAGTTCCCTATTATTATTAACAACGTTGATTGATGACCAGGATGGCTGTTAAGTATTAGGCTAGGTCTACACGCGTTGAACAAAAAACTCACTGAAAACCAAATCCTATGCTGTTCATTTCTGCAAAAAAAAAAACAATCAAAAAAAAAAACAAACAAACCACAAAAAGTGCCAAAAAGTGATCATTTTTTCAAGCTGTTTTTGACATGCATTGGAAAAAAAACTCAGTTTTATGAGCGGTTTTAGGAATTGGTTTTCAGTGAATTTTTTTGTCCAATGGGATCTGTTTTCAGTAATTTTTTTCAGCGGTTTCAGAAAACAAAAAATGCTACAAATATCGACCAAAAAGGTGTGTAATGGAGACATAGCCTTACATTGTCTTTTTTTGCTTTTTAGATGTGTCCAACCATTCAAAAACATGGTATGGGCTATGGAATCAGCCAAACCAACATAAGGTACATTTGCATTTCTTCCTCATTGGCACATTATTGTAAACTAGAAAGGACATATAGGCAACATTTTGTTTTTATGGAGATTGTTATCTCAAACCTAATGTAGTTATTTGCAATTTAAGCGGAGATACTGATAATTACTAATTCATATATGTCCAGTGATAATTAATGTGTCATTTTGATGCACTTATGATTAAATATAATCCGTAACAGTGGCCATACATATTGAAGTAACTGTCGGCTCAACTCCATCATAAACATGTAAGCAGCAGGCTGCAGAATGCAGCTTAAAGGGGTTTTGCCGCGATCTCATTTCATACCTCCTACATCCAGCTCTTCAGCTCTGTGTGATCAGAAGGAGGCGTATGTGATTTGTTTGAATTGCATATCATGTGACTCAGCAGGATGACATCACCAGGTCTTTCCTCTCTGTAGTCAAAGAAAGGTCTGTTTATGTAAAGTATTGTGAGTAGCTGAGATGTAAAGCTTTTGCTTACAGGCACGAGGGTCCTAGGTTCAAATCCCTGCAGGAACCAAACCTGTGTTTTTTTTTCCCTTTCTCAATGCACATAACTCATTGAGGTTTTTTTATTTATTTATTTGCACTGTTTGACTAATTACTGAGGAGTACAGAGGAGGGGAGTAGAATGACAGCACCTGGGATTTGAACACTCAGTAGCTGCCTGAGAGGAGAGGTGATGTCTGAGCATGTGCGACCAGGACTGAGGAGCTCTCAGCTCTGGTCGTATCCCCTGGAGACGAGCTGTAAACAATGGATCACTATAGGAGCAGCTGAAACAAAAACGGTGCAGAATTTTTAATAATGAATGGTGAAAATGTTTGTTATTTCATTTGCAAGCTTCCCACGTCAGTTTTACTTTGTGGCAAAACCCCTTTAACTGTCATTAATACAAAGTACTGGGTGTGTTGAAATCCAACGTTTCCAATCCTCTTTTCTCTAGACATTTATTGTATTGTATTAACCCCTTACCGACATTTGACGTATGAGTATGTCATAGTGTCGGTAAGCACTACTGCAGTGGGATTGTGCCACTTTTACCATTTTACAAATAAAAAACTTAAATTAATAAAAAAGCTTCACATATTTGGTATTGTCGCGTCTAAAAAAGGCTTGTCTATTAAAAAATAACATAATTTATCCCTTGCACTGAACACCATAAAAGAAAAAAAATTCCAAACGCCAACGTTTTTTTGGTCATTTCACGTCCCAAAAAGTTTAAATAAAAGTGATCAAAAAAGTTGCATGTATTCCAACCTGGTACCAATAAAAAGTACACTTTAGCCTGCAAAAAATACTGCATCACTCAAGTCTGTAGGTAGAAGTAAAAAAAAAAAAAATTAACTGGTCGCAGAAATGGCACTGTGGAAAAATATAAAAAAAATTGAATGTTTGGATTTTTTTTACGGTACCAAAATATAACGAAAACCATACATGTTTGGTATTGCTGGATTTGTATCAACCTGTCAAATACACATAACTCATCATTTATACCGAAGATTGAACGCCCAAAAAAAAACTTCCGCAGACATAGAGCAAGTACGTCTTTTTTCTCTTCTATTTTGCCCCACTTAGAATTTTTTTGTGGTGTTTCAGTATATTCTATTGTACGGTGAATGACCTCATTAGAAAGTAAATCTTGTCCCGCAAAATAAAAGCCCTCATATATTTATGTAGGTCTAAAAATAAAAAACGTTATAGCTCTGGGAAGGCGAGGAGATAAAAAACGAATGTGACAAAAAATAGGCTGCAGCGGGAAAGGGTTAAATCATTGGCCGATCCTCCAAAAGTTGGTGGATTGAGGTGAGTTTTATCTAATTTGTATGGACACCTTTAAAAAGGTATTCACATCATTCAGCTTCTGGGTTAAGCTGGTCTATAACCAGCCACAGAGAACACTTACGAGGCTCTTTCCATTCATTTCTATGGGAGTTCCAAGTGCAGTTGAGAACACTAGCTTGATTGTATTCAAAACCCCCAAAGAAGGGAAAGGAGAGAGCTCCACAAGCGCGACCACCTATCGGTTCCCTGCAGCCAGTGATGAGCTAGCCACAACCTGGAATTTAAGAGTTGAGAATAGACCTTTAACCCCTTCCAGGACATATGTGTACATCCTCATGTCAGTAAGTTCCTATGTAGTGGGCTTACTCAGTAAGTCCGCTACATGGGAGGTTGGTGTCAGCTGCTGATTGCAGCTGATACCTGCCGCTAACAGCAGGGAGTGGGGCTGGTTCCACATTTTTTATACAATGAAGAAGGGTGCACAGACAATTAAGCACCTTAGTGGTCAAGTAAGGGGGTGTTCACACGGCTTATTTTGGGACTGATTGGAGCCATACTGCGCGCCGTATTTGCGCTGCAGTACAGCTCCAATCCGTCCCAGTAACTAGGTAATCCACGGTGGATTCCGTCTCTCCTTCCCGCTCGGCGAATCCGCTGGGCAGGGAGAAGGTGACATGCACATTATCCCGGTGGGATAAGCGCCGTGGATAATGCATGTCTATGGGGCCGGGGAGCTGCGCCCCCGCCCCTTATTCAAGCCGGATTTGCGGGTGAAATCCGTCCCGCAATTATGGCTTGAATAAGCCGTGTGAACCAGCCCTAACATTTTAAAAAAAAAAAAGTTTAAAAAAGTATAAAAATGAATAACAAATATAAGAAGTTTAAACCACCACCCCCTTTTGCCATTTTACAAATAAAAAATTCAAAATGTTAGACATAATTGCTGTCGCCACATCCATAAATATCTGATCTATTAAAAAAATAACACCATTTATCCCTTATGCTGAACTGGTAGAAGAAAAAAGATTCCAAACGCCAAAATTGTGTTTTTTTTTTTTTGGTCATTCCATGTCCCCTAAAAATTGGAATAAAAAGTGATCAAAAAGTTGCATCAATGATCATTAGGGCTCGTTCCAACGGCTTATTTCGCCGGATTTCCGACGATTGCGTCGTCAATCTCGGCAAATCTCAGAAACAAGTACAGCCTTTTTTTATTGATTTCAATAGAAATACGGCTGTCGTCCACACGCATTCCGTGGATTGACGAGGCAATCGGACGGAAAAAACTGTGCATGTCAATATTTACGGGACTCACCACCTACAATGATTGGAGATGGTGAACCGTCGGGAATCAGTTAAATACGGCCACACTTATGGCATTATTGCAATGATTTTCAATGATTTAGACGTATTTAGATCGGCAATCGTTGTAAATACGGTTGAAAAGCGTGTGAACGTGCCTTAAACTATACTACAGTCTGCAAAAAGTGCACCATCATTTAGGTCCATAGGTGAAAGAACAAAAAAGTTATTGGTCACAGAAAATGGTGCTGCAGCTCAAATTTAAGAACTAATGTATTTTTTTTTAAACGTGCTAAAACATAATGAACACCCTATATATTTGATATCACTGGAATCATATCAACCTATAGAATACAGATAACACATCATTTATAACAAAGAGGGAACATTGTAAAAACAAAAAACCCACAAACAGGGGGCAAGTATTGTGTTTTTAAGTGGTTTTTTTTCACATTTCGACCTACTTAGAATTTTTTCCCGGTTCCCAGTATTTTCTGTGGTACGGTCAATGACCGTGTTAGGGTATGTTCACATAGGGTAATAGTTTAGAGAACTATGGATTATGCCTTTTCTCCCCGCGCGTACAATCCGATCGTATTGTACGCGCGGGGAAATAAGTGACATGTCGCGAGTAATGCATGTCAATGGGGCCTGCGGGATGCCGGTCACCCGCACCGCGGGAATACGCGCGTATTAGCGCGAGCTCTTGAAACACACGATGTACTGGGCTGCGTACTGTAAGCGCCACAGTGCATCGTGTGAACATGGCCTTAATCTTGTCCTGCAAAATAAAAACTTTCATATGTCAATGTAGATTAAAAAAAAAGTTATGGCTCTTGTAAGGCGGGAGGAAAAAAACGAAAAAAGCCAATTATTTGACTGGTGTCGGGAAAAAGTGGCACTTTTGATCTGTTTTTTTAAAAATATTTTGTTCCTATAAATAACATTCGTTGCTTTTCTTATCTTTTGTTGTGTTGTTTCTCTTTTTCCCTTTAAAAATTTGTTTTCAAAAATCTGTCGTTCCATTTCAGTTTTAAAAGGGGACGTGTGCCCCTGCACTCATTATTGTCGGCATGATTGGACGTGTCACACTGTAAGGGCCGCCCACATTGGCAACCCCCAGCTGCCCAAATTTATAATCTTTTCTGAACAAATGAAAGAGTTAAAACCCTGAACGAGCTATAAGAGAAGATGCTCCTGAATTGTTATTTCACGGGAAAAACACAAGTTTTAAAAAGAACAGACGGTAGGGATGTCATGGGTCCTTTTTTAGTTAATTGAATATTTATTGGGTTTCGAGTGAAGGGAAAAAATTGTGTTGGGCGATTATTACGATAAAGTTAAAAATCGGCAAGTTTTTATGTTGATCAAAAATTTTTAGATCTGCGATAAATTAGGTTAAAATCTGTGCATCATCTATTAAGATGCGCCATTTTGGCGCTTCCTGTCATTTTGGGGGCCCAGAAATCAGCTTCAGAAAGAGCGGGTGGATTTTGTGTGGGGTTCTGAGGGGATGTGTAGGGTTGCGATTGGCTGGAAAAAATACATGCCCTCGTTTTAATAGAACGCCCTTCTGTTCAGCCTCGTGTCTTCGCGTCTATGCGAGGACGTGCGTTGCTTGTGTCCAAACATTCGCAAAATTTAAAATTTTTTTTTTCACAGGAAAGCTCTACTGTTAGTGTGATCCTTACAATTTAGTTAGATTAGAGATTGGAAGATTTTAGTGTTAGGTGGGAAAATTTTTTAAAGGAGCGGGGGGGGGGGGCCCCCCGCGGGCAAACAAGACAAGCTCTTTTAAAGAATATGGTTTTAAATTCACAAACTTAGTGTAGACATTGCACTGCAATAGCTTTATTTTTTAACAGTTTTCTATTGAAATTTTTTCCTGGATATTGGGCAGTTTGAACTTTATTGGGGATCCCTTTTTTTTGAAATGAGGTCTCTTTGTTAGGTGCAAAACTCACTTTAATTATCAGTATACTTTCAGATAAGTGTTATTTTCAATTTTGCCCCTTCCACCTTTTTTCATGTATCCCCCTTGCGTTAAAATTTTAAACAGCAATTTTGAGTCGCACGGTTGATAGGTGCCAAAATTACCTTTTATTATCCAAATCATTACAGTAGTGTTTTTTGCACTTTTTTCCCAGTCAATTTTTCATGGGCACCCTTTACTTAAAAATGGGGTGCGCAAATTTTTTGTCACCCAGGGGATTTAAAGGTGCCAAAAAAAAAACCTTTTATTTTCGAATACATTTTCAGATCATGTTTTTTTCACTTTTGCCCGTCCGTTTGTTGATGAGCCCCCTTGCAGTTAAAAATTTAATCCCGCATTTTTGTGTTCCACAAAATGAATTGATAGGGGGCCCAAAAAATACCCTTTTTTTATCGAATACATTTTAGATAGTGTTTTTTTACTTTGGACATCAGCTTTGTTCTTTTAGGGACCCTTTCACTTAAATGTGAATGCAGCAATTTTGTAGTCACCACGGTGAATTGAAAAATGCCAAATTTCCTTTTATTATCCCAATACATTAAAAGATAGTGTTTTTTTTACTTTTGCCCGTCCCGATTTTTTGATAGGCCACCTTGCAGTTAAATTTAAAACCAGCAATTGTGTAGTTACCACAGGTGAATTGTAGGTGCCAAAAATCCTTTTATTATGAATACATTACGATAGGTTTTTTCACTTTGGACATAAGCTTTTTTTATTTAGGCACCTTGCCTTAAATGTGAATGCAGCCAATTTTGTAGTCACCACAGGTGATTGAAAGGTGCCAAAAAAAATTTTATTTTCCGATACTTACAGTCGTGTTTTTTGCATTTTCCCCCGTCCAGATTTGTTGATGAGCCCCCTTGAGTTAAAATTTGAAAACCAGCAATTTTGCATTACCCCCGGTGAATTTATAGGTCCCAAAAAAAACCTTTTTTATCCGATTTTTTCATTACAGATACGTGTTTTTTACTTTGGCGCATACAGCTTTGTTATTGAGGCACCTTGCACTTAAATGTGAATGCAGCAATTTTGTGTCACCCAGGTGAATTGAAAGGGGCCAAAAATACCTTTTTTTTATCCGAATCATTACGTTTTTTGTTTTTTGCACTTTTGCCCCGTCCAGATTTGTTGTAGAGCACCTTTCAGTTAAATTTGAAAACCCGCAATTTTTGTAGTTCCAAGGGGAAAATTTATGGTGCCAAAAAAAATTTTTTTTTCCCAAAACATTACGATGGGGTTTTTTTTTTTCACTTTGGGCACTAAGCTTTGTTTTATTTAGGCACCTTGCACTTTAAATGTGAAGCGCAATTTTGTAGTGACCCGGTGAAATTTAAAGGTGCCAAAAATACCTTTTATTATCCGAAAACATTACGTAGTGTTTTTTTTTCCTTTTGCCCAGTCCAAAATTTTTTGATGAGCCCCCCTGCAGTTAAATTTGAAACCGCAAATTTTGTTGTTACCACAGGTGAATTGATAGGTGCCCAAAAATTCTTTTATTTTCCGAATACATTACGATACGTGTTTTTTCACTTTTGGTCACTACGCTTTGTTCTTGAGGCACTTGCATTAAATGTGAATGCAGCAATTTTTTATGACCACAGGTGAATTTAAAGGTGCCCAAAAAAACCTTTTATTTCGAATACTTACGATCGTGTTTTTTGACTTTTGCCAGTCCGATTTGTTTAAGAGCCCAAATTGCATTAAGTTTGAAACCAGCAATTGTGTAGTTTTTCCCAGGTGAATTATAGGGCCAAAAAAAACCTTTTATTATCCGAATACTTAAAATACGTGTTTTTTTTGCACTTTTTTTCCCGTCCAGATTTTTTTTAGAGCCCCCCTTGCAGTTTTAAATTTTAATCCCGCAATTGTGTAGTTACACAGGGAATGTAGGTGCCAAAAAAAACCTTTTATTTCCGAATACATTACGATTTCGTGCTTTTTCACTTTGGCGCACTACAGCTTTGTTCATTGAGGCACCTTTCCTTAAATGTGAAAACAGCATTTTTTTGTTTAAAACGGTGAATTGAAAAGGGGTTGCCCAAAAATCCTTGTATTATCCCAATCTTTCAGATGTGTTTTTTTCACTTTTGGCGCAGGCCAGCTTTGTTGATAGTTTTACTTTGCAGTTAATTTGAAGCAGCAATTTTGTTGTAAACCCCAAAGGTTGAATTTTAGGTGCCCAAAAAATATTTTTTATCCCCAATACATTTTCAGAACGTGTTTTTTTCCCCTTTGGGGCAGGCCAGCTTTGTTGATAGTCTACTTTGCAGTTAAAATTGAATAGAGAATTTTTTTTGTCCCCGGTGAATTGATAGGAGCAAAAAAATACATTTTATTATTCCCAATACATTTCAGAAATGTGTTTTTTTTACTTTGGGGGGCCCGCTTTGTTGATTAAAACTACTTTGCAGTTAAATTTGATACAGCAATTTTGTGTCACCACAGGT
This sequence comes from Phyllomedusa bahiana, assembly GCA_025379985.1. Lineage (NCBI taxonomy): Eukaryota > Metazoa > Chordata > Amphibia > Anura > Hylidae > Phyllomedusa > Phyllomedusa bahiana. The sequence goes on along the minus strand of JAODAL010002547.1, from coordinate 134,500 downwards.
GAATTGATAGGGGCCCAAAAATACCTTTTATTTCGAAAAATTTCGGAGTGTTTTTTTCACTTTTGGCGCATACAGCTTTGTTTTTGAGGCACCCTTTCACTTAAATGTGAATGCAGCAAATTTTTTAGTCCCCCCGGTGAATTTAAGGTGCCCAAAAAAAACCTTTTATTTTCCCCAATTCATTACAGTAGTGTTTTTTTGCACTTTTTTCCCAGTCCAGGGTTTTTTTGATAGAGCCCCCTTGCAGTTAAATTTGATCCCCCGCAATTTTTGTAGTTACCAAAGGGGAATTGTTGGTGGCCAAAAAAATTCCTTTTATTATCCGAAAACATTTAAAATAGTGTTTTTTGCATTTTTCCCAGTCCCGATTTGTTCATAGGCCACCTTTGGGAGTTAAATTTGAAATCCGCTTTTTTTTAGTTACAAGGTGAATTGTTTGGGGCCAAAAAATACCCCCTTTTTTTCCGAAATACATTACAGATACGTTTTTTTTTCACTTTGGGCAAATAAGCTTTGTTCAAATTTAGGCACCCTTTCACTTAAATGTGAATTGAATTTTGTGTCACCCAGGTGATTGAAAGGTGCCAAAAATACCTTGTATTATCGAATAAATTTTAGTACGTGTTTTTTTTACTTTTGGGGCACTACGCTTTTTTTTCATTTAGGCCCTTGCACTTTAAAAGTGAATACAGCATTTTGTAGTACCACAGGTGAAATTTAAAGGTGCCAAAAAACCTTTTATTATCCGAAATACATTTCAGATACGGTTTTTTATTTTGGGGAGGCCCGCTTTGTTGATAGATCTTTTCGTTACATTTGAAGCAGAAAATTTTTTAGGGCACCCACAGGGGAATTGATAGGTGCCAAAAATACCTTTTATTATCCGAATACATTTCAGATACGGTTTTTTACTTTGGCAAAGGCCAGCTTTGTTGATGATTATTTTCAGTTAAAAATTGAAAACAGCTTTTTTTAGTCCCACAGGTGAATTGATAGGTGCAAAAAAACCTTGTATTTTCCGAATTCATTTTTTGATAGTGTTTTTTCACTTTGGCGAGGCCAGTTTGTTGATGATTACTTTCAGTTATATTTGAATCAGCAAATTTTGTTTTGATTTGGGGATTTAGAATAGTGTGATTTGCCGTTTTTAAAAAAGACTTTCCAAAACTTTCCATACCCTTTTAAATTTTTTTTTTTTTCTGAACATGGGCGAAATTCAGGTGGTAAGCGGGCAAAAGAGGGTGGTAGGATGGGGTAGAGGTACGGAGAAGGTGTCCCTTCCCGTGCTGGCGACAACCGTTGCCAGCGGATCGTCAGTTGCCCGGCCCTCAGGCCCGTCATCGCTGGGTCAGGGCCCTGTGAATTCAGTAAAGAACGCGTCGAAAACTGTCTTCAGTGGTTAATGCAACCCGCTCAGCAGTTTACCCCCTCATCCTCCCAATCCGGCCACCAAAAGTGTATCAGCTCACCAGCATCCCTCCCAAAATGAAAAGCCAAAGTAACTCGTTTTACCCCCCCGTGGATAATCCCTTTTCTGAAGACCTCTTTGATGACAAAGCGGTTGGGGTCAGAAGGCTGTTTAAAAAAATCAAAAAAAGGGCCAAAAGGGATGATTTTCTCTGCTCTGAGCCCCCCTTATGTGCCATCGAGGAGGAGAAGGAAGCCGGTCGTCGGCAAAAAAGGGCGGTCGGAACGCCTTGCGTCCCTCTTGCTTTTAGCCCGAGCTCCGGATCGTGTAGGACGACGAAGTATGTGTTGATGATGTGATGAGAATTCGGATCCAACGTGGGCTTTTCAGCAGAAATTTTCTTGCGAGCGCTTCATCACTGGACGAGGAGGGAAAAGATGGGTAGTGTCAGTAGGGTTCCGCCTCAAAAAGGGGGAGGCGGCGCAGAAGTCGCTGATATAATTCCGCCCGCCAAATGGTCAGCGCAAAAACCCCCGCTTTCCCCCTTACGCCCACAAAAGGTCCGGGGTCTCAAAATGGGCTTCTTTGAGCAAGCCTCTGTTTTACCCCCGCGATGTCATATGCGCCTTTACCGTAAATGCTAAGTAGAGGCAAAAACCTTAGGTGGTTAACCACCCCCAACATGTCTAGTCACATGAGCGAATGCATGAGTTAAAATGGAAAAACATTGGGAAAAAAAAGGCCAAGCCCGACGGGGCCTCCAACCCTGTCACACCCTTTCCCCGTCTCCCCCTCTCCCCCAAACCCCCAAAAGCGCCTGCTGCCCAGTTTCCGAGTCTTTGATCGGGATCAGCCTCCGTTTCCCCTCCCCGTCGCCCGAGTCCCCAACCAGCCCACAGAGCCCCACCTCCCCTTTCTCCTTCCGCCAGTTTGACGCCTGACGCCATGCGGGGCCCAAATTAGCAGCCCCCTTCTGTCTTCCAGGTTTGGGAGCAGGAAAACACTTTAAACCCCAAAACAACCCAACCAAAAAGCCTGAAATGGGGCATTGCCAGGCTTTTGGCCCTTGGGAATTTCCCTTTGTTGGTGGACACAGATGGTTTTCCCGCCAGTCGGGCCTTGCTGCCCAAATACCAGACCCGGCGGGCATTTCTTTGCCAGAAAAGCCCCCTGTCCGGGCCCCGCCACGTGTTTAAAATTTAAAGCGCGTTGTTGCATCTGGGGGGAAAAAAGTCCATCTGACCCCGAAATGGACTTAAGCACGGCCAAAGGCGTATATTTTTGTGACAGCTCCTGGGTGAGTGGGTGGATGTCTCTGGGGGGTGCAGTGGTCTCAGGCTCAGGACACTCTTCAAAAACCCCAGGGATGGTTTCGGGGGGTTTTTCCCCAAGGTCCTTGGTGGTCAGTGCCCCGAGAAACCAGGCCGGTTGAAAATTTAAACTGTCTTTGGGGACCGTCCCCACACGGTCAGGAGTGTGGGCGGCTCTCCGCAAGAGACCCGGGGTGGTGGGTGCCAAGAAAACCCTTTTGTGGCAAGGTGGTGTGCGATAAGGGCGAAATCTGCTGGCCCCCTTAAGTCGATGGCTGGAGCAATCCTTTCTGGCCATGTCTGACCTTGTCGTTTCCAGAATTTTTAAAGATTTCCCGGGGGGCTGGACTGCCCGCTGAGGGAAAGGGTCGAAGTCTAAGTTCGCATTCCGCCGTTCGCCCTGCTTCATCCGCCTGGGTGGGTTTCGCGTCAGTGGGCCCCCCATAAGTTCATTGTTTACTGGAAAAAGCTGGAATTCCACCCCTCACATGCTCCAGCGTTGGGCAGCAGGCAAAACCTTTTGAGCGAAGGGAAAAATGGCCTGACAAACAGCGGGCGGACCTGGGGTGTTGGCCCCCGAGAGTGGAGCAGGTGAAAAAGTCTGCACCTCCCCTTTCCGTTTTGAAGAAAACCCCAAAATGGTCAGTGGGACAAAGCCCTTGTCAGCATGGCATTGTGGTGATTTGTTTTTTGGAAGATCGTTGGGGACCTTTTGAAACAAGGTCGCCCCGGACGGAGGAGGGACGGAAAAAAGATGCGGACACGGGCCTTTTTCCGTCAAATCCCCAAAGGCCCCACTGTTTCACAATTTCATCGGTCTTCATTAGGCAGTGGTTCGGGGGGTCCAGAGCAGTGCAAGGGGCGCATCAGCTCTCGGGTGCAAAATCTCAGGAAAAGTCAGGGCTGTTTTTGAAGCTTTTTGGCGGAGGGCAGCGGGGGGAGGAGGAGGAGGTATTCCTAGACACCGACTTTTTCCCGACGCCCCTGCCTTGGAAAGGGGGTTGGCGGTGTTTTTTGGGGGGCAGAGGGGGAAAAGATGAGGAAAAACCCATTTTTTAGTCCCCCTGGCCCCGGGAGGCTTGGGAAACCCAAGGGGCTCCATTTCACATGAGTGTTGGATGCCCCATTTCCCCCAAAATGATCCTCGCTTTAAAGGGCCCACCCAAAATGAAAACATTTTACTGGGTGGCCCCCCTCCGGGGATCCGGTTTACAAAAAAAAAACTCAGCATTTTCCCTTCCAAAACCCAAACCAAATGGGAAGAGGTAAAATGCGGGAAAAATGGAGCCCTTTGCTGATTGATAAAATGGGGGACATCTGTTGCGTCGTTTTCACGTTCCCCAAATGTCACGGGGGAAAACAACATCGCGGGGGTGACAGCATTTGAGTGCCAAGTCCCCGTGGGGGCAGCGGGCGGGGCAAGGTGGAAAGAACCCTAATGGGTGCCCTCTGGAAATTTTTTTATTTAGAAACCTTTCAAAAACGCATCCCAAGAAAAGGGCCCACAATCCAACACCAGAGACCGCTTAAGATCATGGTGAAGTTTTTCTGCGTCCAACACCGTTTTTTGTATTTTCCGGGGCCCAATGGGACTTCGGGGTTTATCCAAAGGGGACGAAGGGCCCCCGAGCTTTTTCCCCCAACGCCTTTAGAGGTGTTGTCCTCCCCAGCACCCAGCTTAATTTTCTGGGGCCCTTTCCAGCACAGTTGGAGGGGGGTTCCTTACAGAAAAAAAGCTTGGTTTTTCCACAGATAATGGGGGGTCGTTTGACTTTCATCAAGATGGAATCGGGGCATGGATCTCTGATGTTGTTTTTGGCCCAATTGCCGGGGTCCCCGTTTTAGTTGGGTTTAAAATTAACTTTCCTTTTTAAAACAAAAAAGGGGCCCCTTTTTAAAAAAAATTGTTTTTTAAATGATCTTTTTTACTAAAAATTTTTATTCTTTTTTCCCCAACATTTTTTTGCTGGTTTTGCTGTGAGGGACTGTAAAAGACAGAAAGGGGTTTCATGCCCAAAACACCGTTTTCCATTTACTCACTTTATCTTTAGAAATTTTTTCGCATTGTCAATTTGGGTTTTTAGGTCATGTTGCTGTGAGTTTTCAAACTATAATTATGGTCCTTTTTGGGAAAAAAAATTTTGGTTTTAAATGGTTTTTTCCCCCACCCAATTTTTTTAAAAGTGGCTTTAGAAGTTTATTTATAATTTTTTTTGGGGTTTTATGTTTTGGGTGTGAAAAATACAGGGGGAATAAAACATGGTTTTTTGGGGAAAAGAAAAATTTTGGTTCTAAGTTGGGATTTTTTCCCTCACAATTTTTTTAAAAGTGGTGAGAATTTATTTTTATAATTTTTTGGGGGCATCTGCTTTGGAAAAAGCAGCAATACTACAGGTCCATTTTTTAAAAAAAAAATTTTTTTCTAACGGGCATTTTTCTTTTACAAAATTTTCCCAAAATGGCTTAAAAAGGGAAAGCTTTGAATTTTTTGGGGGGGGATTTTGCTTTGAAATGCAGTATACTACAGGTTCCCATTATAAAAAAAATGTTGTTTCTAACAGAAAATTTTTTTTTTCACAATTGTCCAAAGTGGGGTCAAAAGGGGCAAAGGGTTTGAATTTTTGGGGGGTTTTGCTTTGAAATGCAGCTATTCTAAAAGGTTTTTTTATAAAAAAATGTTTTTTCTAACAGACATTTGTTTTTTCACAATTGTCAAGGGGGTTTTAAAGGGGGATGGTGTTGTCAGGGAAAAAGGAATAAAGGGGGACACTAATTTAAAGGAAACTTATTTTCAAAAAGACTTGTTTTTTTCAAGATCTTTAAACATTGTAACAATCCCCCGTTTTGAGGAAAAACCCCAAATTTAAATTTCCCAATTTTAAAAAAAAAGAAAAAAAGACATGGTGGGATTTTCCCTTCCCATTTTTAAAAATGTGTTTTTTTAAGGGAATTTTAAAAAACTAAAAAACCCGGGATGTACAAAATAGCTTTTTAAAAAAAATTTCCCCTGAATTGTACAAGGGGGGGTACAAAGGAAAAAATTGACCAGCGGGAAGGGGTTTTTAGAGGGGCATGGAGTATTTGGGGCCCCGGACAGGAAAAAAGTACAGAGGGCAATTTCCTCCAGCACGGTTGAGGGAAAATGAGAAAAAAAAATGCCAAGGGAAAAAGGGGGACCTGGGTGGAACGGAGCGTTAAAAACCAGGGATTTCCCTGTGGGAAGTCAATTGGTCCGCCTCAAATGGAGGGGCAAGCGCTACCCCGGACGGGACAGTATATGTCCCGTGAAACTAAAAAATTTGGGGGTTGAAAGACTCCAATTTTTCCCGCAATTTTTAATTGTGGGTCAAAACAGGGTTTTTAAAGGTCATACTGCGGTCCTGGGGCAAAGGGATAGTCAAAGCCGTTCAAATAAAAAGGTGGTTGAAAGACTCCTTTTCCCCCCGGGACTTTTTTTAAATTTGGGGGGGCCGGGAAAGGGTTTTTTAAAGGTCATTTGCGGTTTAAAGGGAAGATATAGTCAATGTCCAGTTTAAATAAAAAAGGTGGTTAAAAGACTCCTTTTGCCCCGGGACTTTTTAAATGTGGGTCATGCAGGTTTGGGGTCATGTTTTGGCCCCGGGGCAGGGATGTAATTTTCCAGGTGAAAACTAAAAATTTTGGGGGTTGAAAGACTCCTTTTTTCCCGGGAATTTTTTAAACTGGGGGGGCTGCAGGTTTGGGGCTTTATGCTGTGGGCCCCGGACAGGTTTTAAATTTAATTGGGCCCTGAAATTTAAAAAGGTGGGTTTAAAGGAAATCCTTTTCCCCGGACTTTTGAATCTGGGGGGCTGCAGGTTTTGGGGGTCATTTTCTGGGTTCCCGGAAGGGGGTATTCAATGTCCAGTGAAAAAATAAAATGGGTGGGTTGAAAAACTCCCTTTTCCCCGGGAATTTGAAAATTTGGGGGGCATGCGGTTTGGGGGTCATGCTGCATTCCAGGAAAAGGGGTATTCAAAGTTCCCCGTTCAAATAAATGATGGTTCAAAAACCTTTTGCCTTCTGGCACTTTTTAATTTGTGGGTGATGCAGGGTTTTTTTAAGGGGGCAGCTGTGGTACAAAACGGGAGTGAATGGTGTTTTGATTTTTTTTCTGTGGCTTTTATAAACCCAAGGGGTGTTGCCTAAAAATTGGGGGTATCCATTTGACTGTTTTTGGGGTGTTAATTCCAGCCCTTTTCCAGCCCGGTTTTTGGGTTTTTAGAATGAAAATGTTGTTGCTCTCCATAGATTTTAAAAGGTCATCGCTCATAACTACTATCGACTATCGAATATCTTGTGTTTTTGGGGGACTTTCTCTCTGGGAAAAAAGCAAAGGTTTGGCATTAAAAAACTCTAAAACACGCTTTTTTACAGATTTAAAGGGGCCGACTGGAAAAAAGATGTCTGTCCAAATTGCTTGTGCTGCCCCCAGGGGAATGGGCTTAAAACTTTTGTGGACAGGTTCTTTTAATGTTGCTGTAAAATGTTGGATCCGCGGTAAAGAGGGGACAAACCAATGCGGAAAAATAAGTTGTTTTGTATCAATAAAGCTTTCATGAAAACCGGGTCCAGGGAAATTACTTGGCTGCCCCCCTGTCCCTCCCCGTCTCCTGTACATTAGGGCTAGAAACATTATGAAAAATCAAAGTGTGATATGTTTTCATAATTGGTAGACCACAAGTGATCTCTATATATTTGGCAACCCTAGTCCAATATTCCTGTACAATCTCACATTCCCAATATCTGTAATTCTGGGAAAGCCCAAAGAAGATGAAGGTAAATTGAACCCTAGGTACGCATGGTGCATAATTTTGAAATAGATCTCTCTCTGTTTTTCTCCCACCACATTTTTCCTAACTAAGAACTAACCCTGTAATATTTGTTTCTCTATATCCTCACAACCTGTGATTCTCCTCCACTTGGAAAACATCGAGTCCCGTGTCTTCATGGGTCCTCTTTAAGCTCCAGCAAACAGAAAATTATATATTGCGAGAATTCGCTAAGGTAATGTAGACTACATGCTTTTGTTTATTGTATTTTAATCTGTTATATATTGGTCTAATTTTACTTTTTTATTTTTGTAGAATATTTTGTGTTTTGTGCTTAAAATTAAACATTGCGAGAATTTGCTAAAGTAGTATACACTACATACCTTTGTTTATTGTATTTTTATCTGTTTTATATTGGTGTAATTTGAATTTTTCATTTTTGAAACATATTTTGTGCTTCTGAAGCACTTGACCAATGCAAGAAAGGCATGGTAGGCACTAAGGTACCGTTCACACGGCACAGGACAAATACCGGTCAGTGTATCTGACCGGTATTTGTCCTGTTTTTGTGCCTTCAAATTTTGAATCATTCTGGTGTCCAGCACTTAAACTTCCTGCATTAAATTAATTATTTGGAAAAAAGTGATTCAATCGGAGTGGATGAAACTGATAAAATGCAAACTCTGGATGTTTAAGTAGCTGGGAGCAATTAATTCTAAAATAAGCTCAGAACCATCCAATGAATTTATCTAATAAAAAGGCAAAAGAACAAACCAAGGAAACATATGCTCGCTGTTCTGTGCTCGTCTGCTTGTGGTTGTTTACTTAATGTACCTGTGGATTTTCAGTGCACACTGCAGATGGCACCTCTGACTTCTACAATCAATTGTCTTCTTTCACACAAAGGAACCTGCTCAATATGAAAAATAACCCCAGAGGAGGCTGCCTGCGCTGGGCTTGAAGAGCAGTAGCAAATCAACATCCACACAAATCTCCTAGTTACAAGCAGCCATTTTTCATTTAACGTTCCTCTTAAACAGGGTGATTATAGGTCATCGTGAGTAGTGACTTCATCTAAAAGACACAGCGTCCCTTTATACCATCTAATGCCATAAAATATACTTTGTTTTTAACTTTCGCCTTTAAAATTCTGAGACTTTCTATAAATACTCAGAATGTAGACTTTTCCATAAACCTAACTACTACAGGAAATCAAAAAGAAACATTTACAATGATTCTCAAAATTCTATGTAAACATTATATTGGATTGTATTAAAATGAAAGTCATAGTCAAATAATGAAATCTAAGAAAAAAAAGAATAAATACAATAATACCATAAGATATACTAGCAAGATAAAAATAGGATCTCACCAGGCAAGTTCCAAAGCAGCTAAAATAGCAGCACTAGTTAGAAAGATTTTGGTCACGCACACCTAGAAAAATTAATGGGTGCTTTGTGGAGAAGGGTTGGCTAAGCCCCGTGTAATCAATAAATAGAAAATTCCACGGCACTCCAATATGGTGCTAATTAGGCAGTTTTAGTAGAAAAATTATATTACAGAAGAAAGGACTCGAAATCTATAGAGGTCCAGATTACTGTACAAGATTCATTACAACAAATGTCAAGATGTCAAATATTGACATTTCGGCTACTGAAACCTTTTTTGAGTGGCATCACAGGGATGCATATATGTGAGAGTCAGTTAAGACTAAGGGCTTGTTCACACGACGTCTTTGTGATCCGTTTTACGGATCCGTTTTACGGATCCGTAAAACGGATCTAACAATTGTCAATTGTGATTAACATTGCTTTCAATGGCAAAAGCGCATCGCTGTTCACACGAGTGATCGCCGATGCGCTTTTCGCAAATCCTGCTTTTCGGATCCATTTTAAGAATTGACATGGGCAATTCTTCTTGCGTTTTACGCAAGAGAAATACCCATAGGAAATAATGGAGTGCGTTTTGGCATCCTGAAGCGGAATCCAAAAGCGCAGCATACATTTGGGTGCGTTTTTTGGATCCGCTTTCGATGCCAAAACGCATCCGTAAAAACGCATTGCATTTAAATTAAATATAAAATTTGAATATTATGTTTGGGTTATATTTAGTTTATAAATGTATATAAATATATATAATTATATATATAAATGTATATAATAGTATATAAATGTATATTTATATAAATGTATAGGTAAAAAAGGGTTTTTTCTTGGTCATTGATAGGTTATATTATATTTAAAATGCAGTTTGATAGGTTGATTTTAAATAAAAACATTGGAAAAACGGATCCAAAAAACGAATCCGTAAAACGCATTGCAAAACTCATCCCAATACGCATCAAAAGAGGATCAGCGTTGCGTTTTCTGGATTTCCCCTTTTTGGATGCAGTTTGCATCAGTTTTCGCATAAAAGTGATCAATATAATCGCATTCAACAAACGGATCAATAAACGTCGTGTGAAGTCAAGACTAAAGGTAAAAAGGTGGACCATATACATTTTTGGTATTTGTAGAAAAAAATAAGATATGTGAGGTATAGGATAAGATAACTGGGTCTGGAGTAGGAAGTGGCTGGTGCTTAGGAGTGGGAGAGGGCGAGTCTAGAGTAAAGGTAAATGGCCACAGAAGAATCTGTGGACGTGGAGAGATGAGGGAAGAGTTGTCCGTGTGGTGCGGAGTGCAGCACTGGCACAGGATTCTGCTCCTCTTCCTGTTTTTAATATTTGGACTCTTTATGCTTCTAGATTGTAAGCCCTCACGGGCAGAGCTCTCTTTCCTATCTGTATCAGTTAATAGTAATTTTTCGTCACCATTGTATTTGTTCAACATTTGTTATGTTTGTAACTCCCCTGGAATGTACAGCGCCCTGGAATCAATGGCGCTCTAAAATAAATAATAATAATAGTATTTGGGCAATACATACACGTGGATGAATTTGTTTTTCTCTAAGCCATTCTTGGGTGTTTTGGGTCATTATCCTGTTGGAAGATCCATGATGGCGACTGTTTGGGCTTTTCTTTCCATAATTGAAGGGTATCAACAATTTTGTCCACGTGTTTACATTTTACAAAGCATGATTTTAGAAGTTTGGCTTATGTGTTTTAAAGAAGTTTTATGTTTTTGAGTTGTGGTGCTGGAGAAGACTTCTGCCAACAATGATGTTCCTCATCATGGACGTAACTATAACCATAGCAGACACAGCGGCTGCTATGGGGCCCAGATGTTGAGGGGGCCCCACTCTGGTACAATCTGGTGGCTTTTTGCTCTCCAGCACTATTATGTGGGTTCTCTCATACATGGCAGCATTATTTATACTTTTGATTAATTGCTGCCTATGCTGCTCATAGGGTGGTGGAGCCCATCTCATTTTCATAGGGGGCCCTTTTAATTCTAGTTATGTCCATCTTATAAAATAAGAGATTGCCCTAGAATACTTGTCTGCAAAATGCGGCTCTCCAGCTGTTGGGAAACTACAACTCCCATTATGCCCACTGATATAAATTATGTAAATGCATGATGGAAATTGTAGTTTCCCAACAGCTGGAGGGCCGCACTTTGCAGACCAATGCCCTAAAGGGCAATCTCACTAGACAAAAACTAACCTATTTTAGTCATGTGATGAGGGCAAGTTCACTAGATAAGGAGATGCTACTCAGGATGGTTAATGGTATGAGGAAACAGGTGAGGCCACAGGCCCACTGGTTGGATACCGTCAAAAATGACATACCATCAAGCAATTGAAAGCTGTGAAAAACAGGAAAGCATAGCAGGAGCTGGGCTACAGCACATTCAAGGGTCGGACACAGCTGAAGGAATAGGAGAGGACAATGAAATAAATATATAACAATACAGATGTTACATTATGAAATAGAATATGCATAAGCTCATAAACATATTTGGTGCAGAGTAAATTGGTGCTAATGATGGTTAGCTAAAAGAAATCATGCTTAGCTTAAAGGGGTTTTCTCAATACAATAATTGGCTTTTAACATGTAGGGACAGGTACATGAAGACTATTATCAAATAAATTGCGATTTTGATTTGTTCAGGAGATAAAGAAGATTTTATCTACTACAAGTGTACACAAGTTTCTCTTGGTTACCAACCACCTCTCCCTTCTCTTTCTCTTATTTGATTTCTCCAGATGTCCTCTCTGCCCATAGTGAGTCACTCCCTGCTGAGTCTTATCTTTAGTACAGGAACATGTTTATTTCAATTAATGACAAGTTTTAACCCATAGAGCTCTGTAGCCGTATGCACTACTTATTATATGCCTCCAACAGTCATGTCACTATAATAGGATCAGCTAGGAATAGCATAACTGATATGTCGATCACTGCCATAGAACTACCCATAGTCTAAACAGGAAGTGTGATTCTAAAGCTGATGTGGCTCGGTGAAACAGCATGATGAGACAGAGTTGTACGTGTTAAAACCCTGCCATGGACACCAAGAGAGCTTATTCCATTGTTTTCATTGTTCTTTTATTTGACAGAACCCAGTTGCCATATCACATTTTCTATTCTATACTATTAAGGCAAGGGAGTGATATTAGCAGACATTTGCATCTAGAATGACTAGGATGTATGCCAGTTAATTATCAAAGAGTTTTATCTACATATTATTATCATATGAATTGTCTTGTTCTGATGCAAATAGTTTTACAGCCAATGTTAAGTACAGCTCTTTCTATGGATTTACTCTTGAAACATGCACGATTGTTAGCCCTATACAACACTTGTTCAGAGACAATCTGCAGTGTATGAATACATATTACTCATGAAGTGGTTTGATTGCACTTAAGGTGTTTTTTTGCCTTTTATTAATACACATGCTTGGTGGCGGCAGCAGCAATAAGTACATATGGTATTTCCTGTCCATATTTTCATTCCTTTAGTGTTCCATTTAAAACTAAAATATGTACTGCAAGATCTAGCACTTGAGATGTGATTGAAATGAAGCTTTATTTTCATGAAGCCAAAAAGGATCTTTGGGTGTTAGTTTGCTGGCAGCCTTGACACTGATGTGTTTTGGCTCTCACTGAAGACAAACTACCCACATTAGATGCAATGGCATTAACATATGTTAATGGTGTAACAAACTCAGCAGATGTTGAACGCACTTTCTCATTGCATAAGCTGATTTTCATTTGCAGGAGGCGCTCACTGTGAAATATAAAAACGGGAGCTGATGTTTCCTTATTTTAATCAGCATATTTTCTGTGTTGTCATTGACGATGAGAATGAATTACCTTTCGCCTCTCGTGATATGAAGTGGTGTAGCGTTTACTAGGTAGTATTCTGACATCTCTGAGAGGTGAATGAGAAGACTATGGCTTCCTGGTTTGAGCTTACGAGTATCAGTATTCAGCATGGTGTTGGTGGATTCGGAAATTAGACCTGTCAGTTCTGGCAAAAAAAAATTAAAAATCTCTATTTAAAAATCTGATATTTTATAATACTTTTAAACGTTATTTTTCTAAATTCAACCAAAATATTACAAGGCATTATCCAGGAATATATAAGGGTTGCCAATTCCTAAACTGTAGGGCTTCAGCAATCACCAGAACAAAGGGCGCACACACTTTATTGGTACTTATATGGAAAAAGTCCCTATGCCTAAACATAGACTTGAAAGATGACAACACCTTAAAGGGTTTTTGCCACTAAGTAAAATTGACGTGGGAAGCTTGCAAATGAAATAATAAACATTTTCACCATTCATTATTATTAAAAATTCTGCAGAGTTTTTGTTTTAGCTGCTCCTTTAATGATCCATTGTTTACAGCTTGTCTCCAGGGGATACGACCAGGGCTGAGAGCTCCTCAGTCCTGGTCAGACATGCTCAGACATCACTTCTCCTGTCAGGCAGCTACTGAGTTTTCAAACCCCAGGTGCTGTCATTCTACTCCCGTCCTCTATACTCCTTAGTAATTAGTCAAACAATGCAAATAAATAAAAAAGAAACCTCAATGAGGTATGTGCATTGAAAAAAAAAAAAACACCACAGGTTTGTTTCCTGCAAGGATTTAAACCTAGGACCCTGGAGGCAAAAACTTTACCTCTCAGCTACTCAAAAAGCTTTACATAAACAGACCTTTCTTTCACTAGAGAGAGGAAAGGCCTCGTGATGTCATCCTGCTTTGTCATATGATATGCAATTCAAACAAATCACACACGCCCCCTTCTGAGCACACAGAGCTGAAGAGCTGGATACAGGAGGTATGAAATGAGATCGTGACAAAACCCCAGTGCACGCGCTGCACTGCTTGCCCATCCAGTACATAATACAGCATAAACTAATCACTCTCACCCATAAAGCTCTCCACAGCGCTGCACCCCTCCACATCTCCTCCCTCGTCTCTGTCTACCACTGTTCCCGCTCTCTCCGCTCTGCTGCTGATATTCGGTTACAGTCCTCAATCATCTGAACCTCCCATGCCCATCTCCAAGATTTCACACGTGCTGCACCAGTTCTCTGGAACCTACTACTGCGGGTGATCAGGCACACTCACAACTCTCATAGCTTTAAGTGGGCCCTGAGAACACATTTTCTCAGTCTGGCCTACCACAATCCCTAATTGCTAGCCCCACCTGGTATCACACACATCTGTCACTCCCTACACTTGGGCACTCACAAGCACTGTATATAGATGTACTGTCAGGGTGGCAGGTTCACCCAATTTGTATATAAACCACCCCATATTTATGAAACTTGGCTGGAGAATTGTAAACTTAGCACTTCTCACTCTTCGTCTCACCCATACACCCTAATAGATTGTAAACTCTTGCGAGCAGAGCCTTCACACCTTGTGTCTCATCTTTACGAACTTTTAATGTGTAATGTCTGTACATATACCCTCTAAATTGTTAAGTGCTGTGGAATATATTGGCGCTATATAAAGACTATTATTATTATTATTATAAAGACACACATTCATCCAGTTCAGCCTATTGTGCTAAAGTGTTGATCCAGAGGAAAGCAATTCCCCCCCCTCCCCCCCATTAGATAGAAGCCAATTGCCTTCATTTCTGGGGAAAATGACCCTTCTCCAGAATCCTAGTCACTAAACTTCCATATTTCTTTAGTTACAGGAAGCAGCATAGTGTCAAGCCTATGAGATCAGGGACCAAAGAGGTTTATATTTTTCAGGGTAGCCCTTGATACCATACCCCTTTGGGCCTGCTTTTTGGTTTTCAACATAAGGTAGCAACCAAGGGAAATGTACTGAAATTGTGAGGAAGGAAGATAGGCAAAGCGCAATGAAGGATTCTGAGGCCTGTAGTTTTACAGGGCAAAGGGGAAAAATTCAAATAGAAAATGCTGGTGCACATGCAGCATAAGAGCAATACAAATTAGCTCAGAAAACATTTTAGAGAGATAAATGAAGACTTGGGGCAAGCCATTTGATAATGTCTTATTTTGGTTTACTGGAAAACTCCCAGTTTTCTTTCCTCTTAGTTCATTAGAAATATTTAATTTTGCTTACCTGAAGCTTAATACAGGATATCTGGCTGATGCAGCAGTCTCTGCTAGGTTACATGATCTGCACCCTGATTAGCTGAAAGACACTGTGCTTTTGAAGCTGACAGAGAGTCCGGCTCTATGCATTCCTTTGAGACTGACTTCCAGGTCATACAACTATGCTGTGTTTTAGCAACTCAGAATGCTGGTCACATGAACCAGTGGCACCAGTGAGAAATCCTGTATTCAGCTGCAGGTAAATAAAATTACTGGCTCTACCGTGCACCAAGAAGCAATTTCTAGTGAACTTGGGAGAAAAATAAAACCCGGAGTGGTCCTTCAAGTTCTAGTCACTTTTTTGGTTATCTTTAAGATTTAAGCTCCCACCTTTTAGCACCATCAACCTTAATTTATGTGGATTCTAAATAAAGAAGATCGGTTGGGACATTAACTATTCATGAAGTCTAGCGAATCTGTAAGCTATTTATATAATTTTGCAGAATACAGAAAAAGGAGAAGGACCTAAAAGCCAGTCACTATGTTCTGCAGAAGGTCTACTTCCAAGCCACCCACTCAGTACAAAGATAGAATATAACTTAAGGCTTTTCTTGCTCCTTTATTTCATTTTTATCAAAACACTTCTGTAGGAAAAATACTACATATATATATATATAAAATCTGTTGCATATTCATATAGACTGTGTATACCGTCTATATGGATATAGCTCTATCCAGTCTTTGGGCATTGTGTAAAGGACTGAATTGTCTGTACATACATCTTTATATGTCTTCTATCCCATATTTAAGGCGTATCATAAGATGACAGCAGACGTAGGATCTATCAGTTGGGATACCCATCAATTGGTAAAATAAAGGGTTCTACCATTTTCCTTGTTTGCTTGGGGATGTAATGGTCTGGTATTTTCCAGGCAAAGAAGCAATATAAATGGCACAATTCACCTATGGGACTCTCTTTTCTAATTACTATGTTTAGGTCAATGTACTCAGGTGGCCCCAGAACCTTGGTATTCTGGGCTGGTCTCCTATTTGATTTCTTAGAGAATTGCAACCTTAGGTGGAGCCTGTATATATATATAGTTTGGAGAGTCTTCACTTCATTGCAGTGGAGCTCTAGCTTTGAAACATCTGAAAAATGTGCTATTGCTATATGACTCCGAGTAATTTACATCATAATTCATTCCCCGTACTCTACCCTTAGGGTATGCTCATGGCAGATATTTTGCTGACATTTTTGCAACTGAATATCCTTTTCATGCATCTCAACAGTGTCTGTATCTGCAGCATGTGCATGAATTTCTGCAAACCAAATACAGATGAGTGAGACAGATGCAGAAATGTGCAATAGCTTTCTACCTCTTTAGTGACTCAGGCCTGGTATTATTTAGTATGCAGAATATCAGCAAATTTGCTATCTCCTGGAGAAAAGACTAGCAAGTGGAAGCATATGCCACATAAATTACATAATCACAGTCACAAATTTGCTACTCAGATGCTATTAGTTTGCAACTGTTTCTATTTACCATATAAGCAAAGGTGTTTCTGTTCAATGCTGACGTTAAAAAAATAACTCATTTTCCTGTTTCTAGCTGCACATTTTTCTTAGTATATTGTTTTCATATTGTTACCTGCCATGCGTTATTATCCTACATTTTTTTGTGTCATGAAAATTTCTGTGTGACATTTATGTGTCCCCATGGATGGAAAAACATAGTTTTCTTTGGTAAGGCTCTGTCCACACGATGAGTATTTCAAGTCTGATTCCAAGCGGATTCCAACTCCAAATACTCATCTAAAAAGTAAAGTGAATCATACCCATTGACCTCATTAGAAAATATGGGGTGTAGTTCATGCAATGCATATTATTGTTGGTCATTTTTTTTTACCATAAAAAATTTGTTTATTCTTCAGTTGTATTCCACCTGCAAATTTACTATTGATGTCAATGGGGATAGCTAAAAACCTTGTGTAAAACACACCCCAAACATTTGCATGTGTTTTTTAATGTGGATCAGCATCCAAAACCACATAGAAATGAATGGGATCCGCTTCTGACTGTAAGCCAAAAGTAAAAAAAAAAACATCCTAAATCCACATGTAATACAATGTAAATACTAATTAATCAGAGAAGGCAACTCTTTGCCAATCAGGGGTGGTCCAATTCCAATAAGACTTTCAAAATTGAAGTCTTTTCTGCCGATGCAACTTTGGTAGCAGAGGTGCAGTGATCATCCGTCTGCTCCGAAGCCCAATACATAGTAGGGTTCGCTGTTGTTTTAGACACATGTGGTAGACCCTTGGTCAATCTTTGTGGTGAGCTGTAACGTGTTGGTTCGCCTTCGCACCCCTGCGCACCTTTGTAGCCAATGTTCACCTCTCACATCAGTGTCACGTGGTACTTCGAAGTTTCCATGATGCTTATTCACAATTGTGCCATTTGTCCACATGGGATCCACCAAAGCTGTACCTAGTCTCAGAAATACTGTCACCCTTGGCCCAAAAGCCAATAATCATCCCATGTCGCAACTCTGATAAATCCCCCCTATTACCCTTGACAGCAACGAGGGATATACTGAATGTGCAGACAGCTTAAATACCCACCAAGGCTGTTCACGACACATTACTTCATTCATAAGCTAACGCTGAAAGTAGGAAGTAGTCACAGTAATGTGAGAGGACTGAGTATTTTAATATACAACAAAAAACAACATAGTGATGCTGGTGGACTAGAAGTTACTGCTGACTCCAGTGACGAGAGTTATCACTGGTACTGAGGTGCAATGACATCTGAGAAATGCAGTACTCATTGGCAGCAATGATCTACAGTACAGTGATCTTCAAATCTGCACACCCGTGACCCACACACATATAAAACCACTGACTCAGCTATGAAATGCTGTTCAGCTAAGCTGGCATGCCAGATGGTAAGTGTGCACTACTATAATGGTGCAAGTAATGTTGTGAAGAATGGTCTTGGTGGGCTGAAGAATGTTCCCAGTAGACTGATGGAAGAGTAGGATTTTTTTTTTGCTAATTTTTTTCATTGTTATTTAATTTTTCATTTCTCGATATAATAAACATAAAAAATGAATAGCTTTAGAAATACATTGCTTTACTTATCACTTAAGGTTCTGCTGGATTATAGTCTTGTCTTGTTTCAGTATGATAACCACTAGCTTCTTATGGTTTCTACCACATAGGCAATGCATTATGCTGTAATACATTGTGAGAGATTTTTAATTCTATAACCTTACTGTTTTATCATTGTGGTCTAAATGGAATGGTATAAAATAACAGGAGAAGTAACTTCTGTCCCAGACGCTGATCCAGCCAATTGTCATGAACATTTTACTTTTAAACATCTGTATTAGTGAAGTGCAGTGATTGATCTAGTAGCGTCTCACCACACTACAGTGCGAAACTACATATTCTTTCTTGCTCTTTCCATGTGCCAGGATGAGCTTTTCCTTTGGACACCCGGTGAGGGCCCAATCTTCCTTTTTTCTGGTGCATTGGGTATACAGTTCATGGTCCAAAGAAACTCTTATCCTAATCATAGAAAGTTATTTCCAGCTTCCAGCAGCTCTTTCTGACATTTACATGTAAGGATTTGTTTTATCTGCATTAATTACCTGTCTAAAGCACTGGCAAAAAAAGTTAGTGCACCCCTAAGTAAAAGTGGACAAATTATGCCCAAAGTGTCAATATTTTGTGTGGCCACCACTATTTTTCAACACTGCCTTAACTCTCTTGGGTATGGAGTTCACTAGAGCTTCACAGGTGTGGCCACTGGAATCCTCTACCACTCCTTCATGACAACATCACGGAGCTGGTGAATGTTAGAGACCTTGCGCTCCTCCACCTTCCATTTCAGGATGCCCCACAGATGCTCAATAGGATTTAGGTCTGGAGACATGCTTGGCCAGTCCAGCACCTTTACCCTCATTTTCTTTTGCAAGGCAGAGACTGTCTTGGAGGTGTGTTTGGGGTTGTTATCATGTTGGGAAGAAAAACTGCCCTGAGGCCCAGTTTCTGAAGGGAGGGACTCATGCTCTTCTTCAGTATATAACAGTACATGTTAGCATTTATGATTCCCTCAATGGACTGTAGCTCCCCACAGCCAGCAGCACTCATGCAGCCCCAAACCATGACACTGTCATCACCATGCTTGACTGTAGGCAATACACACTTGTCTTTGTGCTCATCAACTGGTTGCTGCCACACATGCTTGACTCCATCTGAACCAAACAAGTTTATCTTGGTCACATCAGAGCACAGGGCATGGTCAAAGTAATCCATGTCTTTATTCTGCTTGTCTTCAGCAAACATCTTTAGAAGAGGCTTCCTTCTGGGACGACAGCCATGCAGACCAATTTGATGCAATGTGCAATGGATGGTCTGAGAACTAACAGGCTGATGTCCACTCCTTTAATCTCTGCAGCAATGCTGTCAGCACTCATATGTCTATTTTGACATTTGTCTGTATGTCTATTTAGACAATCTCTGGATATGACGCTGAGCACATGCACTCAACTTGTTTGGTTGACTATGGCAAGGCCTGTTTTGAGTGGAACCTGTTTTATTAAACCGCTATGTGGTCTTGGCCACCATGGTGATGGCAATCTTCTTTTAGCCTGGGGCATCTTTATGTAAAGCAATAATTCTTTTTTTTCAGATCCTCAGATAGTTCTTTGCCATTAGGTGTCATTTGACCATATGGGAGAGTGAGAGAGCGATAACACCAAATTTAACACGCCTGCTCTTCATTCACACCTGAGACCTTGTAACACTTACAAGTCACATGACACAATATGTCCATTTTTACTTAGGGGGGTACTCACTTTCGTTGTCAGTGGTTTAGACATTGATAGCTGTGTGTTAAGTTATTTTAAGTACACACCAAATTTACACTGTTATACAAGCTGTACACTGAATACTTTACATTGTATCAAAGTGTCTTCAATGTTGTCCCATGAAAATATATAATACAATATTTACAAAAATGTAAGGGGAGTTCTTACTTTTGTTAATGTTTATATATCTGTATTTCTGTGCATATCTAAAAGGGACATATAGACATAAGTGTATGTACAGTATGTGAATGTTGTTTATGAATGAGTGTTTGCATGTTTGTGTAAATAACATTTGACTAACTTTTTTAGTACTACTTTGTCCCAATAGAAAGCGGCTCCACTCCAAAGTTGCCAAGAAGCTCCCTGATCACTAGTTGTACCCCTGACTAAAAACAATCACAATATATAGCTCCTCAGCATGTGACCTTTGGGTCAATAAGGGAGAGGTTGTTAGAGGTCTGTAGGTTATTGTGCTTAGGCATACCCCCAGGGCTTATCCTGGATGTGTGGCACAATGCCTCTCTCGGTTATGGTTATGGTAGTATTTCATCCAGCTCCTCATTTTCTTGCCTTGTCAGCGCTGGGTGATGGGGTACAATGCAATGTTCCTATACAAGACTATGAAGCCAGCCAAGAAGATGATCTCCCAGTCATATGCTTCATCGCAGTGGCTAGAAATGCTGAAGCATCAGCACTGAAGTGTTTGACATAGTGTCCTAGAGATGGTACTGAAAGCCAAATGTGCCAGTACTTTGTCCAATAGGGGCTTTGTAGAAAGATATGAGAAGAGGATCTAGGACTGATCATTGAGGAACCTCAAATGCTTGGATGTTCATTAATCACGAAGCAGTACTGTGTATAAATAAAATAACAGCAGGCATCTCTTCTGCTCATTCTTGGTTGTCATATGCAGGATTTTCTCTGTTCCTTGTGGATGTCTGAAAGGTAACATAACAAATGTAAAAACTGAGGCAAAATGAGGATCAGCAGGACATCCAGAGCTGGACGAGTTCCCAGTTATCCTTATGCACCACTTTTTAAGGGAAAAACTTACAGTGGGGAAAAAAGTATTTAGTCAAGATTGTGCAAGATGAGAGAGGCCTGTAATTGACATTATAGGTAGACCTCAACTATGAGAGACAAAATGAGAAAACAAATCCAGAAAATCACATTGTCTGATTTGGAAAGAATTTATTTGCAAATTAGGATTTAAAACAAATATTTGTTCAATAACAAAAGTTCCTCTCAATACTTTGTTATGTATCCTTTGTTGGAAATGACAGAGGTCAAGCGCTTTCTGTAAGTCTTCACAAGGTTGGCACACACTGTTGCTGGTATATTGGCCCATCCTCTACAGCAGTGTTGTTTTGGGGCTGTCGCTAGGCAACACAGACTTTCAACTCTCTACAATGGTTTTCTATGGGGTTGAGATCTGGAGACTGGCTAGGCCACTTCAGGACCATGAAATGCTTCTTACAAAGCCACTCCTTCGTTTCCCTGGCAGTGTGCTTGGGATCATTGTCCTGCTGAAAGACCCAGCCACGTTTCTTCTTCAATGCCCTTGCTTATGGAAGGAGGTTTGCACTCAAAATCTCACAATATATGGCCCCATTCATTCTTTCATGTACATGGATCAGTCGTCCTGGTCCCTTTGCAGAGAAACAGCCCCAAAGCATGATGTTGCCACCCCCATGCTTCACAGTAGGTATGGTGTTCTTTGGATGCAACCAGCATTCTCTCTCCTTCAAACATGACGAGTTGTGTTTCTACCAAACAGTTCTATTTTGGTTTCATCTGACCATATGAAATTCTCCCAACTCTCTTCTGGATCATCTAAATGCTCTCTAGCAAACTTCAGACGGGCCCGGACATGTACTGGCTAAAGCAGGGGGACACGTCTGGCACTGCAGGATCTGAGTCCCTTGCGGCGTAGTGTTACTGATGGTAGCCTTTGTTATGTTGGACCCAGCTCCCTGCAGATCATTCACTAGGTCCCCCCGTGTGGTTCTGGGATTTTTGCTCACCATTCTTTTGATCATTTTGACCTCACGCGGCAAGATCTTGCGTGGAGCCCCAGATCAAGGGAGATTATCAGTGGTCTTGTATGTCTTCCATTTTCTAATTATTGCTCCCACAGCTGATTTCTTCACACCAAGCTGCTTGCCTATTGCAGATTCAGTCTTCCCAGCCTGGTGCAGGGCTACAATTTTGTTTTTGTTGTCCTTCAACAGCTCTTTGGTCTTCACCATAGTGGAGTTTGGAGTGTAACTGTTTGAGGGACAGGTGTCTTTTATACAGATAATTTCAAACAGGTGCCATTACTACAGGTAATTAGTGGAGGACAGAGGAGCCTCTTAAAGAAGAAGTTACAGGTCTGTGAGAGCCAGAAACCTTGCTTGTTTGTAGATGACCAAATACTTATTTTCCACCGTAATTTGCAAATAAGTTCTTTCCAAATCAGACAATGTGATTTTCTGGATTTGTGTTCTCATTTTGTCTCTCATAGTTGAGGTCTACCTACGATGTCAATTACAGGCCTCTCTCATCTTTTTTAGTGGGAGAACTTGCACAATTGGTGGCTACCTAAATTATTTTTTTCCCCACTGCATGTTGATGGCACTAAGTTACATGCATCTCAACATATCCTCTTTATATCTGAAACGGAATTTTCCAAAAAATCATCTTCTTGTGTTTACACCATTTACTAATCCTAGCTAAACCTAATATTTGTATTTCAGTGTGTTGCTAACCATCTACCATAAATCCTAGGTAACATGTTTGCTGTCTTGGAGTTATGTTTGACTCAGTTTTGTACTTTACCTTGTATATTCAGTCACTGAGATAATCACACTGCTTACATTCTTACAAACATCTCCAAACTCCGCTCTTTTAAACATATCAGTCTTATCCACAAACCTATCCAAAGTGCTGCACCTCAGTATATGTCCTCCCTTATCTCCACCATCTTACCATCCCATGATCTTTGTTCTGCCAATAGCCAATGATCTTCCATAACCATCTCTAAGACTCTTCTTGTGCTGCCCCAGATTAATTCCATCCATAGTTTTAAGTGTGCCCTAAAAACACCGAATTTTTTACAGGATAGGAGCAGTCCTAAAAATAACAAAATAAAAAAGTAAAAAAAATCAGATTTAGTGCTACCACTGTAGCCATATGGTCCAAATCGGAGAGTTAAAAAAATTAAGATTCACAGCTAATTTTTTAGTGATTGCATGTACAAGTTTTATTGCTCCAAGTGAGAGAAAAAGGATACTTAGATATGGATAATATATATGGATATGGATAATAATAGTAAAAAATTATGTTAAATAACAGGATTTGGCGATAACTTAGGTGTGTCTATCAGGCAAAACTCAACCAATGTGGAGACTACCCTCAGAAACAAAATATAACATTTATGGGGGAATGTATGAAAACTTTTCTTTGTTGTTCATAGCAAGCAATTAAAGCTCCCCTTTCATTTTTTCAGAGCACTATATGAAATGAAAGGGTAACTCTGTTTGGTTGCTATGGGCAACAAAGAAAGTCTTGGACCTAAAAAGATTTCATACATAAGGCCCTTAGCATTTTTTGAAAAAGAACTATAATACAAAATGTATGGAATAAAACATATAATCACTCAAAAAGCCCTACAACAGGGACAGAAAGAGCAATAAACTATCCCTAGTGCAAAATTGCAGAGTAAGGCCGAGTTCACACGGCTTATTCATGGCGTAATTGCGGGATGGATTTCGCCCGCAATTACTCCGTGTGCTCGACAGCCAGGGCGGGGCCATAGACATGCATTATTCTCTACGCCTATACCGTTGTGAATAATTGACATGTCACTTTCTCCCCGCTCGTCGTATTTCGCAGCGGGGAGAGGAGACGTAATCCATAGTTCTCTATGAGAACTGTGGATTACCGTAATGACTGGGACATATTTCTGACTGTAATTCGCGCACTACGGCGCGAATTACAGGCTGAAATCCGTCCGAAAATAAGCCGTGTTAACATTGCCTTACAGTCCCAACAAGGACGACCCCACCAGAAACCTGTCTCTTAAGGAGATCCCTACTATCTCCCTAATCAACTGGCAAAGGAGGTCGTCCTGAGAGAATAATGACCATAAACAGAGACAGTATAGCACCTAGTAATACAATGAGATAACAATACCAACAACTACAAACACATAAGATAACTGGTGTAGCCTAGTATGGATATTATTGGCTACTATATTAGGGAGAAGAAAACAAAAGGGTAACAAACTCTCCCCTACTGGTCCACTCAAATACTCCAAAGAGGAGTCAGTTTTGTCTGTGTTGGCGATATTCTTGGGGTCATTGTGGGTGGATTCCCTGCTACATCTAAGTCACTTGTTGGTTGATACTGTTTACCAAGCAGGATGGAAAGACCAAACTACCACCAAAGTACCAAACCTTTTTTCTTTTGCTCACATATTTGGGGGCTCATCTCTTAGATGCCCCAAGTCAATGGCATATCTTACATTCTATGGGCCTATGGTAAAAAGAGGCCTAGCATTGAAATCCTTCTGATTAAGTTTTTCCTGAAGCTGCTACTAGAAAAAGCTTACCATATTCATATGCACTGACCCTTCTCCCTGGAGAGAGAACAATATCATGTAAAATGGGGAAGAAAAGTGGCATTATAAGGATCACTGTGGGAGTTTTATTGGTTCATTTATGCCAAAGACATAAATATAAAGAAAAATATTTGCTGGGCTTTATAGTTAATAATCTCTCTGCCACTATTAGAAAAATAAAAGTAAAACAAGGCATGTCTTAGCAAGCTTTATATAGATAGGTAAATGCCGTTATATCAAGATCAAAATTCAGCGTCGTTAACTTCAGAATGTCTCTTCAATGTAGAAACTTTTAAAACATCGCTCAGGATAATATAAAATTTTTGCAACAGTTAGGTATATCAGTATGTAACCTGGAATCCAATGCTCAGTCTTTGAGTCCCGGCATGATTGCCTACGTCGTGGTGCAGTATAGCATCTCACAACAGAGTAACCATCTGAGTAGCTGTTACACTCGTTGTGTCCACCTCGCAACGTTTCGGGGGGTAGGACATGCCCCCTTTCTCAAGCAAGCTACATTAACAGACGACCATTTCCTTGCTACAGGGGATATGTTTGGTCAGCGGTACAATAGTAAACCTTAGGCTAAGTTTAGACATGCAAGATTTGGTGCAGATCTGCATCAGTATGTTGCATTAGTATTTGCAAGCTGATGAACCCCATTAGAAGTCAATGAGGTCTATCTGTTGCATAATGGATCGGAAATATGGCATAGTTTTTGTTGAATGTGATATGGGAATCTAAAATATCCCCCAGCTTTGTTTGTGCGGTGTCCAAATTATAAATTAACTCAAAAGTGTATGTGCACATACATCGGCAAAAGAACAAGAGACATTTCCCAAAATGTCGGTGTATCCTTTCTCCGGTATTGAAGGCTTGGCAAGCAGTTTTATTAACTTTGAGTAAACTAAGCAAAACAGATATATTCTTATTGGTTAATACCTTTTAGTCATTTTTGTTAGTAATACCTCTTTTATAATTATTCATGTATTAACACAATCACCTCATTAATAATCATAAAGCATCTTTACTGGTCAGTACTAAAATCACCCCTTTAATTATTATTCTAAATATTCGTGAATGCTACTTAGCAAGTATGACATAGTGCTTTTGAAATATCTAAAGGTCAGTGTTTCTATTGTGCATGCCAGAACAACAAACCTATTGGAAAAAAAAGACTGACTGTGCCCTACATCTGAAGACAGGCAGTGTCCTTCGTAATTCATAACAAAGCCATTGTTTACAGTTAGACATTGAGATTCTACTAGAACAATACAAAGACACAAGCTTCATGGAAGAAGCTCGCATCATCAGAAATTGCTAAACTTTTAACCCTGTATTATAGAACTTTAGAATTTATGACTAAAATGTATTAATTTCCATAACCAATGGGAACAGGGATTGTCTAGGGTTAGAAAAAAGGATTGTTTCTTATCCAAAAACAGAACCTTTTTTGCCCAAGTCATTCATTTTGGCTGAGCTGACATATCAGACCTAGACCATGCACATCCTGAACAACCCCTTTTAACGTTTGAATGCCTTTGGTCCTTTCTAGATGCAGTTGACTCTTCGCCAAATTTTCAGATAAATCCCAGCTAATGTGGCAAATTTTTTCACTGATGTGATGAAAGGTAGTTTTTACAGGGTTTGGAAACGTGGCTGCTTTCATACATAAACACAGCCTCACTTATCCATAGACTTGTCTTGCATTGCTCATCTTCAGTTCAGCTGAACTGTTCTACTACAAAAAAAAATCTGTACAAGTTGCTGTGCGAATTTTATGATACAATAGGCTTAAAATGATCATTGCAAATGCTTGCAACATGTTCACGTATCGTGCAAAAAATGATTGTGTCTATGACGAGTCTCAATCGTCCTCTTACTAAGCTCATCTCCCACCTTGTAAGTCTTTGGGAATTCCAGAAAACTGTCCAGTGTTGAAGTGGTTAATTCTTAATTGCTAGCTTGGAATTGCCAAATAAAAGAAGGAAGGTTGCAGCTTGGTATATTTTAAGCAAGCTTGTAACAACCAGTAGCCCCTTTGAGAAGTGTACCCATTACTAAAATTGCCTTTCATAGCAGTAAATTGTAAACAGGTGGCGTTTGAGATCAGCACTGAGATCAGATATGTGGGGAGTATTGGATAGTAGCTTACAAATCCCATGGAAGAGGCTCTGTTTCATGTAGTATGACATTTCAAGGATCCTTAGAATCATCTCTCTAATTCAGCCTTTAATGTTTTTCAGGCTGTGTTTTGGATTTTACAACTTTTTTTTGCTGTTGCTTTTTCCATCATTTACATAGTATTGAATGCTATAATAGCCTTGTAAGATTTACTTGCAGACATTATTAGAATTGTATGACTATATTCTGTATCAGACACTAGGTATTTAATTAAGTGATATTGACAAATACAGGACACTCCCGGCTAGTTATTGACTGGTAGAGGAGGTAAGAGAGCCTGTGGTGAAGCCCAAACTGCTTCCCCCCACTGATCAATACATTCCATGGATTACCATCTCCAATGGCCATTATTTCTATTGTATTTCTTGAAATTTATTGCCTTCTTTGACAGGTTTCAAGTCTTTTTTTTTCTGCAACTGGTTGTGATTGACTGTATGATCAAGTGTCCATTACTGAGTGAACAAGAAGTTTGTTATATTCTGTATATAGGGGTGCAGGCTGCTGCTGATTTGTAGGAAAATTGTACACATTTTTGATGTGACTGTTAAATATGGCAAAGCTGTATTTCACTGTCCTCAATGTTATCAGACCCAGTTAATGTATATTATCTATTATATTACTCAGTTTTGTCAAAACTTGGCTAAAGATTGGCATTGATATGTTCTGATAAAAACCAATATAAATACATTTATCTATTTAAAAAAGAAAGAAAAAAAAAAACACGTAATGAAAAATGGACCAAAAATTAGCCAGCAACAATGGACATAGAGCTTATGCAAGTTATTGTGGCTGTAATTTAAAAAGCAAAATCTCAAATACAGAAAAATACAACAACATCAGCATGCATCAAAACCCATTTAAACTTAGAATTCATGGAAAATTTAAGATGCATCACTGTTATCCTTTATATATGCATAAAATAGAGGTTTTTAGTGTACAGTTTGATCAAATTCCATATTCCCACTCACCACATCAAGGTAACATCATCAGTTGGACCCCTAACTGTCATGTCTCTTAATGGGGCCAAAGTCCATACATTCAGGGTAACAGGCTCTATTTACACTGATTATAAGACCTCAGGCAGGCATATGGGTGGAGTGCAGAGCCAAGATGGAGGCAGCTATTACTTTACATGCACAATGCAAAAAAAATTGTCAGAATCCCATTGCCCTATAAATATTGTGACCAGTCTCGTTCTAGGGACATGAATAGACCGTGTATGGTGCACAAAGACTCTTATAGCTCTGTATTATGTTACAAAAGGAAAAAAGATATTCCATTAAAATGTATCTGTTACTTATATATTTTTATAAAAATACTGTAACCAAGAAAAAAGAAAGAGACTCACCGAACAACTATAGATATAAATGCATCATGCTTGTCTTCATGTGGTAGTTAACAATTGTTAAAAAGGAATAAATATATATCTCAAATAGAAAAAGGAGGGTAAATGGTATTACAGGCTGCTCTGTGCCTGGAAAAACCCTATAACAACCCTTAGTGGAAAAATCGTCCTTAAAAGGACCGTCCCGCACATCTTATACCTGTTGCACTGTAAGTATTATCCCGAATCTCCTAGATACTGCTTACACGTATCAAAAAGCTATGCTCCCCCAGACGCGTTTTGCTCAGAAATGACTGAGCTCTTCAGTGGGTAGTCAAAAAAAAGGGCAGTAATAGCAACCATTAGGTAATAGTGTTAACAAATATACGGTAGCGAACTAGTGTGCCTACATGGGATAGTTACCCTCTCAGGTATCTCCAAGCAAAAAGAGGTAGAGTCCTTCTTATATGTAGGCAAAAGGTACCACCCACTTCATGAAAGCTCCAATCACAGAGCATAATCCATGTTCAACCTCTAGAATACCTCCAATCAAACCACTTGATCTGGGAATAGAGCCCCTAGACCTATCATATATACCATTATAGCAGTATACTATTCACATTTGGCCTCATATACACATTAACCTATGTAGCCGTCGTCTGACATAAAAAGATTCTGCCGATGCTTGTCACACTCCCTGCGCATGCGCTACTATCTCACTGTACCGCGCATGCGCCCGTTTCCGTTTTCTATGAGTCGAAGTTAGTCCACTCCTTCGCTTATATCTAAAACACCACTGCGCATGCGTTGCCAGTAGTTATTAGCGCACATGAGCTCACAACTATTACCTAATGGTTGCTATTACTGCGCTTTTTTTGACTACCCACTGAAGAGCTCAGTCATTTCTGAGCAAAACGCGTCTGGAGGAGTATAGTTTTTTGATATGTGTAAGCAGTATCTCGGAGATTCGGGATAATACTTAGGGTGCAACAGGTATAAGTTGTGCGGGACCGTCCTTTTAAGGCCGATTTTTCCGCTAAGGGTAGTTATAGGGTTTTTCGGGCACAGGGACAGAGTAGCCTGGATTACTATTTACCCTCCTTTTTCTAGTTGAGATATATAGTTATTCCTTTTTAAGGATTGTCAACTATCATATGGAGACAAGCATGATGCATGTATATTTATAGCTGGTCGGAGAGTCCTTTCCTTTTTTCTTGGTTATAGCATTTGTATAAGAATATATAGTTAACAGTTATGTTTTAATGGAATATCTTTTTTCCTTTTGTACCTTTTGGGATATTTCTATCTTGAGACGCTAGTATTCCTTTCTGTGTCGTATTATGTTACCTCATGGTGAGGCACCATATTCCACAAAATACCCTATGTGCAAGAAGGTACAGTGAGAGCCCACTGAAATCTCTGGGCATTATATTATGGCTCTGTACCAAGATACAGCTGTGGGCATGATCTGTAATTGATGGAAATATAAATCACAAGGCATTTAAAATCAGATGTTTACCATGAGCTGGGACACATTTATTTAGGATGAGGGTCTCACGATTTTACTTCCTTTCTATAATTTTTGGATGTCTGTAAAAACGTCACAAAATGTTAAGACTGGGGAAACATATTTTTTTTTAGATTTCTATGGCTGAATGAGCAGCCATATAAAATATCTAATAAAAGCACAGTTAGGGATTATTCCTTGTTTAGAGCAAATTTGAAATGAAGAAAAAAAAAAAAACTGCAACAAAAAAGTAAAGGGATAATGAATGTTGGGTGTTATGAGTTGTCTAATGTCTGCGCTGCTATGTACAGCAGAGGTGCTAAGACATTGGGATCAATGGTTCTAGTGTCTCAGCTGTATTCTCTGTGGTGCACTCTTGCTTTGCAGGCATCTACAGTGCCTGTATCAATGAGCCCTTAGGGGTGTCCTGTGCAATTATAAAGTACAGAGCGTCACAACATCTCTCAGACTATAGTTTAAAGTCATGAACTGGGCTCGATTTCTGTAACCACTTCAAGACCAAACAGCTGTTGTCCAATCTGATATTATATGTTTTGTTTGTAGGAACAATTGGGCATCTGAGTATGGTTTCACACATGGACCTTTTTTTGGAAAGCTGCTACTGCATTTTTTTTTAGCAAAGACTAGCAAGGGACTAAAAGAAAATGGGAAATGTTGTGCAAGGACTTACATTTCTCCTGTCTGTTGGGTCTACTTCTGGCTTTGGCTCCAAAATGGCAGACGAAAAAAAAATACCAATTAGAAAACCACATCTAAAATCCCTTCTGAGGCCTCAGAGAACAGGAAGATGTCCTGTCTATGGGAGTTCAGAATTTATCTGAGCACACTCGCCAAGCTATATTTAGAACGCCCATATAAGTGACTGCGCCGAACTGTGCAATTAGACCATCACCCCGTTCTTCAAGGCCGGCTAAGACAGAGCTACAAGCTTGCCTAAGAAAGGATTTTGCGAAGTGGTAAAACCCCTTTATGGAACCAAATGGGCTTTTTTGTCTCAAGGCCCGATGATCCAACAGAGGCCTTAATCTAAAAACAGTCATACCTTCCACAGATTGTGCATTGTATTGAATTGCTAAGTCCCATTAAGCTAAGTTACATGTATAATAATAATATTAATTTATATAGCGCCAACATATTCCACAGCACTTTATAATGTAGAGGGTATAAGTATAGAAAAAAAACATTACATACTATAAAGCTATGTGAAAAAAAAATTGTGATGCATGGACCGTGCATGAATCTTGCACCAGAGGAACGGATAAGAAAAGCCAGAAAAGTTCAGATTCCCATCAAAGACAAAATTTATTCCAGAAAAATCCACAGCTTAAATCCACATGAAAAGAAGAAAAAAATATTAGGGATAAAACATTGTGCACAACAGGACAAGAGAAAGAATCCTCTAATTTTTCTGGAATAAATTTTGTCTTTTATGGTGCGCTGGACTTTTCAGACTTTTCTAATCCATAGTAAAAAGCTACTAACAGATCAGATACAAGGAGCCACATGTATGAAACTGTTTAGGTCTAAAACTCACTCTTTTGTCCATAGTAACCTATTGGCAAAAAAGTGAGTTCTAGACCTAAACAGGTTCATACATGTAGCCCAAGGTGTGAGTGCCCTGCTCTCACAAGAGGTTACACTCTATGTGGGTGTAGGGATGACCCTAGAGGTGAGACGTGCTTGGTTTACAAATGGTCCAGACATATTTTATCAATATGGGGTAGAATACATAAAAAGGGATGAACCTGCCACCCAGACTGTACATCTATATACAGATAAGTACCTGTGAGTGTCCAAGGGCAGGAAGTGACAGAAGTGTGTAAGACTGAAAGCAGGGGGTTGGCAATTAGAGATCCCGGTAGACCTGCCTGAGAAGATGTATTCTCATAGATAAGTGTGCCCCTGTATCTAGAAGTCATTTTTCTAAGGCTATGTCTACACAGAACAAGAATCCTGTTGTAAAATCTGACGGTACCGTTTGATACATAGTAACCAAAGAAAAACACATGCTGTAGTCTATACAGCACTGTTTTTTTACTGTCACGTTAAAAATCTGGCAGAATATGGAACATGTATGTACCACCGGATTCTGCTCAGATTTGCCATTGACCCCGTACATTGAATGTACAGGGCCAACAGCAAATCCGAATACCGACTGCGGCTTTTGTGCAAATCTGCGGCAAAAAATGGTATTTTGTCATATACTGTCTAGACCTAGCCTAATACTGAACGGCACTTTTATTATTCTTTGTTACTAAGGTCTCGTTCACACGGCTGATTTTGGGCCGGATTTCAGCCGTATTGCACGCCTTATTGCGCTCCAATATGGCTGAAATCCGTCCCTGTCATTACAGTAATCTACAGTTCTCATAGAGAACTATGGATTCCGCCTCCTCTCCCCGCTTGGCGTATTCGCCAAGCGGGGAGAAAGTGACATGCACATTATCCCGGCGGGATACACGCCGTGGATAATGGATGTCTATGGGGCCGGCAAGCTGCCAGCCCCCCACCCCCGCTGCACATCCGTCCCGCAAAATCCGTCCAGCAATTACGGCGTGAATAAGCCGTGTGAACATCGTCTAATGTTCTGGCATATGCTCTCTCCTTGCCTGAAACATTTTCATTAGCATTTTTTAAGATTTTTTTAAATGCAAAGTATTTTTCTCCTCTCTACATTAGATTGATATCTAGTGTAGAAACCTATTTTCATGTACGTTATAAAGTAAAACTGGGTTAATATAAAGGTTCTCGCATTCAGGACCCTTATATATTAATCACAGTGGTGAAAGGCTAGAAACAGTAGTTCTCACTCTGAGGGACCCAATGGGGCAGATTTATCAAAAGTGTCCTATTTTTAGATAGTGTAAACTTAGACTAGACAGTCTTAAAATGCGCCAAATTTATCATAGTGTTGATAAATCTGGCGCAGGTTAGAACTGTCTAGTCTTTGTACCATCTTTAAGTTGGCTTACTTTTACTTTTACGAATTTGGTCGCACATCCTGGTACATTTTTGGTCGCATTTAAGCCACTCCCCCTTTCCATGAAACCATGCCCCCTTTGTCGGCCAGCGTCTGAAACTGTCTAAAACACAGTAAATTTGGTGAAAAGCTTGTTTTTGGCGCAAATTGAGACAGAATTTTGCCGCAACTGCCTTGATAAATCTGCCCCAATGTGTTCATGCATTATATGGACAGTCCATTTCTATGTAATACTTAAACTGTGGTGGTGCTACAGGGGATCTGTACGCTTGGGGTGACATGTAAAAACGTTGCCGCTGGCAGGCCAGTTCTATATCACTTTAAGGCAGTATAGAATATGCCACAATGTATGAATCTGTTCTTCTGCAGTTCATACATACAGGCGCAGTCTAGTGCCAATAAGACAACTTAGGCACCACCTTTAACCTTGTCTGGCTGTTCTAAGTTTGGCTGTTCTAAGTTTGGCTAAGTTTCTAGGTTTGGCGTCCAACATTCATAAATGTGTCTAATCCTACGAATGTGGTGTGATGCCCCCAGACCACCCCAAATCTTTGGCACATTGCAAAGGCACTTATCGTGCCAAAGATTGGAGTGCACCTGTATATACATTCTATTTGGCTCAAAGTACACCAGAGAACTGGTGCAGCCCCATTCATACATGTCGCCCTTGGTGCCAGGTTTCTCTACATCAGACCTGGGCATTGTATGGCCCGCGGGCAACATCTGGCCCTCTAATTAGCTCTGACCGGTCCACGTGAGATTTCCCAACATTAAATGCAACTCAGTAGTCCCCGGCGCCACTGCCATCTACCGACCGTTAAGGTCCCAAGTCAATGCCGGTCACTAAGCTATTGGCTTGGTACCTTGGCGATTGGAAATGGCGGCCGCGCCGGGGACTAACTGTATGTGCATCCTCTGCGAAGGCTCTCCACTCCGCAGAGTACTCCGGTGAGCCGCAAGCAGGCTTGCTGCTCACCGGAGTACACAGCACCAGTGGAGAGAGAGTGTTATCATGTTGCCTGTACACCCTGATGACGTCATGTCGTCTGTGCAGGAAGATGACGGAGAATAGTGGGAGCTTCAGGGAGAGGAGAAAAGGTGAGTACAGTTAGTTTTTTTTACTTTTAATTAGCCCTCTCTCGACCTGCTGTGGGACCTATAACCTGCGTATATACCTACTGGGGGACATTTAACCTGCCTGTATACCTACTGGGGGACATACAACCTGCATATATACCTACTGGCGGATATATAACCTGCCTATATACCTACTGGGGACATATAACCTGTCTATATACCCACGAGAGACTTATAGCCTGCCTATATACCTAGTGGGGACCTATAACCTGCCTATATACCCACGTGGGACATATAACCTGCCTATATACCTACTAGGGACCTATAACCTGCCTATATACCCACTGGGGACATTTAACCTGCCTATATACCCACGGGTGACCTATAGCCTGCCTATATACCTACTGGGGGACATACTGTATAACCTATATACCTACTTACAGGGGGAAATATAACTTACTGGGGGACCCTATTACCTATACTGGGGGACATATAACTTCACGGGGGACCCTATTACCTACACTGGGAGACAAATAACTTACTGCATTGTGAAGTTGCTAACAGTTATTAAGGCCTCAAGTCGAATGATAAGAGCTCAGCAATCGACTCCGGGGTCTATAGTATATAGGCATTGGGTAGCACTGAGTTAAATATATTAGTCTGGCCCTCTAAAACCATTCCAATTTCTCATTTGACGCCATGGGAAAATTAATTGCCCACCTTTGCTCTACATACATTACTACACAACTAGGCAGGTTTGCTGTTTAGGAATCTATGAAAACTAGGTGACAAGCACTGGTGGAGCTGACACACTGTCACCCAATCACCCAGCTTCCCCCGGAGCAGTGACAACTGAATACAATTTATAATGGAAGATAAGAAGTTATTTATAGTTAGTTTTTGCATTAGAACATTTTGTTTCTCTTATTGTATAGATTGTGAGACACTTTCCTAAATACTGTCAGATTCTACACTATTAAAAACAGGCAGAACTGGCGAGTCGGCCTAAGACTCATAATTTTATTCTTTGTATAATATGTCTTGTTTTTTACCATTCTCTGACATATCACATCTAAATCTGCTCTATACTCCTTATTTTCTTTCACTTTTCCTCATCACGATTTTACTGTAGAAGGTGCACACACTTTCATACAAATTCTCAACCACAGCAAAAGTTGAAACAACAAAAAACTCTTTTTTTTCATTAATACAAGGGCAAATGGTTACTGTCTAAATGTCCTGTTGGAGCAATGTGGTTGACACGTTTTACTACGAAGACATCTCTTTTTTCGTATCCTGATATCCCCTTTTTGAATATTTTAATGCAGTCCTCAAGATGGCGCTATTTTGCTGTAAAACCCTTACCATACCGGAGACAAAGAATAATATTAAATTCTCAGCTGAGATCTGCTAATGTCAACAAGAGTCCTTAAACCTCAGATTTAGAATACATTATGAGTTGTAATGCATTCCTCTAATTGTGAAACTCTTAATGGATTTGGGACTTCTTTGATATATACTGCTCACCACGTGGGATTCCATATCTGGACTACTTAGAACCCAAGAAGAATCAAACAGGCTTCATCAAACCAATATATTTTACATTGTTTTAGGAAAAAGTGAAAAATATGACTTATTTTTGAATGGATTCTTGCCAGAACAGAGAGATCTATGACTTGAATTTCACCTTCTTACACTTACTCATTACTAATATATGAAATTACCACTAAAATAATTTATGCATACCAAAGAAAGAAATTTTGTAAATGGAAAACAGCGTCTTCAATGACCTAATGCTACTTTGACAGGTGAAGATATAACTTTTTTGTGATGCAAAGGCAATTAGGATCTTTTTTATTAACTCTATTGTATTCTGTGTTAACGTGTTATCTTTGGTTGCAAAATCTTACAGACTTATCTATTTTGGCAAAGCTTGTTATATTGTCTGAGATTTATTTTGCCATTATCCCCAAGAAATCCATGATCTATCTGTGTCTCTCCTTACCTGTTTATGATCTGTATAAAATTGCTGTGATGAAAGAATGGTTTTTAATCCTTTCCCTATGAGATGAGCCTGCAATTCATTGCAAGCCATAGCTGTCAATGCATGCTCATGCAAAAAGCGTGAGACGTGGGATGTGGTTTTTTTGGTTCACTCAACATAACAAATAAATCCTCTAAATAATTCAGAAATAACATATTTGTCTGGAAGGTTTCGGACGCCCTATTGTATGAGACACGGAACATCGCCCATACTAAAATGTCCTTAACTCTTTTACTGCTAGCATGCAGACTGTATATTTTAACAATTACAATCTGAAAAGGAAGGGTAGGAAGAAGAGAAAGAAAGACAGAAAGAAAAGAAAGAAGCAAAGAAAGAAGGATGAAAGATAAAGAAAGGAAGCAGGGAAAGTAGAAAGAAAGAAAAAAAGAAAAAAAAAGAGAAAAAAAGTGGAGAAGAAAGAAAGAAAGAAAGGAAAGAAGGAGGAAAGACATAAAGAAAGGAAGTAGGGAAAGCAGGGAGGAAGGAAGGAAAAAATAAAAAGGAAAGGGGGAAAAAAGACATAAAAAAAGGAATTGGGAAAAAACGGGGGGGAAGAAAGGGGAACCCAAGAAAAAAAAAGAAAAAAAAAAAAAGGGGGAAAAAAACTTTTAAGAAAAAAGGGGGGGAGAGCAGGGAGAAAGGAAGAAATTTGAAAAAAAAAGGAAAAAAAGAAAAAAGAAAGAGGAAAGACATAAATAAAGGAAGTGGGGGGAAAACCCGGGAAAAGAAAAAAGGGGGAAAGGGAAATTTAAAGGAAAAAAAAAAAAGTATGTAGAAGTATGGGATGATAAAGACAATGGAAGAAGGAATGAGAAAAGAAACGAGAAAAAGAAGATGTAAGAAAGAAGAGAATGAAAAAGGAAAGAAAGAAAGAAAAAAAAAGAAAGGAAAAAATAAAGTGAAAAGGTAGAGTAATGTCTGAGATTATAGAAATAATGAAAGAATTAAAGAGTAAGAACAAAAGAGGATGTAAGAAAGAAAGGAAGAAAAAAGAAAGGGAGGAAAGAAAGAATTAGTGAAAGAAAGAAATTAGAGAAGAAAACAATTGATCGAAAGAAAGGAAAGAGAAAAAAAGGGAAAAATGAAAGAAAATGGAAAAAGGGAATGAGGGAAAAGAAAGAAAAATTAGACAAAATTTGAAAAAGGAAAAAAGGGGAAAAAAAAGGGGAAAAAAAAGAAAAGTGATAAAAAAAAAAGGGAAGGGAAAGGGGAAAGAGCTATTTGCATATTTTTCCCAGGGAGCATTGCCTGATGTCTCCCTACCTTCCTGCTATTTCTCCCTAAGGAGTGCTAGTATTGCAGTGGACATATTAAGTATTATATTGATAGCTACCATACAAGTTGGTGTCTCCTGACATAAAGTCTCTAAACGTTTTAAAATTTAACCCTTTCATATAATTATTTCAGTTCCTGAAATGCATAAATAACACAACAGTGGCAGGGATTGTTCTTTTCCTTTTTGCACATGCACAGCTATTTCTAAAGCATTATAGGGTGAGGTGCACGTAACGCCTTATAATAAGAAGTAATGTCTCATTATAAAATATTTCCCCTGCACTCTCGTGGGGGCACAAGTAAAGGATGTTCATTTTTTTATTTAATTCTAAATAGGTTCCCCCTTTGCAGTGGGGTTTTCTCTTTTCTTAAACTAAAAATATCTGTGCAGCTAAATGACATGTTAATCCATACACTGCCAGAGGGCTCAGCGATGAATTGCAGAGGTATGTGTAGGCACAAAAATAGTTAGTAATAAAATCCCCCCTTTTTTGAAACCCGAGGGGGGGGGGGGGGGGCCTTTGAATATGTTTTATAAACGTAATAGATAAACTCTTCTTAAAAAACACTTTTTGATTAAAACAAAAATAAAGATTGGGGATGAGAAAAAAGCTTTCTTTTTTTATTCGGGGGGAAAAAAGGAAAGCAGGGAAAATGTCTTCAACTTCCCAGAGGGTTAAAAGGGGAAGGGGTCACTTACCTCCACAGTATAAGTTGTTCAGCACAACCCTTTAAAAATTTTAAAACACTTTTTTTGGGGGACTATGCCTTAAAATGTTGCCTTTTTTCATGCAGAAGAGAAATTTATAAAAAGCGAGAATTTTGCCCCTTTAAAAAATAAAGGTAATTTTCTTAAATTATTTTTTTTAAATTTAATTTTTTCAGATTTCATTTTTAGTGGTTATGTTTTACATTTATTTTTCATTTAAAACCTGCACAATCATTAACATAAAAAAACCCTTTCTTTATAGTAAAAAAGACCATTTGCAGCAAGACCTGTGCTCCTTCATCGTAGCACATTGATGCGAATGATACTATGACTGCATTTACCTTCTATTGGAAATGATTTTGTTAGTTGGATCCAGATTTACAAGATCTCTGATACCCAAAATGCATCCCAATTTAAAAAGATAGTGAACTGAAACAAACAATAGTATTTTGCATATTGGTTATCCAAATCACTATCCATTGTCCTAAATGTCAAAAAATGTATTTTTTGAACAGTTCCTGATGATTCAAAACTATTTTTGTTTTGGGGTGAATTTTAAAGCCTATTTGACGTTTCACACACAAATGCGCTATATAAAAGGGAATTTGCTCACTGAACAGGGGAAGGGCGACCCTTCAAAAAAAAAAAAAAAAAAAATTAATCATTTTTCGGGGCAAATTTTTTTTATTTTCATACAACCGTCCTTTTGGACCAGATGAGAAATTTATGAGATGTTTACTGTTACTTTTTCCATTATGGCATTTTGGGTTTTTCCATAAATTTTCCCCCCCTTTTATTCTTCTAAAACCCAAATGGGGGTTTTTTTAAAGTCAAGTTTACATATTTTTTCTCAACAAAACCAGGAGAAAAAACTAAAGGTAAAGATTGTGTGAATATGGCCTTATGTACCCAATGGCCTCATGTACACATATTACTACTTAAGGTAAAGATTGTGTGAATATGGCCTTAAATTTCCCAAAATTTGGGCTCGTGTTTAAAATTTTTACAAACCCCTGGTTAGATATATTATTAGGTGCCCCTAGCCCGCTTTTAGGCCCAAACCCGTACCTCTGTGTGCTTTCCCGTTTTTAGGGGGAAATGACACCACAAACCCTATATGGTTTGCAAAGGAATTCTAAAGGGTCCAATAATATAGCTATAAGGACTTTGTGGGCTGTCATTCAGGGTCTGCGCCCTTGGGCCACCACTATGAACCCCCCTGCCCAAAAATAAATTTCAACACTTTTTGTAATTTTTATATTTTTTGGGGGAATAGTTTCTATGGTTCTTTAAATAAATTTTTTAAATTTAGGGGGTTCCCCAAAATCCAGGGCCCCACGCCCCCCCAACAGGTCATGGGTTTTCGGGGTATCCCCAAATGCACTGGACAATAAACAAAAAACCCCGTGCAGCCCCAATTAAAAACACTTGTGGACCTGCTAAGGAAAGCAAAAAACATACCCTTTTGGGGGTTTGAGGACTGGAGTCTGGGGAAACCCCCGGGGGTTTGGTTACAAACTGTGTCGGAGATTTCCCTTTCCCAATCCTTTTTATTTCAGATATTCTTTCTGTTAAAATGATGGACAGCTCACAGAGAAGATATAAATCCCAGTAACAAATACCTAAAATCACATTTTATTGATATGCATTAAAAGAAGAAAACTAAAACCCAAAAATATGCCCTCCAAAAGAAAAACCACAAGGCTTTTAAACCAATTGTAACACTTAAAAACCTTTTACTATGATATATACAAGGGGCCCTCTTATATTAAACTAATCCCCACAAAAAACAATGTATCCAAATATTATAAAATGAACCCCTCACGTTTTGTAATCCTTCTTTCCAAAGAAATTTTACTGTATGCAAAGGGGTGAATGGAGAGTATCCATATAGCTGGATAAAAAAGCGTTAATATAATAGCCCTGTTAAATGCCTATCTCAGGAGGAGCACCCGCCCTGAGGGGTCGCCCTTTATCAGGACGGGTGCTCCTCCTGAGAGGAGCCTCTGTGGTTATTCATTTGAGGGCCCTTGTTTTTGGTTTTGTTTTCTTCTTTTAATTTCATATCAAAAAAAATGGTTTTTTTTGGGATTTGGTTTTCTGTGTTTAAAATTTTTTCTGTGGGAAAAGTTTTTGATTGGAAACCAAAAAATCTATTAATTTTTTTGGGGTTAGAAGTTTTTTTAAAATAAATTTGGGCACAAAAACAAAAAACCCCACGGAAACCCCTTTTTAGTCAATTAAGGTTCCCCTCCCGGGCCCCATTGGTGCCCATGGGGCGGGGGGGGGGGGGGGGGGGGGGGCGGGCGGGAACCGGGGATTCCAGGGGGGTTAACCCTTCTCGATTTGGGGGCTTTGGCCTTAGATTTAATTTTAAAAATGGCCAAAGGGGTTGGGCCCTTTTATTGTGAATGGAAAATTTGTACAGTTTTTTTTTTGGGAAAAACCAAGAACAATCGCACATTGTATGAACTGGCAAAATTCTAATGGTTTAAGGGGGTTTTATTATTTTAAACTTAACACAGTTTTGGAAAGAAATTAAAATTTTTAAAATTTTGCAGGGCAAAAATAAGCCTTTTTAGGTTTTTTTGGTGGTTTTTTGTTATATTAGTTTTCCCGTGCCAAGTTCCAAAGGGAATAAGTGTTTTAACTAAAAAAAGGGAAAGCAAAAAGTGAAAATCACCCTACTGTAGGTTGGAAATCAATTGCAGAAAATGCAAACAGGAGGGAGAGT
Source organism: Phyllomedusa bahiana (assembly GCA_025379985.1). Lineage (NCBI taxonomy): Eukaryota > Metazoa > Chordata > Amphibia > Anura > Hylidae > Phyllomedusa > Phyllomedusa bahiana. The sequence goes on along the minus strand of JAODAL010002547.1, from coordinate 94,197 downwards.
ACAAGTGGCAATTATTTTAGAAGCAAAACAGTCTGACTCTCATATATCATTTCCTAACGAAACTCCTGGATGTTTAACACAACAACGCCGAGCCATGGAACGCATTTAAACATACCTAGAATGAGTCCAAACAAAAGGAAGAAAAAAAAGGCTAAACAACCCCAAAGGTTTTCAATTTCACCCCGAGCCAAGTAATCTCTTTGATTACATGTAATACCTGCCAAAACCCAGATGGTATGCCCACCCATCTCACAGTGTGATAATGCCACATTGTGAAATCTACCCATTAATATTAATTGTCAGCCAGAGAATCTGTCTTAACTAGTCAAGCCTGAGTCTGCCTTGAGAAGGAAGCAGAGTTTGATTTAGCAGGGATTTTACAATAATTCCTGTGCTTTCATTCCGCACCTCACATATGAAAGAATGTGGGATGATAGCTCTACTGGCTTCTGCTCATTTCTACAGGCGGCTGCTGCTAAACAATAGCGCTTTTAACACCTGTGTTGCTGAAATTCTTGAAATGTCCTGGTGAAAATGGGTTAAGGGAATAGGCATATGTGTATTTTTGGGTGTTACAGAGGGAATATTCACAGCAATTGAACATAGAGATGCTTGATATACATTGTATAGATACAGTACATGTGGAGGAACTGAAAATTCCAATTTCAATTAACTGGTTAATAATGATAGTATTCTTTCCCTTGGGAAAATTCATCCATAAATTGTGCCTGTAAAAATGACTATACACATCTGTCTGATATCACATAGACACAGATTTACCATGATATTAAAATTGGACTAGTGCCGTGAATAAAATTGATTATCTCATGACAATGACATGTATCAAGTAGTGAGATACATCACACAGATCAGGCCTTGAGGTGTAGGTGCTGGAAGCAACAAAAATAGAGAAGAGTAAGGTTTTGTAAAATTTCGGCAAGGATCAAATGGCCACTGGGTCAGAGCATCTCCAAATCGGTTGTAGGGGTGTTCCCAATTTGCAGTCGTTAGTACCTTGTAAAACTGGTCTAAAATAGGCCAAGTGGTTAATTGGTGATGAGATCATAAGTGCCCAAGGCTCACTGATGTGTTGGGGAGAAAAAGTTATGCTGTCTGGTCTATTCCTGCAGAGCTACTGTACCTCAGATTTCTAGAGAAAAACTTAATTCTGCCTATAGTAGAAAGCTCTGCATCATAGTCTATTGCGTATGGGGAATAATGCCCATGATGACCTATGACCACCACTGAAAACACCTACAATAAGCATTGAGCATGCACTGGGCACCAGGATGCACTATGGAAAAAAGGCAAGCCGGTGAAGACAGTGTGATGGTCTGGGCAATGTTCTGCTGGGAAACCTTGGGTCTTGGCATTTGTGCCAATTATGCTAATTAAACTTTCTTACATATATAGGTATTTCCTAATGTCACTAGCCTCTTTTAGCAGAATAATGCTATGCTACAAAAATTATTCGGACTGACTTGAGGAACATAATGCATAATGAAGACTTCAAGGTGTTGACTACAAATTCACCAGATCTCCATCTGATTGAGCATCTGTGAGATGTGTTAGAAAAAACATCTGATCCATGAAGGCTGCACTTCACAATTTACAGGACTTAAAATATCTGCCACAAATCTTTTGGTGCCAGATTTCACAGGGCACGTTCATAGGTCTTGTGAAGGTCATGCCTCAACTGGTCACAACTGTTTAGGCAGGTGGTTTTAATGTTATAGCTGATTGATGTGTATTAGTTTTACATTTTTATTTAATAAAAATTGCAGTTCTGTTTTCTAATAATAATAATAATAATAATCTTTATTTCTATAGCACCAACATATTCCGCAGCACTTTACAAATTTTAAGAGTAAACATACAGTCATTAACATTAAAATACTTACAAATGAGACACAAAGGGGTGAGGGCCCTGCTCGTGAGGCTTACAATCTATTAGGTGTATGGGTGAAACATACGGTAAGAAGTGCCAAGTTTACAATGTTCCGGCCATGTTTCAAAAAATAGGCGGTGGTTTACATGAAAAATGGATGAACCTGCCACCCAGATGTACATCTATATACAGATAAGTGCCTGTGGAGTGCCCAAGTGCAGGAGTGAAGATTTTGTGTGATAGCAGTTAGTGATCTTGGTGGTCCAGACCGTGAAGAGTTATTTTCAGGGCCCTAATAAAACTGTTTGGGTTTTGAATGTGCACCTGATCGCCCGCGGTAGCATATTCCAGAGAATTGGTTTCCCGACGTGTGAAATCTTGTAGGCGGGCATGGGGGGTTCGGATGATTGAGGAATGTAGTCTGATATCATCAGCAGAGCGGAGGACCGGGTAGGGCGGTAGACAGAGACTAGGGAAGGAGATGTAGGGAGGAGCAAACGCTGTGGAGAGCTTTATGGGTGAGAGTGCTGGGGTTTATACTGTATCCTGTACTGGATGGGCAACCAGTTGCAGTGACTGACACCAGGGTAGAGGATCGTATAGCGGCTGGAGAGAAAGACAAGCCTGGCTGCTGCATTCTGGACAGATTGGAGAGGGGAGAGTTTGCAGAGAGGGAGACCCATAAGAAGGAGTTGCAGTAGTCAAGACGAGAAAGAATAAGAGCAGTAATGAGGTTTGAGTCGTTTCCACAGTGAGAAATGGACGGATTTTGGAGATATTCTTGAGGTGCAGGTGACAGGAGCAGGCAAGGGATTGGATATATGGGGAGAAGGTCAGATCAGAATCAAATAAAACCCCTAGACAGCGGGCCTGCTGCCTAGGAGAAATGGTGGTACCACATACAGAAACAGAAATTTAGCAGGGGGGGGCGGGGGGGGTTGGTTAGTAGATGGCGGAAAGACAAGAAGTTCCGTCTTAGTGAGGTTTAGTTTCAGATGGAGAGAGGACATTATGTCAGAGACAGCGGACAGACAGTCACTGGGGTTTTGTAGCAAGGCTGGAGTGATGTCACGGGAGGAGGTGTCTAATTGGGTGTCATCCGCCTAGAGATGGTACTGGAAGCCAACTCTACTGATGGTTTGTCCAATGGGGGCTGTGCACAATGAAAAGAGGAGAGGACCTAGAACTGATCCCTGAGGAACTCCAACAGCAAGAGGAAGAGGAGAGGAGGTGGAACCAGAAAATGAGACACTGAAGAAGCGGTCAGAGAGGTAGGACGAGAACCAAGCGAGAGCGGTGTCCTAGATTTAAAGTGGTTGTCCAGTTCAGTAAGCCCATTTTCACATGGCCACTTAGGGTATACTGATTTAATAAAAGGAGGTCCTCTGTCCAGGATCCTCAACACTTGATCAGAATGGATACAGTCTCTTGCTGTGGAGGACCTGTCTAGTCCTGCATTTCATAGACAAACCAATGATGTGAATTGGCACTGTGTAATTCTTAATTTCTCCCGTGGGGGTGCTGCGGGAAAATTGAACATACATTGTTAAGTTTTCCCATAGATTACACCTGATTGCTGGGGAACTCAGAAAGTAGGGACTGTCCAAGGAAGAGAACCCTTTTAAATTGGAACTTTTTCATACTCAAAATATTTTTACCATGTTTGTAAAACAGTGACTTGAAAATGTTAAGGCCACTGCTTAACATATGATGTTGTACAATTCATTGCTGTGAGAGTTTGCTGTGTAAAGCACATGACTTGTATCGTTTCTGTGGCACATATTTATCCATATCCTCAACACTACCAAACTAAACAGCCATCAGAGGAAGAAGGCTTTGGATTGCTTGGTTATGGTTAAAGGGAATAGTCCATTTAGGATATCCTCCTTCCTCTGGACAGGACCCCTTCTCTGAGCAGTCCTCTGGTAAAACTTCTGGAAAATGTAATTTTAGGGCCCCATACAGCTGAAGCATCTGGATTCCCTGCTCATAACCATTTCCTATCTTGCACCATATCAGAACCTTCTTTAAAAAAATTAAAAATAAAATTGATCAAGCCCCTTAAGGTAGCAGGGCCAGTACTGCCCCTGGCTGAAGTGATCATTGTTTGAGTTACATAGTTTCTATTGAAGTCAATGAATAATCCTACACCCACTGAGGACTGTCCTTATATTGTACCCTGGCTAGAGGAGAGAACTGTTTCTTACTGTTGAACAATATTCACTTTGTTATACTTTTATATTTTTGCTAATAAGGGTATGTTCAGACAAATTAAACCAGGTGTACAGCAGCGCATACGTAGGGTGTTTTAGAAGTATGCATTCGCAAGCATGTACTTCTAAAGCACTCTGTGCTGCCCCCCATTCACTTTTGTTTTCCCTGGTGCGTAAGCCTGGGAATATGCTTTAAAATCATAGCAGTCAATGAGTGCTATGATTTTACTGTATTTGCACAATGTACTTTGGGCGCATTGCATCGCAATTATACCCTAAAGTAGTACACCCTGCAAATACGTTGTGTGAACATACCCTAAGTGTATTTTTGTACTAATCTTGGTGGCTATGTTAAAGGGTTGTTACCATTGTAGACTTTGATGGCACATATCATGGGAACGGGCACCCAAAAGTTTCAGGTCAGAATGGAGAGCCGGTCATGTCTGCACACAACTCTCCATTCTTTTCAATTCTGTCCACGGCACTCTGCCGTGCTTGGTATTCCCATAGAACAGAATGGAAAGTCATGCACAAGTGCAACCGACTTTCCATTCTGAGACAAAACTTTCAAGGGCTTATTCCCGCAATAGGTGTGAGTCCCAGTGGTGTGATATGCCATCAGAGTCTATGGTGGGAACACCCCTTCAAATATAGTACATGCATCAAATTTTGGAGAGAGTAAGGGTGAATTCAAACAGCGTATAGTAGCAGGCACCTGTGCACATTGCTATACGCCTGCTGTGGGAAGGTACATGCTGGCCAGCTCGTTCTTCCCATAGCACTCCGGCCCCCATACACCTCTCCTTTCCCCAGCACAGAAGTGCCGGTAAGAAGTGACATGTCACTTCTTTTGCCGGGCACACAGTACACGTTGGGGAATACATAGTAAAGTCATAGCACTCATTGAGTGCTATGATTTTACCGTAACTGCGAGCCGTACATTGGGCACATTGCAACGCAGTCATGCCCCAAAGTATGGCCTGCAATTAAGCCGTGTGAAATACCCAAACTCTTGTAGTCTCACCAACTTCTTCTCTTGCAGTGGGAAAACCAAACAAAAGCACTTTTTTATGGTCTAAGCTGGGAAATCTTGCTATACAGCCAAATTCTTTATGATTGTACCATGTTAAGACTGTTTAGGAGGGAGAGAGCAGCTGTTGTCCATTGTTATTGCACTATACACATATACTAAATATCTTGAAACCGCTTAAAAAAAACACCATTCCTGCAATGTGTGTAAAAGACAGAAATGTGACTGTTCCTCTTTAGGGTCTGAGATGTTATCTCTGTGGTTTATGGTGGACACAAGGGATTTCCTGTAACCATTGCATGTCACCTGTAACCGCTGTCACCCCCACGATAGTGGAAAAACTGCAGATTAGGAGAATACTGGCATATTCACTCAAGTGTGTTTCTTTCATAAGTTTTTATATAGATCTAAATGAATATATTGTATTGAAAAAAAGCAAACAAATATTTTATTTATTCATTAAAAACTGTAAAGCTATGTCTACACAGCACAGGTTTTTGGAAATCTGATGGAAAAACATCCTTTTAGACTTTTATTAAAAAAACAACCTGTATTCTACCCAGGTCGTTTTCCTTTACTGTCGGTTTTGGCCACCGGGGGTTTTAGGTACATGTTTTATAATCTGATGAAGTCCAGTGGAAAATTTACTATTGAAGTCTATGTAAACTGATGGTTGGTTTTTAGGCAGTTTTTGTGGCGGGTTTTTGGGGGTTCTGCTGAAAAAATGCCCAAGTCTTTAAACAAGGTATATGAATTTTGGATACTTTAAAAACTGCCTGAAAAACCGTCCAAAAGAACAGACCAAAAACCTGCAAAAAAAACTAAAAACCTCATAAAAACTCCTCAGAAATCCAGCTGCTTTGGACAAAAAACTGACAAAATACTGAGGTTCAGAGCGGTTTTTAGTCCTATGCTGTGTTGACCTAGCCTTACAAATATGGTAGAAGAGCGAAGAAATCAGGCCATACCTTTTAGGGGCCGTTTACACAGCAAGTGACAAGTACCTGTGGTTTATGAGATCCGTATTTGTACTGTTTTACAGCCGTCCCCACGGCCGCGGCGGGGAGGGCTTTTCTCCGTGATGAGTCTAGAAAAGCCCTACCCCTTCACATTGAGATGCACATATTCCGTCCGGAAACCGGACAGAAGAATGTGCATGCTCAATGTTTATTGGGCGGCCCGCGGGCGGAAAAGGCGCCGGGCGGAAAACCCGTGTAGTGGGGACTGCTGCACGGGTTTTCCATAGGAGCCCGTTCTGCTCATTTTCGGACGGTTTTTCAGGCGGTCGGCAAAACCCCAAACCGCCTTAAAAACCGGCCGAAAACCCGTGCAGTGGGGACATGCCCTTAGGGACTCTAAAAGGCACTGCCTGATTTCTTCACTTTTCTATTACTTTCTATGGCTACCACAACATTATAATACTGTAAAGAGCTAATAAGGAGCAAGCATTGAAGTCTTTCTTTTATAATTTCGTGTTGTATAACTATTTATTGTGCAGTAATTTCGTGTTGTATAACTATTTATTGTGCAGTATTGTTCAAAAAATGTATAGTAATAATGATAATAGTCACAAGAATAGTCTTAACTTATAAAAAAAATCAAAATCAGACATTACATGTAAGGGCATATGCACATAGGGTGGAAATGCTGTTGATGTTGGAATGAATGTGTGTTAAATCCACCGGTGGGAAATCTTCATCTGATCATGTGGATTTTGGTGAGAATTTGCTGCAGACTTGTCATTGCTGATTTTGATGGGACACCTAAAAAGTAAAAAAAAAATGAGGTATTGCAGACTTATTGAAAATGCATCAGGATTTAGCTCAATTTATGCCAAAAACTGACATGCTTATCTTGCACCATATTTGTGATGTGTTTGTGTCTTTACTGCTCGATATCGGGCGCAGTTCACTACATTTTTAAATCTCCTGCCTCCACTCCGGGGCCCATTACAAAGCAGGAGGGAGGCGGGGCGCACTAGAATCGTTGCGAAGCTATAGATTTATAGCTTCGCTACGGCATTTCTAGGCGCATTACTGCTGGAGCAGGTAAACCACTTTCAACGTGGTTTACCTGAGCCAGAAATGTCACCAAAGCGCTGGAATGCACCTGATTTATGACCCCTGTGGAGCGGGTTCATAAATCAGACGCATTCTATGCCGTTATTAGGCACATTAAATTTGGTATGCGAACGACAAATTTCATACATGTCACCCTTTTTGTGCATGACTCAACAAGGGTGTGTGGCTTAACCACTTCCTGACCAAGCTCATTTTTATTCTTTAGTACATGCAAGTGTGAATTCTGTAGCCCTTTGTCCAGCTTGGTTACGCTACAAATTTTTTCACTTTTTTACATGATATGTAAGACTTTACTTTTATGTAATTTTTATATTAAATTTTTTCAATAATATGAGAGAAAATGATTTTAAAAAGTCTTTATTACATTTATTTATTTTAACAGCAAAAGTGGTACTAAAATAGGTTTTGTAATAAAAAATGGACAACAAAAAATGTTGGTGAAATAAAGTTTTATTAATTCTCCCCGCATGTCGTATTGTACGCCCGGGGAGAGGAGGCGTAATCCATAGTTCTCTATGAGAACTGTGGATTACCGTAATGACTGGGACGGATTTCGCTCGTATTTGAGTGCAGTACGGCGCGAAATACGCAGCTAAATGCGTCCCAATTACCCCCGTGTGAACACAGCCTTAATGTACAGCTGCACACTCTGGATGGGTGCACAAAACAGCCGTGCAAAGTTAGATATCAACTGTCTGGATGTTTATGGTCAACAGGCAGTCGGCATCTAGTTATCACAAAAGGGATTTGGCTTGACATTCAACATTATACTTAGAAAACGTTAACAAATTTTGGTGTTAAGTAAGCCAACCAATAGGTGTATAAAATTGGACAAAAGTGATTTAAGATGCAAACAATTTATCAAACAGTAGTGATTGTGATAAATGTGGCACACTCTAAATTTAGACACTCTAGCCTAAGTTTACGTTGGCTAAGTTTATGTTGTCTAAACGACGACGCTGATTTCACATGGCAATCTATGGGGAAGTGTTCAAAGGCTTTTTGGACACTTTTTTAAGGGCAATTTGGGCATCAAATACGCCTGAAAATAAGCGTAAATAAACATAGTCTGAACATAGCCTTATACAGGATTAGTCAAAATGCCTCACTGGGTTCAAATCTGCAACAAAATCTGAAGCAATAAATTTAGCTGCAAATTTAAAGCAGATCTTGAGATCTGGGATAATTTACAACAAATCTTCAGCACACCTGCAACCGTAAAAATAAGTGGCAAATGTAAAATCTACACCGAAGGTAATTTTCTATGGTGCATATATGAGATTTGCTAAAATCTCATTCATTTTGCTAGTACTGTAATATGCTGTGGTGTTTCTACCCACAAACCGCCAGTGTATTCGTCCTGTGTGAACACACTCTAATAAATAAATGAATAATTCAAATAAGAGGAATGAGATCTCTGCTCCCAAGAACTTATGATGTGTGAAGAAATAGAGGCCTTTGAGCAGGACCTGAATATGATGAGAACACAACCTAACCCCTGTCACAGGTATCTGTAAAGGGACTAAAAAAAGTATCTTGACAGATACGGCAGCAGATCCACAGAAAACAATAGAGCAGAGTCTTGTTTGGATTACATGTGCTCTATTTCCCGAATGTATACCCTTTCTATGCTGCACAGAAAAGCAGTTTTGACCTTATCGTTCCCTGAGGATCTGCTACCGTATATTTCAGGATCCTTTTTTAAATACCTAAATGGATACCTGTGACAGAGAATGGGATCTAAATGTGATGTGAACAGAGCCTTGTAGAAGAATACATTATGGGAAAGAAAATATGAAACAATAGACATGCCAAATAAGGCATAAATAAAAAAGGGGATATGTGACAGATAATGGGATTATAATGGGGATGTGAATAGAAGCCTATTAGAAGAGATATAATAAGTAGATAGAAATAAAGAAAATAGATAGATAGATAGCAATATAATTTGAGGATAAATAGATAAAGATAAGGATGAGATTTGATAGAAGATAAGAAATAGATAGATAGGTAGATATGAGATAGATAGATATTAGAGAAATATATATGAGATAGATAGATAGATATGAGATTGATAGATAGATAGATAGATAGATAGATAGATAGATAGATAGATAGATAGATATGAGATCGATAGGTAGATAGATAGATAGAAGAGATATATAGATATGATAGATCGATAGATAGATAGATATAGATAGATAGATAGATAGATATGAGATCGATAGGTGGATAGATAGATAGATAGATTTGTAACAAAGTAAAACTTGACAGTGTTACCGTGGCTTTTCATGTTATTTCTTTCTTTGATGACAACACAAGCCAGCAGTAAAAAGTTTATACAGCTTTCTGAGCTGTGATGTTATGGTGGGAAAAAGAAAGAAAGAAGGAAAGAGGGAAAGAAGGAAAGAATGAAAGAAGGAAAGAGGGAAGGAAGGAAAGAAGGAAAGTAAGAAGAAGAAAGATAGATAGAACGGAAGAAAGATAGATAGATAGATAGATAGAAAGAAAGAAAGAAAGAAAGAAAATGGTTCCACATTGGATTCAAAATGTTGCTATGACATGAAGGAATAAACGTATCCTTACATTCAATCTTGGTAATGCTGCAAATTTTCTTTTTAGTCTAGATAGATAAATAGATTTATATTTATAAATGACATATATAGATAGAAAGATACAATAGACAGATCATATATATTTATGGATGATAGATATAGAAATATAGATAAAGTAGGTAGGTAAATAATAAGTAGATGATAGATAGAATAGATGATAAATAGATGATAGACATAAGATAGATGACAATAGATAATAATAATAGATATATAGATGATAGATACATGGTTAAATAGATATTTATAGATGATAGAGATAGATAACTAATGAGACATTGATATGAGACAGACACATACAGTTTCATAGAGTGAAATGTTTAGTATTATTTTATTCATGTAAAATAATAATAATTTTATTTCTCAATTACTTTCATTGAACAAGTTATAATATATTATATAGCACTTATATAGTATATTATATAAGTGCTAGGTTATTTTTATGGGTAAAGCTTCATAGTTAGTCCTCCCAATAGTAAGGATTTGTGACCATAATAATTGCTGCTTGTCACCATTGTGTCTGTATGTAAGAGACCTTACCACCTGCTGTATAGATAATTCCCATGAAGTGCTGTAGGGTTCAAACGCCTGTTTAGTGACACCCCCACCCAGCGATTCTCGTTATGATGAGCAGACGTCTTAGCTCACGAGTGCTGACGACTTGGTCCTTGCTTGCATTCATTTTGCTGTATTTGTCTCGTTTTACTAGTATTGAAAATCTTTCCTATGTGTTACGGAAACACATGACTTTCCACAGAGCAGACACCGACACAGCGGTGCTACCATGTAATCCTGGCATGATCGCCGCTGTTCACACATACCTGCCTGGTACGACATGATTTCAGTCAGTCTGCTAATAAAGAAAATTGCAGTATGCAGAATGTGCATCCAGACCTCACAATCAATAGACAAGGGGAGAACAACTGGGAGACAATGGCTCCTCTGCCTTGGTGTTAATTTGTGGGAGAAGTAGATTGCAGCGAGCATCTTAATCCTTCTAATTTAAAAAGACTCCTTCCTTTCTTCCTTTCTCGCTTGTCTGCTTTTGTACTTGCAGAAAGAATGCAGTTTTTTTTTAAGGATTTGGGTTTATGTTTTGAAGTGTCCTCAATTAAAGATGCTGCAAGATGACCACCAAGGTCACAAACGCAAGTATAAAGAGCTTCAATTTAACATTAATAGTGAACAAAACCCCTTGGAGGTGGGGAGCCGGATAAAAAGAGGGCAGCAATGTATTAAAGATGCATTATTTGGGGGACTGTGGCTATAATTTAAGGCCTAACAACAGGGTCAGACTGATTTCATTTTCTAGCAGAGAGGTCATTCTCAGGCCTGGCTGTGGTAACCCTTGTGCTCTCCATCTGTCTGTACTTGAAGCCAGGCGCTCTCAATAGGTCCTTGTGCGCTCTCTTTTAGCTACTAACAAATGACAGTAATCTACAGGCATGGCTCTGTCTTGAGTGTTTGCTTACACTGACCATTGGTTCTCATGCAATGCATTATACATGGAGACCTGGAGGACTTAAAAGATTATTAAGAAATAGTAGAGCTGTCAAGACGTCTCTGATATTATCTAGTCCATAAATTGAGTCAGCTGCAAATGACAAGCATAAGTCTATGTGTATTAATGGAACACTTTATGGAAGACTTCTATATAGCGTTTATGTCAAGTCAGTGATTCAAAACAAAGACACATGTATGTATGCAGGGATAGATAGATAGATAGACAGACACAAAATAGTTGAGTCACAATACCATGACCACCAGCTAATATCCAGAGTAACCACCATGTGCAACATGGACAGCAGATAGCTGGGCTGGGAGTGACTCAATTTGTCTATGGGCATGTCCCCATGGCACGGGTTTTCGGTCGGTTTTTCAGCCGGTTCCCGGTTTTTCAGAACGCCTGAAAAACCGGCCGAAAATGAGCACAATTGTGCTCTATGGAAAACCCGTGCAGCAGTCCCCACTGCACGGGTTTTCAGCCCGGCGGTTTTGCCTCCGGCGGTCCAGCGGCAAAACCGAGCAAGCACCATCTTCCGTCCGGTTTTCGGACGGAATATGTGCTTCTCAATGGGAGGGGGGGGGCTCTTCTCCGCTCATCGCAGAGAAACGCCTTCCCCCCCCCCCCCCGCGGCCGTGGGGACGAGCGCAAAACAGGACAAATACCAGCCGGCAAACCAGCCGGTATTTGTCCTATGCCATGTAAACGCGTCCTATGGATTTTAACATTTTTATCTTTACTACGTATTATTAAAGAAGAAAGAAAGTATTTATAGTTTGGCCATTGCCTATAGTGACTCAATAAGGCTCTGGTAGGTTGTCACAGCTATCTGGACCATTGCTGACTGCATCCCACAATTGCTGGAAGGTATGTGTAGGAGGATCCATAGAGGACCACAACCATAGACGAACATGACAGGTGCTCAATTGGGTTCAGGTTTGGGGAATAAAGTGGCCCAGAGCAAAACTTGGAAATCTTAGTCATGTTCTTCCAACCAGTGTTGAACATTTCTAGCCATATGACATGGCTGGAAGATCCTATTCACCTCAAAGATGACAATAATCATGTATGGGTGTATGCGATTAGCAAGAATGGATCTATAACCAAATCTACATTGATAAAAAAAGATTCCCCAGATCCTAACACTGCCACCAATAATTTGTGCTCTTCCAGCAATGGTTGCGTAGTGTTTGTTTCTCAACACACCAATGTCTATCTATTCGAAAAAACAGAAAACATGGCTCACTGGAGGAGACAACCCTTTGCCAATCAGCAGAGATCCAATCCTGATACTGCTGTGAAAACTGAAGCCTTTTATCTATCTATCTATCTATCTATCTATCTATCTATCTATCTATCTATCTATCTATCTATCTATCTATCTGGTGGTTTTTGCAAATATGTGATACAAGATCCTTTCAAATAAATGATCAAAGCTAATGCTTTATCTCATTTGTTTAATTTGGTTCTCTTTATGTTTTGGAAAATTCTTAAGGGTTCACAAACTTTCAAGCCCATTTTTAGGTATATATAGAGTAACCTCTTTCAAATGACCACCCAAAATACAGAGAGATTTCACTGTGAACACATATTTATTGACATGTCGAGTAAGCAGGCCATTTCCGTTTTCCAAATTATTACTAAAAATTCCTCAGACCTATTAAAGTGTTCCTTGACATTTTACAGATAAAAGTTTCTTGAAAAGTGCCCATATGATATATCCTTGAAGCAGGAGAAAAAATGGCGGATTCGGCGCACGTGAGATTCCGATAAAAAGCCAAGGATGCTGGCTAAATTTAAAAATGTCTTTTATTCTTAAAAAGTGCAGGGGTAGTTTGCCTGTAGCGGGTGGCGCCGCGCTCCGGCCCGCGGGCCGCAGGCGCACCCGTGCCCTCTCTCCGGGATCCATGCCCGGGACGGGTGGCGCTGCTGGCCGCGGGACGAGCCGCGGGCGCGCTAGCTCCGGTCACTCACCTGACCTCGTTCCTGCTCTGTCGGCGTCCCCTGCTGGCCGTGGCGCGCGTCCCCGCTCTCTAGCGCGCGCGCTCGTCCTTGTGCATTTAAAGGGCCAGCGTGCCGATAATTGGCTGCTTGCCAGGCGCTGCCCCTATTTATTAGTGACGTCAGCGGGACTTCCTTTGCTGGATCTATGTTCCCCCGAGCCCTAGAGAAAGCGTTCCAAAAGTATATTCTCGCCTTACCGTGTACCAGACCCCTTGCTACGTTTCTCGACTCCGAACCTCTGCCGCCTGCCCTGACCTTCCTGCCTGTCCACGAACCATTGCCGCCTGCCCTGACCTTATGGCCTGCCCATGACTACGATTCCTGGACTACGATTCTGTACCTCGCTGCACCTCGGCCGCCATCGCAAGCAAGTCACGTCAGGGGGGGGGGGACCTGGTAGCCTCACGCCGCAGCAAGTCCATCCCGCTTTGCGGCGTGCTCTGGTGAAAACCGTGGGCTACTTAGATTCCGTTCCCTGGTGTGGCTTAACTATCATCACTTGCGGTGGTCCAGAGGATCCACCACCCAGCCGTTACAATGCCCCCACACCATTAAAAACATAGACTAAAATAACCCAAAGCGTTGGGGTATTTTAGTCTATGTTTTTAATGGTGTAAGGGCATACTACCCCTGCACTTTTTAAGAATAAAAGAAATTTTTAAATTTAGCCAGCATCCTTGGCTTTTTATCGGAATCTCACGTGCGCCGGGTCCGCCATTTTTTTTCCTGCTTCCAGACCGATTCGGCGTTCACCTGAGCACTGAACTGCACCAGACCAGCGGTTGCCGTGTCAAGGGCTACAGTATCACAAAAGCCCCGCAAACGCTTATGAGAGTTGTGCCTCTATACTAGGAGCGTAACCTCAAGAGGTGAGCACACCCATATCTATTTATCATTTTATTTTGTTCATACTTAATTCACGATTCTGCGCCCTCTTTGTGTGTTTTTCTCTATTTCATTTATGATATATCCTTGATGGATGGTGACCAAGGCTGTGGCGGACTGAATAGTACTTACAACTTCCCAAATAAAAAGTCAACATTCCAGTATTGTAGTAAAAACAATTTTAATCCACATTTTATTCAATGTGTGTCACAGGGAAAAATATCATTGTATGTACTTTGTAAGAATAGCAAAGTTTTGGGACAACAGCCTTCTCCAAGCTTGGGTGGAAAATCAAAGAGAACAGGAGCTGGATCGTGCCAGTGCTTCCCTTTATAGTGCCTGCATGTGGCAATGTTGGACAATAAAGCATCCTGCTGTGGGATAATTATGTATGTCTCATGACCATGTATTATCAACCCATACTATATACGTCCGGGTGTTGGCTGTTAGACTCTGCAAGGATGTTCTGAAATTAACTGTGCAGCTGCTTGAGTGAAGAGCCAGTTGTCAGCATTGACTTTCCGCTGAAAAGGCAGGGATGAATAATAACCATTCCTGCCTTCCCAATCGCTGTATACATATATGTAAAAATCACATAAAAATAAAGGCCTATGTATCACAAAAAAAGGTGGAAAAATTTGTAGAATTACCCAGTGCAAGAAAGCATTATAGCATGGCTTTGGGATTTGGATCACATTGGAACTTAGTGCTTTTGTATACCAGTTTTGTGGGTAATCTGTCTTGTGCATAGGGAGGAGTCTAGGGCTTTGTAGGGTGGGGCCGCCCTTGTCAGGGTGATTGCTCTGCCTCCTTTGAGGGATATATAAGGTAGAATGAGAATGCAAATCTTTGCTTGACCTTTGCCTTAAAAGTGTTTTCTCATAAAATATGGTAATATACATATGTGTACATACTCCCTATTAGTATTATAAATTTGGTTCTTTTTTTCTGTAAACTGTTTTGCTTGGCTAGGAACCACTTTTTAAAGCTATTATATTAAATGTTATATTTTATTGAGGTTTTTTGGTGATTTTCTAGCAGTGATTTATAGCGTTCAATCCCTTAAGTACTAAGGAAAATGTCAGTCAGGGGGGAGATGGTGTGATCAGGAACTGGTTAAACCCCCTAATAACACACCTAGTCACTGATGGGAAAAAATTTGGCCATAGCGTCCATTTTTTTTTTCTGTTTTACTGTATTTTATTGAGACAATTTTTTTTAACAAATACACTTACAGTGGGTACAGAATGTATTCAGACCCCTTTAAATTTTTTCACTCTTTCTTTCATTGCAGCCATTTGGTAAGATCCAAAAAGTAAATTTTTTTGCTCATTAATGCACACTCTGAAAGAAAAACCCCCCAGAAATGTAGATATTTTTGTAAATTTATTAAACAAGAAAAACTGAAATATCACATGGTCACATGTGTTCAGATCCTTTGCTGTGACACTCATATTTAACTCACATGCTGTCCATTTCCTTCTGATCCTTCTTGAGATGGTTCTACTCCTTCATTGGATTCCAGCTATGTTTAATTAAACTGATTGGACTTGATTAGGAAAGGCACACACCTGTCTATATAAGACCTCACAGCTCACAGTGCATGTCAGAGCACATAAGAATCGTGCGGTCTAAGGAACAGTCCAAGGAGCTCAGAGACAGAATTGTGGAAAGGCACAGATCAGGTCAAGGTTACAAAAGAATTTCTTCAGCACTCAAGGTTCCTAAGAGCACAGTGGCCTCCATAATCCTAAAATGGAAGAAGTTTGGGACAACCAAAACTCCTCCTTGACCTGGCTGTCCAGCCAAACTAAGCAATCGTGGGAGAAGAGCCTTGGTGACAAAGGTAAAGAAGAACCCCAAGATCACCGTGGCTGAGCTCCAGAGATGAGAGAAGGATATGAGAGAAAGTTCCACAAAGTCGACTATCGCTGCAGCCCTCCACCAGTCGGGGCTTTATGGCAGAGTGTACCGACGGACGCCTCTCCTCAGTGCAAGACATCTGAAAGCCAACATCCAGTTTGCCAAAAATTCCCATGAAGGACTCCCAGACTATGAGAAATAAGATTCTCTGGTCTGATGAGACGAAGATTGAGCTTTTTGGTGTTAATTCTAAGGGTGCATTCGCACAGTAAGGGACAAATACCGGTTGGTTTATCCGACCGGTATTTGTCCTGTTTTGCGGCCGTCCCCACGGCCGCGGGGGGAAGGCTTTTCTCCAAGATGAGCGGAGAAAAGCCCTCCCCCTTCACATTCACAAGCACATATCCTGTCCGAAAACCGGATAGAAGAATGTGCTTATAGAATGTTTTGTGGGCGGACTGCGGACGGAAAAACCGCCAGACAGAAAACCCGTGCAGTGGGGACTGCTGCATGGGTTTTCCATAGGAGCCCATTGTGCTCATTTTCAGCCGGTTTTTCAGGCGGTCTGCAAAACTGCAAACCGCCTGAAGAAACGGCCGAAAACCCGTGCCGTGGGGACATGCCCTAAGCGGTATGTGTGGAGAAAACCAGGCACGGCTCCTCACCAGCACACTACAATCCCACCAGAGAAGCATGGTGGTGGCAGCATCAAGCTATGGGGGTGCTTTTCAGCTGCAGGGACAGGATGACTGGTTGCAATTGAAGGAAAGTATAGAGATATCCTGGATGAAAACCTCTTCCAGAGTGCTCTGGATCTCAGACTAGGCCAAATGTTCCTCTTCCAACAAGACAATGACCCTAAGCACACAGCTAAAATAACAAAGAAGTGGCTTCAGAATAACCAGAATAACTCATGTGACCATTCTTGACTGACCCAGCCCTGACCTAAACCCAATTGAGCATCTCTGGAGAGACTTGAAAATGGCTGCCCACCAACATTCACCATCCAACCTGAGGGAACTGGAGAGGATCTGCAAGGAAGAATGGCAGAGGATCCCTAAATCCATGTGTGAAAAACTTGTTGATCATTCCCAAGAAGACTCATGGTTGTAGTAGCTCTAAAGGGTGCTTCTACTCAATACTGAGCAAAGGGTCTGAATACTTAAGACCATGAGATATTCAGTTTTTCTTGTTTAATAAATCTGCAAAAATAGCTACATTTCTGTTTTTTTTTCCTTTCAAGGTAGGGGGAGGGGTGCATTAATCAGCAAAAAAAAATGAACTTTTTGGATCTTACCAAATGGCTGCAATGACAGAAAGAGTGAAAAATTTAAAGGGGTCTGAATACTTTCTGTACCCACTGTACATCATTCATAAAATACAAAATCCAATTAAAGTGACATGAGTCAATGGAAATCTTAAACATTTCAAACATTTTCAAAATTATGACCCTATGTTCAAGGAATGTCGACTTTGCCATTCAGGTCTCTAGAATCACATGGCTCTCACTTGAACCTGCCCCAAGGGGTTCCTACAGTGACACATTTTTCCTTTTTACTTAGAAAGTATAACAGTACTATCAGATAACATTACCTTGAACACTATCTTAAAAGTAGGGTAGTACAGTAAGTGTGCTCATAAAAAAAGTCAAATACAATATAATAAACCAATTAGTATCACACAACAAACAAAGACAATACTAGACACATTAGGAAACAAACAACGAAGGGGAGGATCGCCCACCTACTGTAACTAGTCAGATCTGGAGATGGCCCCTTATGCAAGGCCAGTAGTAATAGAATAAGTATCCTATAATGTCCAAACATTCATAAACCTATCCACCTAGTTATTAAGGAGCGCTGTTGTTTTCCAACTTCTTAAAATCAGGCATTTAGCTGCTGTGAGAATATGTAATACCAAATGTGTCCTCGCTCGTCCCATGGGCTGTGACACTAAATTCAGTAGAAGAATCTTTGTTGCAAATCTACAACCTCATATAATAAACACTGTACCTCCTGCCAGAAAGGTTAGATCTATTCACACTCCCAAAAAATCTGGAATAGATGAGCTCCCCCAGCTCTGCATCTCCAGCAATGGTCAGAGACTGATGGATTTAATTTATGTATCAAGGATGGCAAGTGATTCCAGAAAAAAAGAATTTTATATTGGTTTTCCTTATATAATGCACATAAAGGAGTTTTAGAAGCCTTCCTCCAGGTGGTTCTCCATTCCGATCAAGATACCTATCCCACTTTTCCATATATCTGTGTTAAGAAAGATTTTCAGGGTCAGGGACAACTAAAATTTGGTAAATAGTTGAGATAAGTCCTTTGATGGATGTACACGCCTTACACAGGTGCTCAAATGTAGTTGGAATGGACATCCTAAAAGGCTGAGTTGTAGATAGGAATAGTATGTAGTGTCTGGCAGATTAAAAGAGGATTTAAGATCCTCAAATGACAACAGCTTCCTACTCCGGTAGTCTACAATGTCCGTAAACCTAAAAAGATGTTTGTCAAACCAGGGTCTCAAGCTAGCGGTTGATAAGCTGTCTGGGAAAAGCAGCTGAAAAAGAGAGAAGGTCATGGGGGAGGCATCAGAACTCAGGAAAAAACATTTAGAGCATATTCTCCAGACATTTCTCAGCAGGGTCATAGGGCTCAGTAGTGGTTCATCAATTCGGATGTCAGAGGTATTTCATAATAGCGAATTAGGATTTATAGGGGCCAGCCACAATTTTTCGATTTCCACCCATCTTGTATAGGCAAATAAAGATGACCACCCAGGAATTCAACATAACTGATCTGCCCAAAAGTGTTTTATTATATCTGGGACCCTCAACCCCCCATTAGATTTGGGTGTCAACAGGACACTTTTTGGAACCCTGTGACGTTTCTGAGCCCAGATAAACTGGATGATGGCTGCCTGAATTGCCCTGAGTTCCCACATTAGAATTTGAACTGGTAGAGCTTCAAAAAAGTACAGTAATTTAGGTAGTATTGTCATTTTAACCGAAGTTATTCTACCAAACCATGACAGGGGTAAGCAGTGTTGGTGATCAAGTCGTTTTCTAAACTCCGCAAATAATTTAGGATAATTCTGTTGGTAAACAGAGGAGTATGAATCAGTCAAATAGATCCCCAGATATTTCAATACACCCTTTTTCCAGTTGTAGTGGAAGTTCAACTGTAGATGTTGCAACTGAAGTTCGGGCACATTAATGGGCAAAGGTTCAGTTTTCTTAATGTTCATCTTGTAACCTGACATCCTACCAAATTGTATTAATAGTGTAAATTAGGCAACGTCACCTGTGACAAAGACAAGGATAATAAAATGTAATCTGCAAACAGCAATAGTTTCAACTCTCTATTATGTATCATCATCCATTTAATGTCACGGTTCAGGCGAATGGCTGCTGCCAAAGGTTCAATGGACATCACGAACAAGAGGAGCAAAAGTGGACATCTCTGTCTACTTCCATTTTTAATCTGGAAGAGACCAGACAAACTTTGAGGCAACTGGATTGCAGCCAAGGGGTGAGAATACAGACCTCTTATAGCTTCCATATATGGGCCTCGCAGGCCATACTCACTCAATGCTGCAAATAAGAAGGGCCAATTCAAGCAATCAAATGCCTTCTCTGCGTCAAGACTTAGAAGAAGAGCTTTTTGATCTTGCAGGCGGATAATCTCAATCAAATCCAAAGCCCTCTGAGTATTGTCCACTCCCTGCCTACCAACCACAAATCACACCTGATCCTTATGGATCAACTGAGACAACCAGGGGGCCAACTGATCAGCCAAGATCTTAGTAAAGACTTTAAGGTCTGTATTCAGAAGAGTCTCTTGGCCGATAGTTGGACGGGTCTGCATGATCTTTATCTGGCTTAAGAATGAGGGTTATATAAGAGTGTGACATTGTAGTTGGAACCGAGGACCCTACTAAGAGAGAGTTATACAGGGAAGTCAGTTTAGTAGAGAGTTGGGGGAAGTACGTCTGATAATACAAGTATGTCAAACCATCTGGGCCAAGAGCTTTACCCATTGGGAGATCAAAACTCCTTCTATCTCTTCTGGAAAAAAATGGTGCAGTAAGCTCTTCCAGTGCTTCAGATGTGAGTTTGGGAAGATTGCATTTCTCCAAAAAATTCAACTTTAGGATATCTCTTTGTGCTTGTTCAGTTGGTAAGGAGTTAGGTAGGGAGTAAAGGGTGGAAAGATAATCTCTAGAAATTTGAGACATAGTTTCAGGGTCATATATCAAAGTCCCTGTGTTAGGGATGGTCAGGGACGCACACAAGACACGCACACAAGACACGGACAAGTGGGGCCCTGACACTGATCCCAGCCTCTGTCCTTGCCTTTTGGGGAACTCGACTCCTTAACAGGCCGGCCCCAACCAGAAGACTCAAGGCTACACTGAGCAGAGTGCCCAGACAGAGACAAATAAACAAAGAACACAAAAGCCGTAGTCGGACGGTCCGAGTCAGTAACAGGGCGGGCAGTGCGGTACAAAGTCGTGAGGCAAAGGGAGAAACCAGAAACAAAGCAGAGATCAGTATAGCAGGCACTGAGAAGAGGAAACAGTGGCTATATATAGGAAAAGGGTGGAAGTAGAGGAGCTCGGATAGGTGGCAGAACCTGTCAATCAGAGAGCTGATTAACCCCTATGAGAGCTGGAGGATTTCTGGCCAAGGCGTGGATCAGAAATCAATCAAGATACAGGGCTACAGGGAAGTGTTCACACAAAGGAGGCAAGGCAGCAGTTATGATCGCCGCGGCCGCGGCCGGCGACCAGGGCCAAATGGCACGGACGTGGCACCCTGTTGAGTTTGCCATTTACCGATTCATTCCTCAACTGTCTAGCTAGTAATGTGTGGAATTTGTTCCCCCTTTCATAGACCTTTTGCTTAGAAACCATTAATAATTTTTCTGTCCTATCCAATGCCCTAATTCTCAGTTGGTTACGGACCTCCATTATGCAACGCAAAGTCCCCTTGAAGGGTCTATTATGCAAGCTGGCCTCTAAATCTCCCAACTGTACAGTGAGGGCCTCTTTGTAAACAACTATCCATCTTAATGTGGGAACACAAGGCTATACAGTGACCCCGAATTACTGCCTTGTGTGCTTCCCACAGCACCGCTATTGAGGATATAGATTCTTCATTTGTGGAAAAGTAATTAGTAATACAGTTCTGTAAGTCCGCTCGAAATTCCGTTTTTTTTAATAATGCTCTCATTTAACCACCAGTGGCATCTTCGGGTACCAGAGAGCCCAGGGTTCAGAGTAAGGGTTAAAGGGGCGTGGTCAGACCATGTGATAGGGCCCACCCGCCAGTGCTAAAATATTACCAAAAATATTAACAATATTACCAAAAAGGTAATCAATTCATGTGTGTGTTCCATGCGGTGGTGAATAAAAGGAATAAGCCCTGTCCCTAGGATGTTTCACTCTCCAAAGATCGAACAAAGCGTGAGTTCGCATAAGTCTACGAAATTCCCTAGAGAGCCCATGTTGTGTGCATGATAAGGGTGTATCTTTGAGTTGTAACTGGTCAATGGAGTCTGAGAAAGACACATTAAAATCGCCACCAACAAGTATCATAGCTGGCAACAAACGAGATACCTTAGATAGCACTTTTCCAAGGAATCTAAATGGAGATTG
Organism: Phyllomedusa bahiana; assembly: GCA_025379985.1. Classification (NCBI taxonomy): domain Eukaryota; kingdom Metazoa; phylum Chordata; class Amphibia; order Anura; family Hylidae; genus Phyllomedusa; species Phyllomedusa bahiana. The sequence continues at coordinate 72,453 of JAODAL010002547.1, read as the reverse complement.
GTTAGGATCATATAAGTTACACAGTACTATTGGGGAGCCTTAAAGAAGACCCTGAAGGATTACAAATCTACCATGTTCGTCCTTGGTAACTGAAAAGTAGGAAGATCTGGAATGGCACTGAGAAACGTAAGATTTAGAGTAGGTTCCTATCTAAACTGTGCCAGGCTACTGTGCTGTGGGTGATTGGGCCTTCACAGTTTTAATAAAAAATTCTGCACTTAGAGCCTCAGATTTTCAGGTATACCACATGTAGCAGAAATGATTGTCTTCGTTTTTGCAGAGGGCTGCTGGTCCAATTTTGTGTTTGCATTTGCTATGCAGCCACGTCATTGGCAGCAGTGCAATTTATTTCATGTTTTTCTTGAGATGGTGATTATGGTTATTTTGGATGGTTTTTTTTACTGTGTCACGGATTAAATAAATTTGGAGTAATACTCCTTTCACCGCAATACTGAAGTGCGACTATTTCTCTGGTAATCTGTGTATGCATAGTCAAGCACCCAGGATATAGTCATAAAGAGAGTGCTGCCCTAAGTTGGACTTACATTGAATGGATAGCACTGTAGCCTTGTAGTACTGGTGACTTGGGTTTCATTGAATGGCCCTCATTCACATTAGAGAAAAGTCTGATGTGTATGTGAGCCCCAACTCTCCCCCAACAGATGATGTTGGGTGGGAGAAGCATCAGGCACAATGAAATTCAACACCAAGTGGTTCTCCTTAGAGATAAGCTACTGTCAGAGGTGTTTGGAGAAAACAGAGGTGTCTGGTGAGTGCATGGCTATTAAGGGTGTATGGGCACATACAATGGATGTTCAACCTATGTTTGCTCGGGTTTTCTCCAGGTACCACTGTTCCTAGCCCAGGGGCGTTGCTAGGGTACTAAAACATCCGGGGCCCGGGTCCTCTGTTACAGTTTGCTCAGTAGGACTAGGTTCACACAGCATTTTTCATGGCACATTGTGAACTGCGGTATGTATTATTACAGAGAAAAAGATGTATGTTCCTGTCACTAATTTTAAACGTATTCCACATAGATTCTGTCCATCACCTCAGCAGTCACTGTACAGTGAAAATCAGGGCTGACAAATTTGCCCTTTCACAACCACTCATATAAGTACAATAGAGTAATACGGCTAAATGAAACAGTGGCCAGGTACTAGACCTATGCGTGGTGCAGATATACCACACATTTTACCGTCATACTGTTACTAAAAAAATCCCACAATACCAAGACCATCAATTCTAATTATACCACTACCTAAGGCCTAAATAATACTGCAAAACCATGACCACATGCAAGCACCACAAAGTAACTACCAGCTGTACACAGGCTCTGCAGACATTTAAGCGATTATAGTGTAGTTACAACCAGTGACTTGCCGGTCACGTTTTTCCTGATCAGAGTGGTTGTCTTCCCCTTGTTTTTTTTCCTTTCCGCCTAGACCGCCATGATGACTTCTCCCGGCCACGACTCGTCTCTGCAGAATTTACTACACACATCTTAGAATCCTTACTTTCCCAGCAGGTCCTTACCTGCTTCCTATTTCTGTACAGACTCCCCATGTGGTAATTGATAGAAGTGGGAGTTATGGGGTTATGACCAATTCCCTGGAGGTTGTGCTGCAGCTGTGGCCTGTACCCTCAGGATCATATTGTAAGGCCTGAACTCCATCCCCTATACCCCCAGAAGATCAGCCACAGCCATGACCTTTAGTACTGTCATCATTTTGGTAGTTTTTATATTAAATAGGTATATAGGCCTCCTTAGTAGGTAGGTATATATGCTCTCTCAATAGATAGGTATATAGGTCCCCTTCTTAGATGGGTGTCCAGGTAAGGACACATGTTTTTCTCACTATCTGACATAGAATCAGAATAAACTTTACCCATTTTAGGTCAATTAGGATTATCAAAATGATTTATATTTGACAAATGCCAGAATAATGGGAAAGAGAGAATTTTTAAGGAATTTTTATTACTTTCTGTAAAGTCAAAAGTTTCCATACACCAGGAATACTATACCTTTAGATGATTTGGAACAGCCCATATGATGATGATATGTCTCTAAAGAAATCAGCCAAGATATCAAGAAAAGAACTGTGGACTTGCACAAGTCTGAATCATCCTTGTGTCCAATTTCCAAATATCTGAAGGTGACTCGTTCATCTGTACAAATAATTATACACAAGTACAAATAAGATGGGAATGTCCAGCCATGAAGCCGCTCAGGAAGGAGACGGGTTCTGTGTCTCACAGATGAACGTCCTTTTGTCTGACATGTGCATATCGACCCAAAAACAAAAGACCTTGTGAAGATGCTGGCGGAAGCTGGTAAGATTGTGTCATTATCCACAGGAAAACGAGTACTGTATCAACATGGGCCAAAAGGCCACACTGCCAGGAAGAAGCCATTACTTCAAAAGAAACATATAAAAGCCAGATTAATTTTTGCAAATGCATACAGGAACAATCTCAGAGACATGTCTTGTGGTCTGACAAAACTAAAATTGAACTGTTTGGCCATAATGACCATCGTTATGTTTGGAGGAAAAAGGGAGGCGCTTGGCAGCCTAATAACACCATCCCAACTGTGAAACACAGAGGTAGCAGCCTCGTGTTGTGGGGTTGTTATTCTGCAGGAGGGACTGGTGTACTTCACAAAATTGATGGCATTACGAGGAAAAAAGATTATGTGGCAATACTGAAGCAACATCTCAAGACATCAACCAGGAAGTTAAAGCGTGGGTGGAAATGGGTCTTCCAAATGGACAATGACCCGAAGCATATTGCAAAACTGGTTACAAACTGGCTTAAACGGAATCTGTCGTCATTTTTTTTTTTGGGGGAGGGGGGGGGGGGGGCTGAAATGGTTTTCCAGGAATATGTTAAGAATTTTGGCAATTTTTTTTTAATTTTTTTTTTGGTTAGGGGTAATTTTAAAAATTAAATACAAAATTGTACTATCTTCCTATTTCGCCGCAAGTAGCTAACCCTAAAAAATCAGGAACAAGCCATGTAAAAAATTTGCGGAAAACACATTAACAAACCGTAAATGGGGGATGATCCTTCTGCAGGTATACACCTTCCACCCCCACCCCTCCTCCTTTGGTGTGTGAAAAAGGGAGGGGGGATTTAGCCCAAACCTCTCCTTTTTGTCGTGGAAAAAAGGGCACTAATAGTGTTCAGCAGTTTTACACTGTAGTGGACTAAAAATCTATTGACAGCACATTTTCCTCCAGCATGTCCGCTTCCCCCTGATACCTCATTTTTCTTTAGTTCCTCCTTCAGTACGTCTTTCCCCCTCTGACAACATCTCCCTTTAGTTCCTCCTGTCATGTAGGTTTTTCCCTTGACAAAACTCTTTCCTCTTTAGTTCCCCTGTAAAATGAGGCCGTTCCCTTTAGTTTCCTCCCCTTCATTTTTTGGCTTTTTTCCCAAATGACACACTTCTTCCCCTTTTTTTAGTTCCCCCTGTCATTACGTCGTCCTTATGCAGGCATTCCCCCCAACTGCGGCCCCCACGTTAAACACAACTCCCATCATTCCCCTTTAAAATTTAAAAAATTCTTAGGGGAAAATTGTATTTTTCCCCCGCGGGAGGGCCGCAATTTTAGGACCTGCCTTTAAATGCATACATCTCCTCTTAGTTCCCCTGTCAGTACGTCTTTCCCCCTTTAGTTCCCTTTCCTGTCAGTAGCCCTTCCCCCATGACATACATCGTCCTCTTTTTCCTCCTTTCATGTACCGTTCCCCTATGACAAAATCTTTCCCTCTTTTAGTTCCTTTCCTGCATGTACTCGTTTCCCTTAAAAATACTCTTTCCCTCTTTTAGTTCCTCCTTCATTACACGTTCCTTTTATGACATCGCTTCCTCTTTAGTTTCCTCCTTAATTAGTCGTTCCCTTATGAATCGTCGGTTTCCCTTTATTTCCTCCGTCATTACGCCCCGAAATACATACGTCTTCCTTTTTTATTCCTCCTGAATGTATCTTCCCTTTGACATACTCGTTCCTCTTAGTTCCCCTGCATGTACGTCGTTCCCTTGAAAAAACTCGTACCCTTTTTTTTCCCCCTGTCTGTAGTCGTTCCTTATACATACTCGTTTTTTTTTTTATTTCCCTCCTTCTTTTCGTCTTTTCCCTTAGACATACCTTCCCTCTTTAGTTCCTCCTTCAGTATCGTTCCCTTATACATACCATTCCTCTTTAGTTCCCCTGTCATGAAAATCTTCCCCTTACATACTCTTTACTCTTTAGTTCCTCCTGTCATTACGTCTTTCCGTTATGACATCGTCGTTCCTTTTATTTTCCCCCTTCATGTAGGGTCGTTCCCTTTATGACATACATCTTTCCTCTTTAGTTCCCCCTTCATGTACGTCGTTCCCTTAAAAGACAAAAACCGTACCTCTTATTCCTCCTGTCATGTACTCTTTCCCCTTATGACATACTTCGTTCCATTTTAGTTCCTCCGTCATGTACGTCGTTCCCCTTTAGTTCCCCCCGTAATGTACTCTTTCCCCTTTATGCATACTCGTTCCCCCCCTTATTCCTCCTGTCATGTACGTCGTTCCCCTCTGACATTACCTCATTCCTCTTTATTTCCTCCATTCATGTACGTGTTCCCCTCTGACAACAAGTCTTTCCCCTTTTTATTTCCCTCCTGTCTATACATTGTTCCCTCTGATATACATTTTCCTCTTTATTTCCCCCTGTCATGTACGTCTTCCCCCCTGACATACGCTTTACTCTTTATTTTCCCTTCTGCCCCATTACTCTTCCCTTAGACATACGTCGTTCCTCTTTAGTTCCTCCTGTCATGTACTCGTTCCCTCTGACACAAGCTTTCCCCTTTTTAGTTCCCCCTGTCGTAACTTTGCCCCCCCTAATACATTGTTCCCTTTAGTTCCTCTGTCAAAACTTGCCCCCTGACATACGTCGTTACTTTTTAGTTCCTCCTGTCATTACGTCGTTCCCCTCTGAATACATCATTCCTCTTTAGTTCCTCCTGTCATTAGCGGTTCCCCTTTATTTTTCCTCCGTCATGTCGCATTCCCTTAGACAACATCTTTCCCTCTTTAGTTCCTCCTGTCATGTACGTCTTTCCCTATGACATACATTTTCCTCTTTATTTCCTCCTTCATGTACATCTTTTCCCTTTATGACATTCGTCGTACCTTTTTTAGTTCCTCCGCTGTAATCGTTCCCTTAAACATACGTCTACCTCTTTTAGTTCCTCCCTGTACGTCGTTCCTTAATGACTACTCGTTCCCTTTATTCCTCCTTCATGTACGTCTTCCCCCTTATACATACTCGTTCCTTTTTTAGTTCCTCCTGATGTACCTTTCCCCTTTATTCCCCCCTTAATGTAGTCATTCCCTTTTGACAAAACGTCGTCCCCCTTTGTTTCCTCCGTCAGACGTCTTTCCCCCTCTGACATACGTCATTCCTTTTTTAGTTCCTCCAGTCAAGTACGTCGTTCCCTTTTAGGCCCCATACGGGGTTCCTCCCAAAGTTTCCTCCTGTCATGTACTCGTTCCCCTCGACAAAAAACCCGTTCCTCTTTATTTTTCTCCCTGTCTATACATTTTCCCCCTCGTATACCATTCTCTTTATTTCCTCCTGTCATGTACTCTTTTCCCTTTAGACAACGTCTTTCCCTCTTTAGTTCCTCCGTCATTACTCGTTACTCTTTATTCCTCCTTGTCCTGTACGTCTTTCCCCCCTTTTCTACTAGTCCTTTTCCCTTTTATTCCTCCGCATGTACTCGTTCCCCTCGATATACGTCTTTCCTTTTTAGTTCCCCTGCAAATGTCGTGTTCCCTTTTGAATACGTCTTTCCCCCTCTTTTATTCCCCCCTGTAAAGTACGTCGTTCCCCTCTGACTACCTCTTCCTTTTATTTTTCCTCCTGTCTTGTTATCGTTCCCCTCTGATATACGTCGTTCCTCTTTAGTTCCCCTGTCAGTACGTCTTTCCCCTCTACATACATCGTTCCTTTTTAGTTCCTCCTGTCATGTACATCTTTTCCCCTCTATATACGTCGTTCCTTTTTAGTTCCCCTTCATGTACGTCTTCCCTTATGACATCCCATCGTTCCTTTTTAAAAGTTCCCCCTTTTGTCCATTACGCTTTCCCTTTATTTTTCCTCCTGTAAATTTCCCTTCCCTTGGGACAACTCGTTCCTCTTTTTTCCCCCTGTAAATATGTCTCCCTTTATGACATACATCTTCCCTTATTTTCCCCCTGTCATGTAAGTCCCCCTTTGACTAATCATTCCTCTTTAGTTCCTCCTTCATTACGTCGTTCCCCTCTGACATACATCGTTCCTCTTTAGTTCCTCCTGTAGTAACGTCTTCCCCCCTGACAATACGCGTTACTTTTAGTTCCTCCTGTCAGACGTCGTTCCCCTCTGACAACGCGTTCCTCTTTATTTCCCCCCGTCATGTACTCTTCCCCCCTCTGATAAAACGTTTTTTCCTCTTTATTCCTCCTGTCTGTACTCTTCCCTTTATGACATACGTCGTTCCTTTAGTCCTCCTGTCATGTAGCTTTTCCCCTCTGAACAAGTCTTCCTCTTTATTTTCCTCCTGTCATGTACCGTTCCCCTCGACAAAACGTTCCTCTTTAGTCCTCCTGTCTTTACATCTTTCCCCTCTGAATACTCGTTCCTTTTTAGTTCCTCGTCTGTACGTCTTCCCTTATGACATACTCTTTCCTTTTAGTTCCCCCTTTCCCTGTACTTTTTTCCCTTACACAATCGTTCCTTTTTATTTCCCCGCTTTAAAAACATTTTTCCCCCTCTGATATACATTGTTTCCTCTTTTTCCTCCTGTATATACTTTGTTCCCCCTGACAACATCTTTCCCTCTTAGTTCCTCCTGTCATGTACGTCGTTCCTTATGACATACTCGTTCCTTTTTATTTTCCTCCTGTCAGCGTCTTCCCCCTCTGATATACATCATTCCTTTTTAGTTCCTCCTTCTGTACGTCTTTCCCCCTTATGACATACGCCCTTCCCTTTTTAGTTCCCCTGTCAGGTACTCGTTCCCTTATGACATACATCTTTCCCTTTTTATTCCCCTCCGTCATGTACTCTTCCCCCTTATGACATCCTTTCCCTTTAGTTCCTCCGTCATGTACATCGCCCCTTTATGACAAAAATCTCCTTTTTAGTTCCTCCTGTCATGTACTCTTTCCCTTAGACATACGCGTTCCCTTATTCCTCCTGTCATGTACTCTTCCCCCTTTACTCCCCCTTTTTTTATTCCCCTTCATGAATCTTTCCCCTTTATTCCTCCTGTAATTAGAAACCCCTTTGACATACGTCTTCCTCTTTAGTTGCTCCTGTCATGTACGTCGTTCCCCTCTGACATGCGCTTCCTTTAAATCCCCTCCTGTCATGTACGTCTTCCCCCTTTAGACATACGTCGTTCCTCTTTGTTCCCCCCTGTCATGTACGTTTTTCCCCCTCGTCACAAGTCGTTCCCTTTTTTTCCCTCCGTCGTATACATTTTTCCCCTATATACATTGTTCCTTTTTATTCCTCCGTCAAATACTTTTGTTCCCCCTGACATCATCATTCCCTTTAGTTCCTCCTGTCATTACCTTTCCCCTTGACTACTCTTCCTCTTTAGTTCCCCCTGTCATGTCGTCGTTCCCCTCGGGACATCGTCGTTCCTCTTTATTTCCCCCGCCTTTTTCCCCGTATACTTTTCCCTCTGATATACATCTCCTCTTTGTTTCTCCTTATGTACGTCTTCCCTTAGTTCCTTTTCTTTGTATACTTTATCCCCTCTGACATAAACTTTCCCCCTTTATTCCTCCTTCATGTAGTCTTTCCCCCTCTGAAACTCATTCCTCCTGTCAGTGCTTCCCTTATACAACGTCGTCCTCTTTATTTCCTCCTGCATTTACTCTTTCCCCCCTCTGACATACGTCGTCCCCTTTTATTTTCCCCTTCAGTACTCGTTCCCCTATGACATACTCTTTCCCCCTTTTAGTTTCCTCCTGTCATTAAACGTCCCCCTGATACACATCGTTTCCCTCGAATACATCATAGAGGATGAATACATCACGGGGAACAATGTAAAGCAAAAGGGGAACTAAGGGACCCCTTATCTCTTAGTTATACACTTTGTTCCCCCCCCCCATCCAAAAAAAAAAAAAAAAAATTACACATGTTTTTCCCCCTCCACAGTTCCACATGGTCCCCCCCTCCACAGTTAAATCCCCCACCCCCATTTATACAGGCTAACCCCCCCACCACAGGAAAAGAGGCTAATCCCCCCCCCCACCACATTAAAAGGGGTTAATCCCCCCCCCCCACATTATAGGGGTTTCTCCCCACCACCACGGGTATAGAGCAATCCCTCCCACCAAGGTATAAGGCTAATCCCCCCCACTGAATAAGGAAAAATCTCCCACAAACAGGTTTTAGCGAAAAATCCGCGAGGAAAAGAGTTTAAAAGAAACGAGTTAGCTAAAAAAAATTTGGCGAAACGGATTTTAGCGTCAAAAACCACGGGGCGAAACGGGATTTTTGCGTGCAAAATTCTGCAAAGAAATGGATTTTTTACGTCAAAACCCCAAAAGAAAAGAGTTAGGGTCAAAATCTGCAGCGAAGGGTTTTTAGCGGCAACATCTGCACGAACGGAGTTAGCTCAAAACGGCGGCAAACGGATTTTTAGCGTCAAAATCGGCGCGAAAGAGTTTACGCAAAATCCGTAGCGAAACGATTTTACGTCAAAACCCGCGAAACGATTTAGCGTCAAGATCTTAAAGAATCGAATTTAAAAAAAAGCGAGAGAACTTTATTAGCACCAAAATCCAAAAAAAAAAGGTTTTTTTGTGTCAAAGCAAAAAATTTTTATTAGTGTAAAAATTTTAAAAATAAAGGGATTTACGCAAAAAAATTTTAAAAAAAACTTCCTTGCCCCAAAAATCCGTTGTAAAAAAGCATTTTTAACATCAAAAGCGGAGAACTAAAATTAGCAAAAAATCTTAAATTTTGGGGCCCAAAATCTTAGCGACAAAAGCACAATCACTTTATGGAACGAGGCCACTCCCACACCTGTCACCTTTTCCTCAGCCCTGGGACACAGAGGGGCTGGACATTCAGTAGTGCCCCTCTGGACCCACAACTTTACTGCCTCTCCCTGCAGAATAAGCAAAAGGGCTGAGCCACAGCAGGGGGCTCTCACTGAAGTTAACCAAAAAAATTTTTTGCAGTCTTTTAAACCTGCAGTAATCATTTTTATGACAGTTTCCTAGTGTCCTGCAACTCACAGAGCAAGAACTATCTCTGAAGGGGGGAAGGGCCCCTACACACGGGAACTCTATAGCTCCTTACAGACTCAAAATCAAAATTTACAGCAAAAGAGAGATAAAAAGATGCTGAAAACACACAATTCGAAAAAAAAAAAAAAAAAAAAAAATTGCGACAAATCCCTTTAAATAACCAAGTAAATTTTTTTTGGAGTTGCCATCAAAAAGCCCTGACTCTTTCCATTGATAATTTTTGGACAAATTTTGAAAAAGGCAGGTGTGAGCAAGGCGCCTACAAACAGGCCCAGTTACACCATTTCGTCAGGAGGAATGGGCCAAAATTCCTCCCAAACTTTTTTGAAAACTGGGGAAAAGATGCCAAAATGTTTGCCCCAATCATACAGTTTAAGGGCAATGCTACCAAATACAAATGAAATTTCATTCAAAAGGGAGGGAAAAAAATAATTTCTGTTTCAACTTAGGCCCTCTATTTTTTTAGGACGGGATATAGGTCACCTCATTTTAGTCAGGACTGGTTTCCCCTCTATAGTTAGGTATATAGGTCCCCTCATAGTGAGGCAGGTACATAGGTCCCCTACATAGTCAGATAGACACCCCTTCATCGGTAGGTAAGTTTATAAAAAAATAATAATAACAATAATAACAATTGCCTTTCTCTTTCCCCTGTTGAGCGCCTCGCTCTTCTGCCCGTCACTCCACCTGGGCTGTGTGACCTAGTAGCTCCCGGAGGAGTGTCCACACGCTGGCGGCATGATGATGTTACACTTCCAGCGCAGGGCACTCCTCCGGCAGCTCCAGGTTAGCTACAGTTCGTGAGCAATGTTTTCTGGACCATATTAGTGCAATATCTGTACTACACATATGAGTGCCTCATGTGGCTATTTCAAATAACTTTATTTATAAAGTCTTGAGGACATCTTAAAATACATGCCCGTCTATTACTTTTATGTGTGAACATGAATGCTTGCTGTGCCTATATGTTACATTCTAATTGCACATTGTAATAAACTTGATTATTTGCATGGCCACGCCCATCTTGACGGTATGCCACGCCCCTTCAAAAAGCCACACCTACTCCACCTAACTGCATAACGGCTTTGGAAGAAAGCCAGGTAGATGCCCTTATAGCCAGGTAGTAGCCCCCCATAACCAGGTAGTGCCCCTTACAGGCAGGTAGATGCCCTCTCTGTAGCCAGGTAGAGCCAAATTTGTAGCCAGGTAGATGCCCCCCTTTGTTAGCCAGGTAGATGCCCCCCATTGTTTGCCAGGTAGATGCCCCCATTGTTTGCCAGGTAGTGCCCCCATTGTTTGCCAGGTAGTGCCCCCATTGTTTGCCAGGTAGTGCCCCCTCTGTAGCCAGGTAGTGCCCCCTCTGTAGCCAGGTAGTGCCCCCATTGTTTGCCAGGTAGTGCCCCCTCTGTAGCCAGGTAGTGCCCCCATCGTTAGCCAGTTAGTGCCCCCATCGTTAGCCAGGTAGTGCCCCCATTGTTAGCCAGGTAGTGCCCCCATCGTTAGCCAGGTAGTGCCCCCATTGTTAGCCAGGTAGTGCCTCCATTGTTGCCAGGTAGTACCCCATTGTAGCCAGGTAGTGCCCCCTTTAGTAGCCAGGTAGGGCCCCCATGGGTAGCCAGGTAGTGCCCCCACTGTAGCCAGGTAGTGCCCCCATTGTAGCCAGGTAGTGCCCCCATTGTAGCCAGGTAGTGCCCCCCATTGTAGCCAGGTAGTACCCCCTTTAGTAGCCAGGTAGTGCCCCCATTAGGAGCCAGGTAGTGCCTCCATGTTGCCAGGTAGTGCCCCCATTGTAGCCAGGTAGTGCCCCCATTAGAGCCAGGTAGTGCCCCCTTTTAGTAGCCAGGTAGTGCCCCTTTAAGTAGCCAGGTAGTGCCTCCATTAGTAGCCAGTAGTGCCTCCATTGTTGCCAGGTAGTGCCCCCATTGTAGCCAGGTAGTGCCCCCCATTGTAGCCAGGTAGTGCCCCCCATTGTAGCCAGGTAGTGCCCCCATTGTTAGCCAGGTAGTGCCCTCTCTGTTGCCAGGTAGTGCCCCCCATTGTAGCCAGGTAGTGCCCCCATTGTTGCCAGGTAGTGCCCCCTCTGTTGCCAGGTATTGCCCCCATTGTAGCTAGGTAGACCCCCCCATTGTAGCCAGGTAGACCCCCCATTGTAGCCAGTGCCCCCCTAAAACTAATAAAAATAAAATAATAAAATCCACTTACCTGACCGGGCTCCTGCAGAGCGGCCGCTCCGGACGATCTCCTCAGCATGTCACAGGGAAGTGAGAGCAGGCCGCGCGTCACTTCCTCTGTGACGCTGACATGTGTGTACGGCGCACAGCGGCGCCGGACATACAGGGGGAGGAGGCAGGAGGGAGCGATCCCTCCTGCCTCCTCCCTGCTCAGCGAGACTCCGAGCGGGTGAGCGGACCCTGTGCCCGCTTCACCCGCCCGTGGGAACGGACCGGCGGCGCCGGAGTAGCGCACCAGCGCTACTCCGGCGCCGCCGGTCATTTAAAGAACCCCCGCCGCCTGCTGCCGGCGGGAGAAATGCCAACTCCCCCGGGAGGGCGGGGGGGACCCCAAATAGCGGGACCCCCCCGCCAAAATCGGGAGAGTTGGCATGTATGTGTATTGCTCTGGTTAGTAACTACAGTGTTTACTACACTATGTACTTACTTATATACCAGCTCCTTTTCTGGGGTGGTGCAAGCTCTGTTGGTGCCTTAGGGTATGTTCACATGATATGTTTTTTTCAAAGAATCCAAAGCAGAAATCCGGAGTTGAACATGCGAATATGCTAAATGTGCTGCAAGTTAGCCCTATTGTCATCTGTGAGGATAATTTCTTCACTCTGAACCTGACCCTTATCCTAACTGTAAACATAAATATAACCCTAAATTGGCATTAGGGTTAGGGTGCTTTACTGGTGTGTAAAAGTTTAACTTACTGCCCCACAGCACTTCTGGTCCATCTGCACTTCTGGTCTGATGACACTTCCACTATTAAGCAATAAGTTAGTCCTTCCAAACTATTAAAAAACTGTAACCTTATAGGGGTTGTCCACCTTCCAAATGGTGATTTAAGTTAAAGGGAACATGACTGCTGCAGCTTATTAGCAGCTGCAGCGGTGATGTCCCTGTTTGGAAATAATGCGTGTCAACAGAAGACCAGAGAGACATGCTGCTGGAGCCGGAGAAATGAGGAGGGTGAGTATAGCTTTTTCTTATTTTACAAAGAGCCTATTTAAATGATTTTTCTATGAGGTGGACAACTCCTTAAATTTGGCTTAGAGTTACAGTAAATTTTTTGGTAAAAATCTATTTGGACTGACCTGAATCAAAACGCTCAATTTGGGTCGAATTTGACCCAAATCCGAAGAGCAACATTGATCCACAGCACTACTACACAGAATTTGTGGCAGATAATTGTAATGTCACTGTATATTTGAACTGTCACGTCAAGGGAGGTACAGTGATCCCTGACTGGAACCCAGCCCACTGTCCCTGCCTGTTTGACGTGCTGCCCTACGCGGCAGACGGCAACTGGGCGACAGTCCCTGCGCTGCTAAAGTGTTGGGGCCGTCAGGAGGAAGAATAGTCAGACAGTCCGGGTCAATAAGAAATCAGGAACGCCATGCCACAAATCAGAACCAGAGGGATAAACGTTAACAAGCCGAGGTCAAAACATGAACGGGTGCGAGGTACAAAAACGGAGAGCAATACAGGGTCAGGAAACAGGCCGAGGTCAGGTACACGGATGAGCAAACAATAAGCTATAGCACAAGAGAACAAAAGGCAGCCAGGCGCAGCACTCAGCTAGTAGGGAGTTTAAATGGGATTCCTGGATACCGCCCCTGTAGCTGATTGGAGCGGCCTCCGGGTCCTCCCATTGGCTGGTGCGACACGCCCCCTGTCCGGAGTGGCTGGACCTCTGTCACTCACAGAGCTGCCAGCAGAATGTGTATCAGGGTGGGGTCGCTGATCAGCTGCAGCAGAACATTGCTCCCTGCAAGCTGAGCGCCGCCCAGCCCTGACATGTACGCTTCAAATGCATTGAAAATTGTGGATTGTAAGCTCTCGTGAGCAGGGCCCTCACACCTTGGGCCACATGTATGAAAGTGTCTAGGTCTAAAACTCACTTTGTTTCCCATTATAACCAATCAGAGCTCCTCTTTCATTTCATATTGTGCTCTGGAAAAAAAGAGAGAGGCTCTCTGACTGGTTGCTTTGGGAAACAAAGTGAGTTTTAGACCTGAACACTTTCATACATGTGGCCCCTTGTGTTTCATCTGTAAGTAGCTTATGTTGTGTAGTCTCTGTCTTTTTGTCTGTAATTACACCCTCTAAATTGTAAAGTGCTGTGGAATTTGTTGGCTCTATATAAATAAAGATTATTATTATGATGCACATGGTTTGAGTTGTGGAAACCTCATTGACTTGCATTGGAGGTAGTTTGCCCTTGAATTTGAACCAGATTTCAGAGCAGAATCCAGTCCTTAACATGTGAACATACAGAGTTTTCATAATGTGCAATATCACCCCAAGTCCCTAAAGTTCCGCATAATAGCTTTCAGCCAGAAAATCATTCATTGAATTGTCCCATCTTTAGACCAAACCATTTTGGTTTTATCTATACAGGAAAAACATGGACAGATAAAAAGTTTGAAGAAAAGACGTTTTATTTTTTAAATACATAAAATTGCACCCCCCTAATAATTACACCCCTCTTGGCACCAATTTAAAAGGCTATTCTGGTATACAAAACTTGGTATACAAGCATTGACTCCAAATTAAAGTTTGTGGTACAGAATAAAAATCGTCTCTATATAGTCTATAAATATTTTGAGTAGGTTTCCACATAATCACTCACTGATTACTGGCTAAAAACCTGATGTTTAAAACTTGTTGCCAAGGGATACGACCTGCAGTATAACGTCAGCTTTCTGGTCAGACATGCTTAGTTCTAGAACTAGGAAGGTGAGCTATGTGACTATAAAGCAGCAGGGGGTGAAATGGAACTAGTATGAGAGGCTCAGCAGTGCGGGAGCACAATAAGAAATGTACAAGAGGGTGGAGGCTCTCTTTTCAGCAGTCACGGGAATACAGGGGAAGGCAACAGCCTGGAATAGATGTCTGCAATGCATGATGGGAAATGTAGTCTGCTACCCACATGAGCTGCTGCTGAAGTCTAGCCAGCTCTTGCTGCACTGAGGACACATAGGGAGCAACAGTGTCATGAAATATGTCAGTTATACCTGTTTAGTATGTAGTAATAGAGTTATACCTTTTCTCTGTGTGTAATGCGGCCCCTTTCAAGTTTTTTGAGATTGCTGGAACACCCCTTTAACTTCACTAACAGCAACAATCCCTTTTACATTGGGTACCATCCAATTCCCAAAGACAACACAGAAAACAGCATATCTTGGCAGGTTTGACTTCAAGGAGGTCTCTAGGAATGTGAAATTCCTTGCAGCTCTAGGTCTAGTTATTAAACAGCTCCTGTTTCTGGAGGGTATATTTCCTACAATACATTACAATAGGGAACTTATGCTTATGCTTCACATTACTGTGCATTTAGGCCATTGAGTCCTCCAGTGTCCAGCCTTGGACTGGCCCACAGGGGAGCAGAGGAAACCCTTGATGAGCCTCTCGGCATGGCAGGCCTGAACATGCTTTTCAGGGAGAAAGGTAGAGGAAGAAAGGCAGGAAGCAAGGGGCTATGTGCAGTCATGTATGGTAGCTGTAGGATGGGCCCCAAGAATCAACCTCACTGGTGAGCCTCAGACATGTCAGTCTGACATTGCCAGTGTCACCTTACTTCACTTGTGTTGGTCAAATAGTCCTGAGCTGCCCACAAACATATTATATTAGTGATCCGAGCCCAATTAAGTCCTACATGTGGTCCTTGTTCCCGAAGGGTAAGTTCACGCGGCTTCATTTGGACGTTGAAGTTCAGCGTCCAAATCAGTGTCAAACCCTTTTCTGAAAAGCGCCTCAATACAGCACTTTTCAGACAAGGTTTTGACAAGGATTTGATCCATCAGGTTTTTGATGAGGTTTTCCGACACTGTTCTTTCTGAAACACCCATACAAATTAATAGACAGGGCAAAAACCGCACCAAAAAACACAACAATAATGCAGCAAATAATCTGTCTAAAACTGCAAAGAGGTTTAGAAGCTCGCCATTGAATCCTATGGGGATTTTCCGCATTAAAAGCGCTTGAAGAATTGACATGACACTTCCTTTTCAGCGCCCAAAACAGCATCCAAAGAACAACAGAAAACGTATGGAAAACCCTTGTCGTGTGTGAACTACAACACTGTCTTACCTGAGAATCAATGAAAATGAACTGGGGGCATTTTGGAGGCTTTTTTGATGCTGCATAGAAAAAAAGATTTATCCAGCAGTCCAATGGCCAAAATTAAAATGTCAAACATTTATTTCAGCATCCAGTAAAATAGACAAAAGCATGCCCAAGTATGTTATGACGGCGACGCGTTTCGGGGCATCACTCCTTCATCATGGCCTAACTTACTCACAATGAGCCTATGTTATATACAAGTAACAATATCATAAATCAGGCTCACCTGTACCACAATTCCGAGCGCACCGCTGCCACTAGCATCCTCCCTCCCCGGTCGCGCCGTAGACAGAAACACACGCCGGCGCCTGCGCAGAGACCGGATCCCGGCCGCATCCAACGCGCATGCGCGAGAACACCTGGGAACCAGAGTACGCGAGAGCACCACCGTGCACCAGTCCGCGGCGCCCGCAGGGCGGCAGCATATCTGTGTGCACAGAACAGGAAAACAGACAGAGAGTACAATATAAAAACAAAACATAAAACAGAGATAAATAGAAAACTACTGAGGATCAGGACAACAACAACAAAACCAGAAACAGAAAGGAGAATAACAGATGCACATAACTACCGATACATCTGTATGTAAACATTACAACTAGAATGATCAAACGGATAGATGCCCACACTAGCAGCAACTCAAGAGGACTTACACTACAGGTAATGAGCATCTATTAAAAATGCATTAAATATGTGGCTACACGAAGCACATGAGACAACTGAATTAACTGCACAGTTAGTAGTGATATAAGATTTCATTTAGAATATTTAAGTCCTTTGACCATAAGGTGTTCAGGGTCACTATCCAATAGGCTTCCCGATTACGTAATGAATAAATAGGGTCACCTCCCCGTTTATTCAAAGCTACTTTTTCAATAGCAAATGCTTGAAATGATTTAGTGTTGGATTGATGCACATTTATAAAATGACGAGCCGCGTTGGAGATATTACGGGTCCCAGGGTTATTAATATAATTAAGGTGTTCGCATACTCGTGTCTTAAATTTACTGATGGTTGATCCCACGTAATACAGATGACACTAAATACATTCTACAATATACACTACAGATGTAGAATTACATTTTAGAAATTGTCTAATCTGAAATTGGCGACCCTGAGACTCGAACCTTCTTGTGACTTTGGAGAAAAGACACGTTTTACAGGGATATGCTCCACATTTATATTAACCTCAGCCAGTGCCTCAGCCAGTTGCCCTCAGATCTAGAGATAGAGCAGAAATTATTAGGACTAATCAGATCCCCAATAGTGCGAGATTTCTTAGCAACTACTCTGCATCCTTGGGATAAACTATGTTTCAGAAGGTCATCTTCAAATAGGACCAGTAAGTATTTATGTATTATTTTTTGAATCTCTGGAAAGCAAACATTGTAGTCTACAGCTAACATTGGAATTTTTTGGGCTCTTTCGATACATTTCCGAGGCTGTATCAAAGAACTACGTTCCTTTTGATTAACAATCCTTTGGGCACGATCAATAGCCCATCTAGGATAGCCCCAAGCCAACAAACGTTGTTTAATAATGTGTGATTCTGCTACAAACTCTTATTGTGAAGAGCAGATACGTTAATGGTGGATTGTCCTCTTCTAGCTTCATTATTTATTTTGGAACTACATCAAATAAATGATGGGATTTGTAGTTTTATAAAAACTGGTAAAGCATACGTTGTACGAGCCTCCTGGCTGCTGTTATACCAGTCAGGGTGTCACGAGTGGTCCCACAGCCCCTCGCCCGGTATGTAGTAAGCTCGTGTAGGAGCTCGTGTCCCGGCTCCCTCCTTACCTGACCCCGCTCCCGCGTCCTCTCGTCCTCCTGGCCGGCTGGTATGCGCATGCCCGCGCCTTAGGCGTGCGTGCGCCGGCTCTCGGGGATTTAAAGGGCCAGTACGCCCATTATTGGTAAAGGCTAGCAGGTGACCCTATTTAACCTCCTTCCTTCCGGTTCACCTTTGCCGGATCTTTAATGCCGTACTGCCTTTAGAGAAAGCGTCTTCTGCCTCGTAGCCTGTCTTCCGTGTACCGAACCTTTACGCTCCTGTTTCGCGACCACGAACCTTTGCCGCCTGCCCTGACCTCTTGCCTGTCCCTGACTTCGCCTACGTCTCACGATTTTGTACCATGCACTGTGTTGGCTGCCACCGCAAGCAAGTCACGCCAGGGGGGCGACCGGGGTAGTTCTCCGCCGCAGAAAAGCCCATCCCGCTTTGCGGCGGGCTTTTAAAAGGGTTCTACTTAGTTCCCCGCCCTTTTTAGGTTTAACCATCGCTTGCGGTATCCAGCACCCATTTACCGACCCGGCCTTGGATCCCGCCGGGTTCCCTTTTTGCCGGTAAACCGGATCTCCGGCGTTTTTAGGGGTAGAGTCACAACAACTTGCGAAAACCCAGCAGCTGAACCCAGTTGTCCCCATGGCAGCATCCTCCTAACCCAAACACGCCAAAACCTCCTCCTGTGGCGACGCCTCCCCCAGACCCGGGGGACTTCTGGGCTGGTTTACACTACCCGCAAGTTTGAAGGGGACCCCAAACGGCAGGGTTTATTACCCGTCTTTAGACTTTGAGTTAATGGCGGTTTTTCCCCACTAAACTTGAAGGGGGCCTTTGGGGTCAGTCTGCTCCCCGGGAAGGCTTAGCTTGGGGCCCCCCCCCCTTTTGGGACCGGGGCGACCCCGGTGAGTTTGGACCTACAGGCTTTCCCCCAAAAGGTTCCGCAGTGTCTTTGAAGAGCTGGCCCGGGCTCCTCTGCAGAGACGCTCTACTAAATCTTCCCCCAGGGTGACCCCTCGGTGGGCTAGCAGTTAGTTTGGCCCTGGGTCAGAGCTGACCTGGAACGACCCCCGTCTATGTGCCATTTTCCCAAAAAGGGCTTGCCCTGGCGGGGTTAAAGGGACGCCCTGCGGCTGAGAGACCCCCGGTCCCCCCCCAAGCAAAACTGATCCCCCAGCCACTGGGGGATCGATGTTCGCTTCCCGAGCGGCAAGGGAAATACGCCAGGAACTGATTCCCCCCGACCACGCCGTTTCCCTCCCCTTCCGGTTTTCCAAAGACCTTAGCTTCCCCCCCCGTCCCAACCATTTGAAGAACCAGCAGGGGGGACCGGGCCCCAAATCTGTCCAACAGGGCTGCCCCCCGGCTGGGCAGGAATTGGGTGCCTTTCGTGCCACCCGCATCACTTTGAAATGGTTGCCACACGGTAGGAAACGCCCCCCCCTAGGTTATGTGGGAAAGGGGGCCCCCTGGGTTGTAACAGTTCTTCCCCACCCTTTACTATGGAGGTTGAGGTTGTCGGGTTTCGGATCGGTTTTTCAGGTGCCCGCCTTTCTAGATCTGGATCCGCCGGGAACTTTTTTCAGCCCCCCTGGTTCCCCCAGATCGTTTCGGTGACCGTCGGGAGAACCCTTGGTGATACCTCGTGAGTGGTGAGCTCCTTGTGGGCAATTGGCTTTTGACCAACCCCAATTGTCCTCCGTGGGGCCTTACAAAAGGGAGGAGACACCTTTTACGCCCCCCCTCGGCGCCCAGCACCCTTGGGTCTTCCGTGGCTGCAGCTCCATCCCCCGCCCCTCAAAGGGGAAAACCGGGGGGTTCTGCGGGGGGTTCCACTGCCAGAGTCGTGTCCTCATTTCCGGGCCCATCCGGGCCATCCCCCCTCCCCGTCTTACAGGTTTCTGCAAGGTTTTCCCCGTAAATACCAGGAAGCGGAGTCTTTTCAGAAAAACAGGCCGAAACCCTTTCCCTCCTCATCGCCCCCTATATGCCCCATTGACCCCTTTGGGACCATTCCTCCTGGGGGTGGGGTTTCCCCGTTTCTGAACCAGAACAAAGGCCATGGGACTTATCCGTGAAACCTGAAAAAAGGGTTTTTACGAAGTCTTATCACCCCCCGGAGCGGTTTTTTCTTGACGAAGAAGGAGGGTTTTCTTCCGTCCATGCAGGACTCCCGGGGCCGAACCAATTATCGTGAAAAACCGGTATCCTTGCCACTAATTACAAGCTTTTTTGATCGTCTACGGGGACCAAGGTTTTCTCCAAATTGGCCCTGCGCGGGGCATACAACTCATAGGATCCGTGAGGGAGATGAGTGGAGACGGTGTTTAATCCCCGCGCGGTCACTTTGAGTACCTATAATCCCATTGGGTCTTGCAATCCCCCCCCCCCCCCCCCCCCCCGGGGTTTTTTCAGGAGTTGTAAATGACATCTTAGGGCCCTCTTTTTGGTTTTCATGTTTACCGGGACGACTTTTGGTTTTCCCCCCTGACCTCCTGCCCCCATCATCAAAGGTGCCCCCTGTCCGCAATCCTTCGCGCAACCCCCTTTTTACCCAAAATTAGGAAATGCGTGTTCATCAATCCAGCCCCCTTTCCTCGGTTACATGTCCCCCAAAAGGGCCACAAAGGGGATCCCCCAAGCTGTCGGCTACCTGAAATGGCCCGCCCTTTTGGGGACTTCGACCCCTACAATGTTTTTGGGCTTTGAAATTACTATCGGGTTTATACCCCACTTCTTACATGGTGGCTAATTGTGGCTTCACCAGGAAGAAAAGGCTAATCCCAAATGGTTTTCCACCAGCGGGGCCAAAGGCCTTCTCGGATTTTAAGTCAGCCCTTTTTCTTCCGCACCTTTTTTGTCATGCCCCTGACCTGAGAAGCCTTTCTCTTTGGAGGGGATCCTCTTTTTGGGGGGGGCCGGGGCAAACCTTTTACTCAAAAGGGGCCCCAAGGGGGAAACCTCACTCGGGTTCTTCTCCAAAACCTTCGATCGGCTGAGAGGGGCTTGCTATTGGGACCCGAGAGTTACCGCACAAATGGCCCGGGGGGGAGGGCGGCATCTCCTGGAGGGGGCTCGCTCCTTTTTTGGGAGGGAATTGGACCACAAAAACCTTATATCTCCAGTGGCCCCCGCGCCCCCAATCCTCCACCCCACGGTGGGCTTTTTTTTTTTCAAGATTTAATTTGGATCCTTTTTCGCCCAGCCCAAAGGAAATCAGGGCGGATGCTCCCTTTTGCGCACTGACATCATGGAGAGGAGCCCAGCCCCAAACATTATACCTCCGGGAAGCCCCGATCCAAGCAGCACCCGTCTCCTTCGGCAGTTTCCCCCTGCAAGACCTACGTTCGGCCGTTTCCCGTGCAAGGAGATACTGAAAATTTGGGGCACCTTTGAGGAGGACATCCTGGGGCCCGAAATCGTCCCAAATTTATCTCTCGGGTTTTATGGGGCCCGGGGTAGCTAAAGAAATTAAAGATTCGGGGCGTGTGCTACTTTTGCTCGGAATAAAGGTTACCCCCCACAGTCCCTTCCCCGGGGCTGCGACCCCCTGCCTACTCCCAGAAAACCATGGCCCATGGGGCGAGGATTTCTCACGCTTCCACCTTTCGGGTAACACCCGGATCTGGGTCATTACGGATAGGTTTTCGAAGATGTTGCCTTGCCCACTGCCCCGGGTTACCTTCCCACCCGTTTTTGCCCCCCTTTTCTTTATTCCCCCTTTCCACCGGCCGGTTGCCCCAGCACACATTTTGACGGGGGTGCAGTTCTTTCCCAAATTTGGGCCCCACCCTTTGCTCCCGACTGCAGGGTTTAAGTTAGTTCTCTTCGTCTACCCTCCGCAATTTTAACGGCGGGAGGAGGGGGCAATCAGTTCTGGGGAGTACTTTCGTCATTTTTTTTCGCTGCCAGGATATTGGGCCAACCTCAAACCCGGGCCGAAATTTTCATACAATCGTTGGGTAGGGCTTTTTTGGGGCGTTCCCCCCTTTTTTGTATTGGCTGGCATCCCCGCCCTCCTTCCCCTTTCCCCCCCCCTGAGTTTCCCTTTGTAGATGCCTTGGTCCACGACTTATCTGGGATTTGGAGCAGACTCGTCAGTCCTGCAGCGTGCTGTGCCTATGAAGGGTCAGGCGGGCAGAAAGAGGAACCGGCTCCCAACCTTTGCTCCTGGAGAAAGGGCGGCTGTCCCCCAAATATGTCAGGTTGAAAATTTTTCCCCGTACAAGCTGGGCCCCCGGTTCCCTTTGGGCCCTTTGAAATCCCGAAGGGATTAAACCAGTAGCGTATAAACTGACCCCCCCACCATGCGGATCCCAAATTCTGTTCATGTATCCCTAAGCCCGTCGTGTTGAACGTTTCTCCCGAAAGGGTTTCTCCCCCCCTCCCGGACTTTAGCCTCCAACATATTTGCGGTCAAAAGGGATCTTGGTAGAAATAGGTTAGGGTAAACGGCTTTCCGGTTGATTGGGGGGGATTTGGTCCGGAGGAAGATATGGGAGCCTGAGGAAAAACCGGACCCCGGTCTCGTTTGAGGCTCCTCCCAACCCGAAAAGAGGGGGAGGCCTGGGGGGGGGTTTCGCCGAGCGGGCCCCCAGCCCCCGTCCCCGTCCTCCTGGCCGGGGCCCATATAGCATGCCCGGCCCTTAGGCCCCGCGCGCGCCGGCTCCGGGGATTTAAAGGGCCTACGCCCATTATTGGTAAAGGTGGCAGGTGACCCCCATTTAACCTCCTTCCCTTCCGGTTCACCTTTTCCGGGCTTTTGTGCCGTGTTCCTTTTAGAGAAAGATCTTCTGGCTTTTTTTCCGTTTTACCGAACCTTTACGCTCCTGTTTCTCGACACGAACCCTTTTCCGCCTGCCCCAACCCCTTTGCTGCCTCGACTTCGCCTACGTCTCACGATTTTGTACCACGCACTGCCTTTGGTGCCACCGCAAGCAAGTAGCCATGGGGCGACCTGGTTTCTCCGCCGCAGCAAGTCCCCTCCCCCCTTTGCGGGGGCTCTGGGGAAAAACCGGGGTTTTCTTTGATTCCGCCCCTGGTACGGGTTACACCAAGCTTGCGGTGGGCCAGCGGGTCCAAACCACATCCTTACAGTGTTCAAGATGGAATAAGTTAATGAAAAGAGATAAACAATAAAAGACAAATAGCTAGGTTAAGATAAGAGACAGCTTAAGAAATAATCATTTTAAAGAAACTGAATTATTAATCTTAGAGTTTGTGTTATATGGAGGTTTTCACAAAACGCTAGTAAAGATGGTTTGTGTGTGTCATGGAGAGCAGTGTACTACTCGTATTCTTCTTCTTTTCCAGTTGTTTGGTTGTGTGATTAAGACACATTTGTTCACATCATGATGGGGCTTTACATTTGGGGTGGCATGTATGAACGCGGCTGCGCCAGAAGTGTAATGCCTCCTGTACACCAGTATCAGGCGCATTACAGAGCACCCGCGCGCTTTGTAAACGCCCGATTTCGGGGGGCGTGCGGGAGGCACGCGCACTAGAACCAACGAAGCTATAACTATAGCTTGTTTTGGGAATTTAGGCGCATTTTTGCTGGGAAAAGGGAAACCACTTTCAAAGTGGTTTCCCAGCCGAAATGTTGTGTTATTAGATTTGGTGAAATTTTTGACCCGCAGCAGAGCCGGTTCATAAATCAGGCGCTTTCTATACTAACATTATGCACATTAATTTTGGCGTTTTTGGTGTATTTACTGAACGTAAAGCCGCAAAGCAACCCACTGCATAGATTACCCAAATGTTTTCATGTGAAAAATATATATTTTTCAGTGCATTTCATAAAAAGTTATGCTGGAGCATGACCCCATAAGAATGCCATAAAGTTCAAGTAAATTGGGCTCATTGGATGCATTTAGCATATGCAGTGGGAGCTTCAGTTTAAATCAGGCTTGGACTGGCCAACAGTTGAAAACCCCGGTGGGCCCTTTGGTGTGGTGAAACCTTATGCATGGTAGACCTGGGGCTACTTTTTAGGGAATAAGGTAGCGAAGGAAAGGCAGAAAGCAAGAGATAGAGTCCGTCCATATTGCATATACATTTTTCCATATACAGAGCTGTGTAAGGGCTTGTTTTTGGGTGATTAACTGACATTTTTATTGGTACCACTTTGCTGTTTATTTGAGTTTTTGACTGGATTCTTAAACAGAATCCGACCAGCATTTTACCACTGCGGTGTGGACGTACCCATATAGTGTAACAGTCATGTGCAGTCATGGACAGTAGCAGTAGGGCGGGCTCCAAGAATCAACTCCATTGTTGGGGCCCAAGAATCAACTCCACTGGTGGGCCCCAAAAAACAGCTCTATTGGTGGGCCCAAAGAGTCAACTCCACTGGTGGGCCCCAAGAAACAGCTCTATTGGTGGGCCCAAAGAGTCAACTCCATTGGTGGGCCCCAAGAAACAACTCTATTGGTGGGCCCAAAGAGTCAACTCCATTTGGGGTGCGCCCCAAGAAAAACCCCCCCTTATTGGTGAGGACCCAAAGTGTAATACTGGGGGCCCCCAAAAACAACTTTTTTTGGTGGGCCCCAAAGAGTCAATCCATGGTGGGGGCTGACACCCGTCTATAATTTTTTAAAAAACCCCCTTTCCCAACTTTGGGATGTACCTGTACGTCCTAGCAGGAAGTGATTTTCTGTAAATGGATGTACAGGTACATCCTGGACATCATGCAGGCTCTCCAGCGGGGCCCGAACGATCGCAGCATGTAACCAGCTGTATATTACAGCTGTCCCTATGCTGCATTGCCCGTGGCTGTAGCTCACTCTGATCTAAACATCACGGATACAAGTCCCCAAGTAAAAGAAAAATAAAAAATTACAGAAAAAGTAAAACACAGACAATAAAATAAAAACATGTACAGCGCTCTTTTCCCTTTTCTAGACAGCAGTCCCCCCCAAAAAGGATACAAAATAAATAAAATACACATATTTGGTATTACTGCTTGTGTAATGACCTACCCTATAAATCTGTCATGTTATTTAACCCACCAAAAAAAAGTTACAGAATTGCGATTTTCGTTCATCCCACAGCACATAAAATGGAATAAAAAGCGATCAAAAAATCTAATAAACACAAACTGGTAGCAATAGACACGTCAGTTCATCACTCCAAAAGAGCCCTCACACAGCTCTGTGTATGGAAAAATAAAAAAGTTATGGCTAGAAGATAGCGATGCATAAATATTTTTTTACAAAATAAAAACAATTTTTTTTAAAGCACTTCAACATAAAAAAACTTTATAAATTGGGTATCAACGTAATCATATCAAATAGGCAGTCAAGAAGAACAAAATACATAGATGGTTTTATCCATATAATGTCCAAACAGGAAAAATAAGCAATGTGTCTATCCACATAAGGTGCCGATAACTTTCCATAAGTGAAAACAATATAACATCCAATGACACACAGAAGAAAAGGCAAAGATAATACTGACCATGAGGCCTATACTTTGTCCGGAAAACTGTAAACTAATTGGTCACAATTAGTGACTTGTGTGATAGTGTTTATATTGGCTGTTATTGGAATAAAAAGCTGAAAGGTACAAAACTAAAAAGCAAAAAATACATAGGGTGCGCTCTGCCCTAATTTTCTGCAGGGAAAAATAAATAATGGTATAAGCACAGTACTAACTTTTAAGAATATAGTTTGTTAATAATTTGGAAAACCACTTCAAGTTTTGGTAATTAGTATCTTCACCGGGTGGAAGTTTTTGAGCTATTTACTTCATGAGTGCTGGTGCAATTTCGGTAATATTTTTTTTGTGGTCTACATTGGTCTTACTCTTTATAGGCCATATCGTATATTACTGCTTTTATCACTGTGTTTTGCACTTTAAAGTACATGTTTAAAGTACATATTTTTGCACTTTTTAATACTAGTACTTTACGTACCAAGTTTGTTACTACAACCCATCAGGAGTAGCCAGGGGTTTTAGATAGAGGAAGGGACTTCAGGGTTATATAGCCAGTCATTTTAGGTTAGGCTGCTTCAGTTCAGAGTTCAAGTGTGTAGTTATGAATTGGTAGTTCTAGATGGTTTTTAAGAGTTGCTTCAGTAATAGAGAGCATCTGGCCACAAGCCAGCTTTGGTCCATAGGCCGGCAACCCCGTCACTCGTGGTCCCAGGGATATACTTACAGAGCTAGATTGAAAAGTGAGAGGAAAAGAAATAAGGAGATTACCAAAGAGCAGAAAGAATAGTCTGGCAGAAACATTAGTCAGTCACTAAATCCGCTGAAGAAGGGTACAGGGAGTCTCTGGTCCACCACAACTGGAAAGGCCTGGAAGAACACTAATGGAGCCCATTAGATCATAGAGTGATAGGCAGGCATGGTATGTAAAGAGACTACTACTGCTTGGCTGTAAAGCTGTATGCTGCAAACTGGGGGAAAATAAGTGAGAGTAACTTCTTGCATGAAGTAATTGTATTATTGTGAAACTAAGAGACTTGCAATAATTAAAGAATGCCAATATTTCAGAAGCTATGTCTCTGTCATCCTTCTGCTGCCAGACTCTCAACACACCAACAATGGTAGACCTCATTCAACAATACCAGTTCACCTACGTATATGATGTGTGAGCGGCCCCAAGACTAAGATAGGGTGACTCAGAAAGACAGACAATGTAAGCCCTAGCGCTCTGTCCCCCAAAGCTGTCCATACCTACTTGCCGGGTCGACTCTAAGCGATTGGCGACAACTGGTTGACGGTCCCTTCACAGGTTAAGTGAAATACTTAACAAAACAAGACAGACAAATACAATAGAGAATAGTCAGGCAGAAATAGGTCAAACTGGAAATTGCTAAATAGTACTGTGGCAGTAGGCAAAAGACGGGGGTCAAGAAGGTGGGGAAAAAGGTCAATAATCCAAGCAAACAATCCAATAAGAAACGCCAGCTCAATCCACAAGAGACTATGACAAGCAATGTCCCAGAGGTAAAGTGGACTTCTTAAGGAATGTCAGAGACCCGGTCGAGGGCATGATTGGACCAGCACTTTGACATCCAAACCACACAGAACTCAGGCTAGCAGGGAAGAAATATGAGTGGTGAATGCAAATGTCAATCACCACTCAAAAACTATCTGCAGCCCAGCACTATGGCTAGCAAAAGTAACAGATTGGTGTGGTGGAGAATATGTGAATCACCACAAAGCAGGCACAGGACTCAGTGATCAGACCAGCACCAGCAAATACACATAATTAGGAACTGAATCACGCCGAAAAGCGCAGTCTCTGCCGCACTCCACGGGCAGAGGACTGTGCTGTGACCTGAACAGGCATAGTCATTACATGGTGATCCTGCCACTGTTGCTCCTTTACACTCACACTGACAAACACTGAACTTTTGCATATCTGTAGAAATCTGCAGCAGAATCCAATTATGCAGGTTTTGGGAAAGATTTGCTGCTGCAAATTTCTCTGCAGATTTCCTGATAAAGATCCGCAAGTAAAGTCGGCATCAATAAGGTTGCACGCAGATTTTATTGTTGATGGTGACCTTCCTATTTAAGTCAGTAGAGGAAAACTGCAATTAATCTGCAAACAATCTGCAACATCCATTGACATGCTAAGGATTAAAGAATCATCGCCACCATGGAGGGAATTGAGCATTACCCAGTGCCCATTTACATTAATGGGTTGTCTGTGCAATGCCTGTTTAATGCAGATCTGCGGCCTCTAATTTTGATGCCTTTTATCTTTTTTAATATGAAGGCGCTGCGGGGCCTGGACGGTCCTTAGAAGCTATCATGTCATCAAAGAGTAGTATCTACTTCACAAAAACATTTGGACAGTGATCAGTATTTCCTCCACTGAATCCCAAGAGGTGTCCAGGTTCACCCTAATGTTAATACAGTGCATAAGGAGAGACATGGCTATAACTACCTGGACAGGGCCCAGCTGCTCAGAAGTTATTTTCAGATGTGAACTTCCACCTTTTACTGCTGGAGGAAGCAGTTGTTGACAAGGAGGTTACCACACTGCTCTTAGGGCTGTTCAGTATATAAAAATAACAGGACTGTACTTCTTGACTAGCAACCAGTTCATGCAGTATCTCACGTCTAATTTGTAGATTACCAGAAGTGATTGCTGAAGTAAGAAAGCTTGGTCCAAGGAAAGACTATAATATGTAAATTTACTTTTGTAATTCTTCACAACTAAATAAAGCATCTGGTCAAATGGGTTTTTGAAGGAACGACAATCATACATCTCATATATCTTTTTGGTGGATGTTTGGTAGGTGGAAGCAGTAACTGATCTTTGTAATGATTGTGTTGATTGAGTCCTGTTCTCAATTGCTGGATGGCCAGGATGGCACAATTTATGTATCATGTTTAATTGTTAATTTTGTTCTATGAGAGAGTCAAGCTGCTTCCAAGGTGCATTCATCAAACTCTGTAAGGATTGTTCATGCGGCATTGCATGCCACTGTGAAAGACATATGATCACAACAAAGAAATATAGGGCTATGATACTTGGAGGAAGGCAGTAGGTAGGCCTACCTACCTACTGTAGACAGATAGGGGCCCCCAGTAGGTAGGTAGTTAAATAGGGGCCTCCCCTATTAGGCAGGTACTCACTTTTCCATTCTTCCCTGGTGAATCCGCCTGCTATGGGCCCCAAGCCTCGCCAAGGACAATAAGCAGCGCAGGTGACACAATGACGTCACTTCATCGTGCCGCCTGCACAGCGACATACAGGGGCAGGGACAGGGAGCAAATATCTTTCTCTGCTCCAGACTGTGCTTTCTACCATTCCTGTGAAGCAGTAGCTGCTGGCAGCAACGGGCCCCCCTTGTTTTACAGTGTGACCAGGTCCCGTACGGCAGTATCAGCTGCACTGCTCATATACGAGGCCTGGGTGTTGTTGGCAATATGTTCCATATTTGAATTCTTACATTTTTCAATATAAACCACAGGTGAAAAGTCCAAACCAGAACGTGGAGAAGCATTAAGAAAGAAAAACATGGAGACCTGGGCATATCTCTAACTATATTTATCCACAATCTTGGTGCTTTCAGTTGTTTTATATAGTTTTATAGGCTACGTCTACACAGCACTGGATTTTGGTTGTTTTTCAGTGGATTCAGTTGAAAAAACGACCATAACCTGTGTTGTGTAGCTCTCAATAGAAAATCCGTGCCGTAGTCTACATAGCACAGATTTTTTACTGAGGGAAACCAAAAACATCCGGTGGAATATAGAAAATGTTCTATATTCTGCAGGAACAACGTTGTATTCCCGACACCCTAATATACGGGGTCGTTGGACTCTGAAATCCAGCCACAATTTTTTGTGCAAAAACTGTTCAGGTGTGCCATAGTCAGAAAGTGAATATGGCGTCGGATTTTGGATGGCTTTTTCACTTTGTTGTGTGGACCTAGCCTTACAGTAGCAATCATAGGTATTTTTTTTAAATTGAGTATTATTGTACACCCCAAAAAGGTATGTTCCTCAGGGTGTATAATAATATTTATTAGGTTGCCAGCTATATGGACATCCGGTAGAACTCAGGTAGGAGGAGAAGCTAGTTACTTCTGCCTTCACCACTGAATTACAACCCCAAGTATTACTTTTGTCAGTATTAAAAGAAAAACATGTAATATGTCCATAGAAAGTGATTGGGAAGGGATAGAGAGATGGTTATTTCTGGGAGCTATGGTAGGATTTACTATAGCCCCCCCTAAAGACCGCCAACCTCGCCTTTTTCTTTAAAAGTGTTTATTTTTGGAAGACCTTTTGGTTTTATAAACATCAACTTACTTGTAAAATTTAACTATTAAAACAGCCATGCATACTACATATTATATACTGTTTGGCCATAATTTTGCCAACCAGTTGCACAAGAATTACTAATTATTGTTCATATTCAGATGTTCGAGTTGGCAAGGACAAGCACCATAATCAAAAACAGTGTTTAAGCTTAAACTCAAGATTCGTGTCCCATATTCAAACCATTCACCCCATCCCACTCATTTTTATTAAGGAACGCTGACAACCCGAAACAAATCTCTTGTTTTCGACGCCGCCACCCCCCCCCCCCACCCCCAATATACAACTTGAGAAAGCATCAACCCGCCTCGCGAAAGCGATCCAGGCGCTCCATATTTCTCAAAAAATTTGTCCGGGTTCCCCTCGCCTCAAAGTGAGCCCTATACATAGTAGGTCTCCATTCAATAATTGCTTCCCCACTGCCCCAGAGAAGGACACCCTTGGGATGGCTTCCCAGTGTAGTAGTTAGTTTTGCGTGGGCATAGAACTATGAGACTTCTGGAATAGCTGTCGCTCAGCTGACGTCTGAAACTATATCACCCACCAGACTAGTAGACTAACCGCGCGAGCAAACACTGCTGGCCTGTCCAAGCTTTCACTCAGAAAATCATGAACCTCGGACAAAATGTTCTTTTCCCTCGGGGCACATCCATACCATATTGTATAGGGAGCCTTCGCTTTATTACATCTGGTGCACATGGGCTGCCAGTTTCCCATCAGGGCCAATCGGTAGGTGTAATAATATACCCTGTGTTAACCTTTTAATCTGTATCAACTGATCCTAGCACTAATTACTGTGGACCTCCTTGACGGCCGCTCAGCTCTTCCAAATGATGAGGCTCCAGCTCAGGAATGTCCCACACTCACTTCTCGAAGGCCATTTTAATATGGAGCACGGCTGACACTGCATTACTGGCTTTTATAAAACTGTAGACACTGGTTTTACTTTGATCTCACGTCGAGAACCTCTCCAAAGGTGCCACACTCCAGTCGGATAGCGCCACCCCCCCCAAATTGTTTGAAACAGGCATGGACGCAACTGGGGAAATATCTGAAAAAGGGACACTTTTGTAAGTTGAGGACTATTCGCCCCAGCTCCTGGAAATCCAGGAAATTTCCCATCCACATATAATTGCCCAGATATTTAATTGACCCCTTTGCGGCCAGATTTCAAGTCCATCATGACCTCCAATTCTGGAAGCTTCGTTGCGCCATAACGGGCATGTACGGGGACCACGCCCTCTCCCTCTCCTTCGCACAATAGAAAACAATCAAATCTCTTCCATACTGCAAACTGTTGACCGCCATAGTGGCAGTGTAATGCCGGATCGGGTATCTTCCCCTGTTCCTGTACCACTAAATTAGCAAGTGCCTCATATGGACCCCACCAAGGCTGGCCCAAGTGCCACCAGCTGGATCTATTGTGGTCTGCTGCAATCCACCTCTGCATAAGACAGCGTGGACCGCGAATGTAGTTGTGAAAATCGGAGAGCGCTCGAACCCCTCCATCTCATAGAGAGCCATAAGTGTATTCTTTTCCCTATCCTAGGGGTTGCTACCGCCAGTGGAATGCAGGAAATCTGTCGTTTCCACAGACTGAAAAATTGCGCCTGAGGAATACATTGGAGCCGCCTATACAAGTACAGCAGCTTAGGCAAAAGGACCATTCTTAATAACTATGATCTCGACCCATACAAGAGATAGCGGGTAATTACCTTCCAATTTGCACGGTTTTCCTGTCAGTTCGGTCACTGCAACTGACAAGTTAAGTGCAAGAAGAACTTCTGCACATCATTTATGAAATTGTATGCCGAGGATAAGTTGAATTGTTCTGCAATCTCCATCTGACATCTTTGAGGAAACTCCTCGTGTGGACTTCGTCCACTACAATAGCACCTGACTTAGCCCAGTTCTAACTTTTTGCTCCAGTGAAGGCCCTTAGACGGTTTATACATCTAGAAGGAATCCAAGGAATCTCGAGGCGTTCGCCAGTACACCAATAGATCATCAGCAATACAGAGACACTTTCTCCGTTATCCCCTGTATCTCCCAGCCTTCTATCAACGGATTCTTATTTATCAAAATTGACTAGGGTTCAATTGCACAATAGGCAAAACAATAAGGGGGGGATAGGCGGACGCCCTGTCGAGTGACTCTACCCACTGGAAATTTGTCAGGACATAATCCTGTCACCAGCACTCTCGCGATGGCTTCCGATATTGGGATCTGAAGCCATCTTAAGGACTCTGCAGGGAACCCACTGCTATTAACACCTCCCAAATGAATCTCCACCTCTTTGGAGTCGAATGCCTTTTCAATTATCGAGTGAAGCAATCACCCCTATGCCCGTCGTTCTCATGGCGTTACCTTGTAAATTTGTAAAACTAGTTGGAATAAAGTCTCCTAAGATTCTTGTCTGTAATTTCCCGAGGGCCTAATCCGGATTGGTCCATAACACAATATGAATGAATCCTAGGAATTAACGTTCAGCGCCTGGACTTTGGCTAGGATTTTTTGATGTCAAATATTGATAAGTGAAATTAGGACGGTAAGTTTGGACAGTGCTCAGACGGTTTTGACTCCTTCTTGTGTATGACTACTATTGTTGCCTCGTACTGTGATAAGGGCAAATTGTCCTACCTCAAAAGTGTGTCTGATGACCTACACAATCGGGGTTTCGCTAGCTCTTCCACTGTACTACACTTAAACCATTCCACCGGGGGATAACATCCGGGACCGGAGCCTTTATTACGGCCATCAGACTAATTGCTTTCTGGACTTATCTCCGTAATCGGCCCCCAGCTAAAGTTTCCTTTACCTCTCATTGACACACTGGCATGAAATTGCCCTATGAAATTTTAATACTCGTGTCACGTGTGTTTAAGCTTAGAGGAATATAACCGTTATCTGTAAACTCTGCGAACTGAGCGGCTATTCCCTTCTGGTCCGTCTACTATTTCCCCCTTGAATTTTTAACCCAGCAACTACCGTTCATAGGGGTTCTCGTTCTGGCCAAAAAGGCCAAAGCCCTCCCATTTTATCCCCCTACGGCGAATATCGTATGTCTTTGTGTCAACAGTAGCTTTTGGTGTATTTGGGTAAGGTGAAGTTTGTAACGCCCCTTTGTTTCCTTTCCAGCCTAACCTTATGTTCTCATAGGTTGACTCCCGTATTCAGTCCTCTGCTTGGGCCAGCTCCCCTTTTCCCAACATTCACCTTAGATGCAATTTAAGGACTAGCTCTATGTGATGCTTTGCGCATTGATGAGGGTCCCTAGTCACAGCACTTCAGGGCGTCCAAGTATCAAAGGGTAGCAGATCCCCTCATTGTCTTCCCAATAACTGACTATAACCACCCGGCCTTTGCCCGCCACAGACGGAACCTCTAGCCATTTAGTGGTTACAATCGTCAGCATTCCTTTCCTGATCCCCACCAGACTGCTGAGATCCCACACCAGTAGGGGGGGCTTGGTCCGAGATGCCTCTCGGCAATAGTCTGCTGTCACCACATGGGATAACAGCTCCCACTAGCAAAAAGCGATGATCTATGCGAGATATGGATCCCGAGGTTGCAGAGTAGGCACGGAACGCCTGTTGTGGGTGTTTTCCACCTCCACACACTCCGTCAGCCAACGAAATAGCCCATGTCCCAAAGTAGGTTCATGTGTTGGTCTTGGGCGTATAGGGCGGGGTCAATATCCCTGCACAGGGTTAAGTATTGCGTGTTAAAGTCTCCCATCACCAGAACTGGAACCACAGGATATAATACCAAGAATATTCGCAAGGATTCCAAACCGAACTAGATAAGGAGGTGGCACATATACCCCACCTAGGACATATCCACTCCGTATTATTTGCGCATGTAGCACAATGTACCTTCCAGGGGATCAATGTGAGCATGCAACAAGTAAAAGGGAGGTTTTTTGCCACCATATGGGGACCCCTCTAGCATAATTAGAGTATCAACGCCCATGGTAACCCAAATCCTTATCCATCGGCCTTTTGAGTGACAGAATTTTTTTGCCACTCTCAAAGTGGGTTTCTTGCAATACAAACTATGCCGGGTTATATGACCGGAGGAAATTGAACATATATGCCCTTCTTTGATTTGCATTGAGCCATCCGGACATTTCCACGATCTACATTAAGGAGCCATTTATAAAGTTGTAGGCCAAATCTCTTTCGGGTTAGTGACCCGAGGCGCCTTGACCCCATGATAAGCCAGCCGCACCACAAACACACCACCACACACCACCACATTTTACAACCAGATACCCATACCTACTAAACATTACCCACCCCCCGCCCTCCCTGCCCATACCAACCCAACCTAGATGAGCTTTGTACCCTTAAACCGTTTGCTGAAAAAACATCTCTACTTTTCTCTCATAGGGGAGCGTACCGGAATTCAAAAAAAAGAAAACAGTCTACCAGATAAAGATGTGAGGACACCCCTTCTTAGAAAAACTAGACTAAGGTTTCATACCTCTGAGCTTCGCCATAGCATGATGTCCCCTCTATACCCCCTTAACCGGCATTTCGGAGTATGGAGGCTTCTTTCACATTTTAGACTGGGCGTGCCCGTATTTAACAAACTAAATCATCTCAGAAAAAATACCAAGAGCTTCAAACTCTTTCTATAAGCCACCCAGGAAACCCCTCACCATAAACACTGGTCAATAAGACCGCAGTAAAGACAGTTCCCCTCAGCGTCTTCTTTTATGTCTCTGCGCTATCTAGGCCACTCATTCGCTTCCTCCGGAGTGGTAAAGAACAGTGTCTTGTTTTGTATCTTGCGACTATTAACGCGTTGGGATACAAAATGGAATATCTCAGTCCAATTTCTTTAGACGGCTTATGACCGTGGGTGAAACTGTCGCCTCTTTCCTTTGGACCTCGTTGTGTAGTCAGGATAAAGGAGAGACGCGTTTATTATGTATTTCTATCTGGCCTTCCTTCCTTGCGGCTGTTCAGAATCGCGTCACCGGTCCCAGGGTAGTTGAGCACCTTCCATGATATAGGCGTGCCAGGAGGATCCGGGGCGGGAGCGACTGGTTGGTATACGGGTGCGCTCGTTCAATTCCCCGAAACATGAAGACAAGGGTATTGGAACTCTAGAAGCTGTCGGATCAAGTTTTCTGTACTTTTTTCTGGAGCATCCCCCTCCGTCGCTCCGGGAGACCTAGTATACGAACATTATTTCCTGCGGTTGCGTTTTCGCGTCGTCCTTCCACCCTGTCTTGCAGGATTTTGATATGTTGTTGCATAGTTGTTTGTAATCCTTGTGTTGGGTGGCGTAGTATTCTTCCACTTCACCTTATACGACGCTACGCCTCTGAGGTTCTTTCTTCACTTTTGTCAATGTCCTCTTCAATCTGTTTAGAGTCTGCCTGGTATGATCTATTTTAACTGTAGAGCTGTCGGCAGGAAGCAATGGCGGGAACATTATTATTTTCTGTATCAGATGTGGCTGATGAGGTGTAGCCTTCCTCCTCAGTTTGACTTATAGCGTCGGCCACTGAAGTGTAGATTGCAGGGGCTGGGAAGACCCTTTTTGTGCGGCCCATATGAGCACACCCCCAGGACAGGTAGTGTCTTTTGTATGCAGCAAACAATTTATAGACTAATCGCACTGCGTCCTGCCCCTCCGTTGGGATAAGAAAGCTGCAGGTTCGCAGGGGTCTTCCTTATAAGGATTACTAATTTGTGTGCAAGCGTAAGTTCTCTGCTGGTTAATCTAGAGAGCTACAGGCGTATTGGATGTCTGTGGGATTATACAGCAGTACAAATAAACTTTTATCTCCCCTGTTATCAAAATGTTCTACTGATTGCAGATCTCAGGAGGCTCCCAGGGGATAAGCCTGGCATTCCCGGCAATTTAGATGATGAGCCCACTCTTCACTGTCCAGGCCTCAGTAGAGAAAGGCAGACAGAGTCTCTAAGATGTGGCTATTAGGGGCACTTTACTAGCCTCCTCACTGCCCCTTCCTGTATCTCATTAGCAGCAGGGTGGCGGGTCACTGGGTTGGGAGAGTCACAGGGTGTCTGATTATTTATCCCGGCCGAAAATCCTCACCGGGACCTCAGATGCAGGGCAACCAGGATAATAGTGTCCTCTCTCTGCTGCTCTCCCTGCTCCAGCATAGCGAGCGCACCTCTCTGATGTTTGCAGCAGCAATCATGCGATCCACAGCTGATTTTTTCGCGGGGTTCACAAACTGCGGTTGGGTCCTCAGTGATCACTCAGCCGTACTCCTAGGTTAGCGAATTACAGGGGATCAGGGTCTGGGAATCAGGATGTAGCAGAATCAGAAGATAGCAGAGCTCTCAACTTCATGCGACCTCACACTTGACGGCAGATACCACGCCCCCCCCAACCTCCGCCTTTCCCCATGGCCCGAGTTTTCAGTCGGTTTTCCTAAAAACTTAGAACATGTTCATTCTTCCGCCCGGTTTTTGGGCAGAACATGAACATGTGGGTGCGAAGGGAGACGTCTTGAATCCGCAAACAGCAGACAAAAGCCATCCGACCGGTATTTTCTCTTTGTCATGTGAACCCACCCTAAGGGGAAATTTGCAGCTCCCAGGTTTGAAACGGGGGCTGTGACTAACTGCTCTGTTCCTAGAAAAGCTTGCTTAGAATGGCCAAGATCAGAGGATTTGCATGCTTAAAGAGGATTCTCCCATCAGATCACACTGCAGTTAGCTTTTGGGACCTAGAAAGAGTCTCCAGCTTGTCCATAGTAATCCTTGAATGGCATTAAAAAAATGTATTAAAAGTTTATAAAATGAAAATGTCTGCAAGCAAGTGAATAAAGTACATAAAATTTCTGCATAGAATTTGTGTTATTTACTGTAAAAGGAAAATTATCTAAAATATATACAAAAGTTTAAAAAATATATATAATTAAATCATAGTATTGTACGTTTACCATTCTGGTCCCCGATCGTGCCTCCTGCAATTAGATCGTGGGGTGCCGATCAGTTGGGGAATACTATTATTGTATTCTGTTCCGCAATATATTGCTATCACGTACCATAAAAAATCCATAAAAAAGAAAAGTTTAAATACGCCTCTTTTGCCATTTTACAAATAAAATAAATAGAAAAGTAACACATAATTGATATCACTGTTTCCATTGTCCAATCTATTATTTATCCTGTACGCTAAACAACGTAGAACTGAAAATAAAAATCCTAGTGCCAAAATAGCATTTTCTGGTCATTTTGTTTCCCTAGAAAATTAGAGTAAACAGTGATCAAAAAGTTGTATGAATCCCAAAATGATACCAATAAAAACTACAATGAAGTCCACAAAAAATGGGCCCATAGATGGAAGAACAAAAAGTACAAAAACATAACAAAAACTCTAAACATTTAGAGAGACATGTATGAAGGAAGACGCTTCGAAGTGAATTGTCGAGTCTTGTTTTCAGTGTATAATGTGCCAGAATGTACGGAAAGTGGTTTTTGTAGAATTCATAAGTGGTGTTTCTTTTTTTCCTAAAGTTCGACACGCGCCTCGACCTATTTGTTAGACGCATTATGGAACTGTAGGCGCACAGTAGTAATGTGGCCTAACATGTATTAAGGTTATTAGACAGGCTGGAAATATGAGAAAAATCATTTGAATAGCATGTCAGTGTAATAGAAACTATTGTTGGATCTTGCTTGGTGGACCACAGGTTCCCAGCAATACCCCATGTGGTGTACTGGGCTCTTGCTGTATGTAGAATAAAGGGTCTGGAGCAGCAAAAATCATTTCAAATTTAAGTAGAAAAAAATTAAAATTAAAATAATCCTGAACAACCAAATAAGTGGGTTATTTAAAGTTAAATTAAGTTTTAGATTCTACTAAATTTAAATACATATTAATATTATATAGAGCATATTTTTGTTAATTTTTGGGATATTATATATTTTTATATCAATTTTATATGATAACATTTTTATTAAATTTAAATAATTTAATTTTATATAAATTACTTTTTATTATTGCACTGGTATAAGTTGAGAAATACTGGATACTTTTTCCCTAATAGCAAATCTAACTCCACTTCGACTCCT
The DNA here is from genome assembly GCA_025379985.1 of Phyllomedusa bahiana. Taxonomy (NCBI): domain Eukaryota; kingdom Metazoa; phylum Chordata; class Amphibia; order Anura; family Hylidae; genus Phyllomedusa; species Phyllomedusa bahiana. The sequence continues at coordinate 35,169 of JAODAL010002547.1, read as the reverse complement.
CAGGCAGACCACAATGAGATAGGTCTGCCTGTTCGAGCAGTAATGCAACCTAGTTTTGTGAACCACCATTCATATATGTGTCTAATATTATGAGTGTGGTGCGACACACATCAATACCGCCCCCAGACACCCCCTCATGTTAGGTGCATTAGAAAGTGTCTTTCACGAACAATGCGCTTAACACATTCATTAGGCGCATTAGACATTGTAGACTGCAAACTTAGGCACAATTTACGCCAGAAAATGTGAAAAACCCGATCATAGAATTACCAGAATCGCACTTGCATAAATTAGATAACATGTCGTTTATACTATCTTCTATTATTCTATAAAAACGAAACCTCCGCAACAAAGACAATTGGTTTTTTTTTTTCACTTTCTACCCCACAAATAAAAAATAAGCCCTCATGTTTCTATGTAGACAGAACAAGAAAAAGGTTTTGACTCTTGGAAGGTATGGAGAAAAAACAAATGCGACATAAATAAAAATGGTTGTAGCATTTGAGGTTAAGATCTTTTCAGATCTGCAGATTAAGTGGTTAAAAATATCTGCAAAGGTTTGGGACTAAGGGTTATGGTCACACGATGTACTTCGGGAGCTCGCTGAGTGTGCGGTGTGTGTGTGTCTGTGGGGGTGGGGGGGGGGTTGGAGCCCGCCGGCCCCATTGACATTCATTACTCGCACCGTGTATTCGCCGCAAGTAATTGACATGTCACTTATTCTACCGCAGCGTACAATACGATACGTAATTGTTCGGAATGGTGAGGGAGGCGTAATCCATAATTCTCTATGAGAGCTATGGATTACCGTGAACATACCCCCGCCAAAATTACCCACTGTGAACATACCCTAAGAAATGCTTAACATTGTGGAAGCCTAGGAAAAGCTGTGTCCTGTGAGAGAGAACATCTGCTGGAGCAGCAGAGACATCAGCAAGCAGAGTCAGTGCAGCTGGGAGAAGAAAATGGTGTGGCGTTACTTTAGAATGTTCTTGGTGTATCTGAGAGGGTCACAGACTGCAAAGATGCCACGTGAGTCCTACTGGAGAGATCAATTGGTCAGAGACCTTTAGAGCAGAAGCAAGTATGTGATGGGCAGGGCCCTGTGGGTAGAGACGTGTGCCTGCCCTGGAATAGTGAATGCGAGCCGAGAGAGGCAGCTATTGCCAGACAACCCCTGGAAAAGGTGTGTGACTGTATAGTACTAAGCCCTGAAATGGGACCTGCTTTTGAGAAGGACTGGAGCACAGTGTGCCTTTAAAGGGGTTTTCTGACCATAATGATTAGTTGCAAACATGTAAGGAAAGGTAATTGAAGACTATTACCAATTACATTGCTTTTCTGATTTTGCTTTGTTCAGGAAACAAAGGAGATTTTATCTACTGCTGGTGTATACAAGTTTCTCTAGGTTACTGACCATCTCTCCATGCTCTCTCTCTTTTTCGATTGCTCCAAGCTGACCGTGGTGAGTCATTTCCTGCTAAGTCTTATCTCTAGCACAGGAGCTTGTTTATCTAAGTTTTAGTGACAAGCCTTGTGCACTACAGTTTAAAACCTCCTGCATCATGTTAATGTAACAAGAATAGCTAGGAATAGCAGGGCTGATATACCAATCACTGCTGTAGAACCACTCACAGCCTAAACAGGATGTGTGAGCCGGAAACTGGCTGTGAGTCTGGGGGTTTTCTCACTACAAGGATTAGCTTTTAACATGTAGGGAAAGGTAAGTAAAGACTATTACCAAATACATTGTTGTTTTGATTTTACTTTGGTTGGGAGATAAAAAAAAAAAGATTTTATCTCCTCTTAACCTCCTCCTTGCCTTCAAAGAGCCCTAACTTTTAAATTTTTCCACCTACCTAGACATATGAGGACTTTTATTTTGTAGGACAAGATCTACTTTCTATTGGTGTTATTCACTTTATCATGGAATATACTGGGAAAGCACAAAAAATTTCCAATTAGGGCAAAATGTGACAAAAAACATACTTGCGCCATGTATGCGGGATTTTTTTTAGGGCGTTCACTCTCCGGAATAAATGATGAGTTATCTGTATTCTTCAGGTTGACACAACTGTGGCAACATCAAACATGTAGGGTTTTCGTTATGTTTTGGTATCGTAAAAAAAATCAAAACATTTTCTGTTTTTGAAATTTGCACGACGCCGTCATTTTCTGCAATCAATTACTCTTTTATACATATATAGGGACTTGAATGAGGAGGCATTTTTTTGCAGACTGAATTGTACTTTTTATTGGTACCAGTTTGGAATACATGCAACTTTTTTGATCACTTTTATTCCAATTTTTAAGGGACGTGAAATGACCCAAAAAACACAATTTTGGCCTTTAAATTTTTTTTTATCTTCTATGGTGTTCAGCATATGAAATAAATGATGGTAGATTTTAATAGATCGGACTTTTTGGGACACAGTGATACCAAATATCTATATCTTTTTTATGATTTTCTTTTTTTATTTGGCAAGAGGAAGGTGATTTGAACTTTTAATATTTTAATATTTTTTTTACACAAATGATTGATGATGAATGATAAATTTCATGTCACTGTAAAAAAGAATAACTAAGAAAAGCAGAGCTGATATGCCAATCACTGCTATAGAACTGCGCCTAGTCTGACCAGGAAAGGTGAGTCTAAAGCTGGTTAGACTCCCATCCCAATATTGCTAAAAGCAATATTAAACCGATTTCCATCAATAGATAAATTACTCCTTTTGGTGTTGCTGCAGACATCAGGGTTTTTCGGCGAGTGGAGGAAACATCTGGTATCCGGCGCTTAACCCTTTGATTTCCGCAGTTCGTGATCGCAGCATAATCAAAGGGCTTTCCACTGTTCTGTTGGGTGATCTGGACTCCTGGTGACCTGACAGAGCCCGGGGAATGGCTACACAGTCAGCCCTGGGGATCTAGAGTGGCCCCAGGGCTATCTGTGTATCAAGCCAGTGACCAGGGCAAACTGTGAGCTGCCCTGACTGCTGCCTGTGTGAAATTGACACAGATTACAATGTATTAGCATATATATGAATATGCTAAGACATTACCAAGTGTAAAAAAAAAAAAGTAACACAGTTATCCCTTAATAGGATTTAAAAAAAAGTAAAAAACATAAAAAAGTGTAGAAAAAAATAATAAAATAAAAATAAATATTTAATAAAAATAATTACACACAAAAAACCCCCTACACATATTAGGTATCCACACAACTGTAATAACCTGTAGAATTAGTCTAACAAGTTATTAAGTGTGAAATGTGAATGGTGCAAAAAAAAAATGTAAAAAAAACCAAAAGAAAGTTTTAAAAAATGAAATAAAATTCTGCTATAATTTGTAAGTGAAGTTAAACTATTCCCCTAAAAAGTACAACTTGTCCCGAATAAAACGAGGCCTCATAGAACTGCATCTTTGAAAAAATAAAAAAGTTCCCACTGTTAAAACGCAAGGAGGCAAAAACTAAAAAAATGTGCTGGTCATTAAGTACTTTTCAGGCATTCGGTTTAAGGGGTGCCTTCAAGTGACAGCCAAACATTGTGAACTTGTGTATATATTCTGTAACCACCAAGCCTAAAATGCCTCATCTGAGTGAAGTGTTCCTGTGTTAGCAAGCAATTAACTGCATCTGTGCATCTGTAACTGCCATCTCCTTAGAGAGGCATTCACCACAAGGCCTCTCATAACACCAGCATTACCCCCCCCGAGGTTAACACCCTGCATATGAGAGGTTAATGGCAAAGCCACCAACCTGTTTGACCCTCTTCTCTCTCACAACCAGGTAGTAGAAAAGGTAGCCATTCAAGAGCTAATATGACTGTAAGAAGGTAACAAGCATCTGTCCGTTGTCCAAGTGGATGGACGCAGGAAAATCCTTAAAATCAAAAAGTACAACTAAAAATAAGTTACTTAAAGAGAATCTGTCACATAGATTATGCCCCCTTGCTGAGGACAGCACAAGCCAGTGTCAGACCTGCTGTTTCCAGCGCTGTGTCCCTTATTCTGTAAGATGCTGGAGTTTTAGAGTATTTAATGCTCAAGTCTGCAGTTTTCAGCCAGAAAAGAGTCATGAAAAGAGTCTGTTTTTTTCATACTTCGCCCATCTGAGGCTAGCACCGCCCACCTCAACTGATAAACCTATTACTTTGAATAGGTAGAAACATGTGAATAACTGTCGTGTGGGCAGGGCTAGCATTTGGTGGTAGGGGCTAACACCAGCTCATGAATAAGATTTGACCATTAAATGTTCTAAAACTACAGCATCTTACAGAATAAGGGACACAGCGCTGGAAACAGCAGGTCTGTCACTAGCTTGTGCTGTCCTCAACAAGAGGCCATCACCTATGTCAGCGGTCCCCAACCTTTTTTCCAACAGGAACCGGTTTTATGCAAGATAATTTTTCCGTGGCCCAATGGGGGTGTGGTTATCGAGGAGCGTGGTCATCGGGGACGGGGTTATGGAGGGGGTTGGATGTTTAGAATCACACACACAAAAAAAAACACAATAAAGTGTATACTGTTTCATTTAGGGGTATAGTATGAGGTAACCAGTATGTTATAATTGCAGACTGATTGTCAACTCTGTGGGTCAGTATTATTTTAATAATGCTGACCCACAGAGCTGACAATCAGTCTGCAGTAATATTGATCAGCTCTGTGGGTCAGCATTATACATGTATATAATATACATATGTAATCAGCTCTGTCATTATAGAGATATATGCCTCCCTATAGTCTAATATATATATATATATATATATATATTATATATATATATTAGATATATATATATTAGATATATATATATATATATATATAGATATATATAAATATATATATAAATATATATATTATATATATATATATATCCCTCGTAGTCATTGTAGATATGGGCCCCCTGTAGTAATTAGAAGTAGATATGGCCCCCTGTAGTAATTAGAAGTAGATATGGCCCCCTGTAATAATTAGAAGTAGATATGGCCCCCCCCTGAGGTCATTAGAAATAGATATGGTCCCCTGTAGTAATTAGAAATAGATATGGTCCCACTGTAGTAATTAGAAGTAAACATGGCCCCCCTGTAGTAATAAGAAGTAGATATGGTCACCCTGTAGTAATTAGAAATAGATATGGCCCCCCTGTAATAATTAGAAGTAGATATGGCCCCCCTGTAATAATTAGAAGTAGATATGGCCCCCTTGTAATAATTAGAAGTAGATATGGCCCCCCTGTAATAATTAGAAGTAGATATGGTCCCCCTGTAATAATTAGAAGTAGATATGGCCCCCTTGTAATAATTAGAAGTAGATATGGCCCCCCTGTAATAATTAGAAGTAGATATGGCCCCCTGTAATAATTAGAAGTAGATATGGCCCCCCTGTAATAATTAGAAGTAGATATGGCCCTCACCTGTAATAATTAGAAGTAGATATGGCCCCCCTTTAATAATAAGAAGTAGATATGGCCCCCCTGTAATAATTAGAAGTAGATATGGCCCCCCTGTAATAATTAGAAGTAGATATGGCCCCCCCTGTAATAATTAGAAGTAGATATGGCCCCCCCTGTAATAATTAGAAGTAGATATGGCCCCCTGTAATAATTAGAAGTAGATATGGCCCCCCTGTAATAATTAGAAGTAGATAGGGCCCTACTGTAATAATTAGGAGTAGATATGGCCCCCCACCTGTAATAATTAGAAGTAGATATGGTCCCCCTGTAATAATTAGAAGTAGATATGGCCCCCCTGTAATAATTAGAAGTAGATATGGCCCCCCTGTAATAATTAGAAGTAGATATGGCCCCCCTGTAATAATTAGAAGTAGATATGGCCCCCACCTGTAATAATTAGAAGTAGATATGGCCCCCACCTGTAATAATTAGAAGTAGATATTGCCCCCCTTTAATAATAAGAAGTAGATATGGCCCCCCTGCAATAATTAGAAGTAGATATGGCCCCCCTGTAATAATTAGAAGTAGATATGGCACCCACTTGTAATAATTAGAAGTAGATATGGCCCCCACCTGTAATAATTAGAAGTAGATATGGCCCCCACCTGTAATAATTAGAAGTATATATTGCCCCCCTTTAATAATAAGAAGATATGGCCCCCCTGCAATAATAAGAAGTAGATATGGCCCCCACCTGTAATAATTAGAAGTAGATATTGCCCCCCTTTAATAATAAGAAGTAGATATGGCCCCCCTGTAATAATTAGAAGTAGATATGGCCCCCCTGTAATAATTAGAAGTAGATATGGCCCCCCTGTAATAATTAGAAGTAGATATGGCCCCCCTGTAATAAATAGAAGTAGATATGGTCCCCCTGTAATAATTAGTAGATATGGTCCCCCCTGTAATAATTAGAAGTAGATATGGCTCCCTGTAATAATTAGAAGTAGATATGGCCCCCCTGTAATAATTAGAAGTAGATACGGCTCCCTGTAATAATTAGAAGTAGATATGGCCCCCCTGTAATAATTAGAAGTAGATACGGCTCCCTGTAATAATTAGAAGTAGATATGGCCCCCCTGTAATAATTAGAAGTAGATATGGCCCCCCTGTAATAATTAGAAGTAGATATGGCCCCCTGTAATAATTAGAAGTAGATATGGCCCCCCTGTAATAATTAGAAGTAGATATGGCCCCCCTGTAATAATTAGAAGTAGATATGGCCCCCCTGTAATAATTAGAAGTAGATATGGCCCCCTGTAATAATTAGAAGTAGATATGGCCACCCTGTAATAATTAGAAGTAGATATGGCTCCCTGTAATAATTAGAAGTAGATATGGCTCCCTGTAATAATTAGAAGTAGATATGGCTCCCTGTAATAATTAGAAGTAGATATGGCCCCCCTGTAATAATTAGATGTAGATATGGCCCCCCTGTAATAATTAGAAGTAGATATGGCCCCCTGTAATAATTAGAAGTAGATATGGCCCCTCTGTAATAATTAGAAGTAGATATGGCCCCCTGTAATAATTAGAAGTAGATATGGCCCCCCTGTAATAATTAGAAGTAGATATAGCCCCCCTGTAATAATTAGAAGTAGATATGGCCCTCCTGTAATAATTAGAAGTAGATATGGCCCCCTGTAATAATTAGAAGTAGATATGGCCCCCTGTAGTATCCAGGCTACGGTAGTTAAAAAAAAAGAAAAGAAAGTTACTCACCTTTCCCGGATCCCCTGCAGAGACGCTGCCTCCGCCATCAGGCATGATCCCGCGCCGCAGAGGGTGTGACGAAACCTCTGCATCACTCCCCCTGTGTTGCTGATGATCGCTGTAGATACGGAGCTCAGTGAGCACTGCATCTACAGCAATAGGGAAAGCAGGAATGGTAATGAACCATCCTTGCTTTCTCTATAGCGAAGCAGCCGCACGCTATGTGCAGCTGCTAACTCTGCACGGCCGGACTACAATGGCTGCGCAGAGTAGATGCCGACTGCCCGGAATAAAGTCACCAGGGGGTTGCCATCATGTTAGCCCGGGGCCGCGGACCAGCAGAGCATGCGCTACAGCCCGGCGCTGGTCCGCGGCCTAGCGGTTGGGGACCGCTGACCTATGTGACAGGTTCCCTTTAACACAACTGCTAAAGAAGTACTTAAATACAACTGCTACACAGAATGATTCGGCAGCACAGTCCAGTTTTTAATTTTCTTTGGGTGTATACTTTATACTGGAAACAGTGCCACTCTTGTCCATGGACTATGTTATTACAGGTCACACCTATATACTGTAACTGAATGGGACTTAATCCTTTGACAGGCAGGGTATTGTTTTTGGAAATATAAATAGCCTAGTTTTCTAATTTCGAATGACCCTTTCAGTTATTACTAAGGTGTAATAGGTACAAGCCCAAGAAGGAGGAAGGATAATATTGCCGATCTCTCAAGTAGGACACATACGTTAATAACTGCACAGTTCATTTCAATAAAATTTTTTATCCAGTTTGTAATATTAATATAGCTTTCAAACTGCATTACTTGCACATTTCAGTATATTACATTACACCTTGTCATCCTTCAAGCCATGCAGAAATGTCGAAACTGGGATTGTTATCAAGGAGTGAAGGACATCTGGCCACTGGGGGTTAGAAACAGCAATGTTGGCAGGGTCAAATTATGTGCATCTGAATATATTAGTAGAAATTAGGGCTAAGGCGTTATTGTTTATATATTTCTACCAGGGAGAATATATCAGATTTAAGGACAGACCGGGCAATGGAACTACGTTTGTATCTGTTGCTAAAGACACTTAAGCACCTGTTTTATATGTATCCAAAATGGTATTAAAATGTTAAAAATCATCAAAAAGGACAATAATAAAAGGGATAATTCTTATTATAATACATCACCTAAACCACACAATGTATGTGTGTGAATAGCCTGGTATTCTGCTAAAGGGACAGTCTCTTAAGGGGATGTTTCCATCTCACACATTGATGACATATCATTAAGATACCTCATCAATGAGTGACAACTGAACTTATCTCGGGAATAGAACCCCAAAAGTCTCCGTTCAGAATAGAAATTTGGTCACATTTGCGCACAACTCTCCATTCTTTTCTATGGGAGATTTGGGTACAGCTGAGCGATTTGTTTGGCTATACTCAGAATTCCCATACAACAGAATGGGGAGTTGAGTCTCCATTCTGAATAAAGAGTTTCAGGGGTCCGTGCATAGGGTAGTATAGATCCCAAAGGTGGGACCCACAGTTATCATACATTGCTGGCATCTTATCTACATGCCACCAATGTGTGAGATGGGAACACTTCTTTAAAGACAACCTCTTTCTGGATGTCCTATTAGGTCATATAAATGTCATGGATGGGAACCTTACAGAGAGTAAAAATAAAAACATCTCTTGCTCATTTATTTGACTTTGTGGATAAAATATGGAATAAGTTGTTCCAAAATATATGACCTTGTTCAGCAAAACTTTGTGACCTATTGCAGTATTTTTAATGTATGAATCTTTGATGGCCCCTAAACATTCATTGTCATTTAGCAATAGCCTCAGGATTGGAAAAAGGACAGACTAATCTGATTGATTAAGTCTTTGCATCTTCCATAACATCTTTGCGCTCACTCTGGAAACCAATCACTAACAGCATTTACTTAATCTTTCTTAGGCTAAAGAATGTTCATATCCCATTTGTGGAGGACATGTAATATGCATGCCAGGAAAGCTCCCAGCATTCACTCTCATGGGTACCATAAGTAATTTTAGGCCCTCAGACATTTGAAGTATGTGGGCCCCCTGTCTACTACTACTTTCTACCTTACAACATATCTGCGCTCCGCTTTTTTTAAATGTTATCAGGTCCTTTGACTGGAGTACTGACAATACTGTCCTGTAGGTACTCTTGTAAATGATAGACATGTCCATATGGTGGGTTAAACAGCCCTAAGAAGGCAAAAAGGTTTGTTTTTTGGTCCTCTGCCCAGGCGCTATACATCAGTTTACTGCAAAACAAGGTATGGAACAGTAGAGTAGATTATACTATTCCTTTTGTAAAAACAAAAATGCTAAACCCCTACAGTTTTTTTTACAACAGGACCTTATAAATGATGGTAGATGGAGGCATCTATGTCGCATATACATTAACCCCTCTACAATATTTGACGTAAAACTTATGTCGCTACATTGGCAGCAGGCGCTGACTGCTAATTGCAGCTGACACCCGCCAGCAACAGCATGGACTGGAGCCAGCTCTGTTCCCTGCTCTTTAACCCTTTAAACGCTATGGCGATCACGACTGTGTCTTAACCCCTTAAGGACCTAGCGTTTTCTTTGACATGTTAATTTTTTCCTCTTCCAAAAGCCATAACTTTTTTATTTTTCTATCTACATAGACATATGAGGGTTTTTATTTTGTGGGACAAAATGTAATGGGAAAGAAAACTTACTTGCGCCAAGTTTGCTCGGTGTATTATATATTTATATATATATATATATATATATATATATATATATATATACATACACATATGCAATACTTTTACTTTAATATTTTACTTTAGCATTAAGTCCCCATAGGGTGCTTCACCACTAGGAGACATGATCATTTATACAGCCTATTGCATTGTATAAACAGTATAATCAATTTTATAGGGTGTACAAAGATGGTGGGAAGTAATAAAATGAAAAACATGGTGGTGATGGAAGCCTTCACAAGGCTTCCAGCCACTATGTTAGCTGATCTGGGCCCCACGTTTTTTCCCGGGGGGCTCCCGTTCAGAGGGAAAAACGGGGAAGGCAAATTTTTCCCCATTCTTTTTAAATTTCCGGCTCAATCCCGTGCAGTAACCGGTGGGTGTTAGCTGCATTTAACGCCCCCCCCGCTACAAAGCCCCTTCCCGGGGCCATGGGCCCTTTAAATGTACGCCCAGTGTCGTTAGGGGTTAATAAAAGTTTAAATGTGCCAAACTCTGTTTTTTATTTTTTAAACTATTTTCCCTTTAGGAAAACCTTAAAATCTATCGTTCTCTATCTATTAAAAAATTAAAACGAAAATTTTTATTTTATCTAACCTTAACCTCTATACCACCCTTTTTTAAAAACCCTGATCTCATCCCCCTTTCTTTTAACCCCTTGGGCTTCGAAAGGGGAAAATAATTTCCCTTTCTATAAACAAGTCTGGTGAAACCCCAACCTTTTAAACCAGGAGTTTTAAATACTATGGGCCAAAGTATTTACCCAAACCAAAACTATTGGGTGGGTTCGCCCCCTTAATCTCTTAGACAAGAAAAAATGGTAACCCCTTTTGTACCCCCCGGTCTGCGGGAGGTGACACTTGTAGACAGATTTTAGAGTTCAAAAATTTAAAACCGTAAACCCGGGACCCGCCGCCATTTTTGCCAGCAAACCCTTCCCTTTACTAAAAGGCTTAGAGGCCCCGTTACATGTGGTCTAAATACCCTTCATTTTCCTTTTATTTCATGTTAGGTAAACCCCCCATAAGGGCTCCCCCAACTTAGCTATCAGGGGAACCCAAACATAAAACCCATTCCCCCTTTCCGCGCGTGCAAAAATATAAAAAATGTATGCTAAAGGCCCAAAACCTGTTTCCCCAATTGAGCCAAAAACCCTTTCCGTAAAATTTTGCCCACCCTAAATAACAGGTTTTGGCCCCCCATCTTACCGCCGCCCTTGCAATTTTTAAAGTGGGGAATTTTGGGAAAATTGGCGGGTTTTTTTGGGGTCAGAAAAATTAAATTTTGTTATTTTTTTAAACCGGGAAAGGGCTAATGATTATTTTTAATAACCCAAAATTTCCCAAATTGAATAAAAAACTAACATCCTTATAGCCTTTCAAAAAATTTTTAAAAAAAATTTACAAACAACAAATTTCGGGCGGGCCCTGGGAAGAAAAGCCATTCTAGGGACAATCTAAAAACAACAAATTGGTAAAAAGAGGATTAGGGAAATTTACCCCAAAAGGACCAAATACACTTTTAGAAAAACCCCATTTTTACCCAAGGGCGGGGAAAAACTGCTAACGGGAATGCCCCTTCTAAAATTTGTGAAAAATTTTGTCAGAATATGGGGAGAATTTCTTTCCCAATAAATTAAGTGAAAAATTAAATCAGGAGAATTTTGGGATAATAAACTTTGGGGGCCCCACCCCGTTTTCCCCTTTGAATTTGGGAACAAAAATTAAAACCCGAAACATAAAATTTTTGAGAGAAAAAATTTAAAGGAAAGGAAAATAAAAAAAATTTTGAGGGATCGAAAAGATTTTGAAAACAAAAAAGGTTTTTTATTTTTTGGAAAAATTTAGTAATTTACCTAAAAAACCTAAAAAAAAATTTTTTTTTGGATTTAAATTTCCCGGGGACTTTGTGTGGAAAAAACCCTTCCCCCAGGGTTTTTTAATAGCTAAAACGCAGGGAAAAAAATGGTTTGGGGGAAGGGGGTCGGGAGAAAGAACAGATTTTTGGACAAATAAAAAAAACCCGCATATAAAATTTTCTACCAGGCTGGCAAATCAAAATCCTCAGAGATGTAAATTGGAGAGGGACCCGTGGGATAAAAATAAAATTTTTCCCTTTGATCCTGTGGGTTTTTGGGCCGGCCCCATGGTGGGGGAGCGCAGGAAAATGTTTTTTTTTAAAATGGCAAAAACAATTTACGCCCCCAGGGGGCAGGAAATGGCCCGGGGTTTATAAACCCAAAAGCGAAACCAATCTTGACGCAAATAACCCAAACCTTTTTTTAAAACCCCCAAGGATTCTTTTGGGGGGGTTGAGGGGAAGGGGAAAATTAAAATCAGAAATAACAAGGGAGGGAGCATAAAAGTGATAAAATTTAAATCCTCTATAAGATTAACGGAAAAATAAAAAAAGGGTGTTTTTCATAGGTTTTTAAACCTTTTCACCCCCCATGCCCAAAAAATTTAATGAATTTGTAGGGGATAAAAGATTTTTAACTTTTTTGCTAAAAAGTTGGCTTTTGCATAAATATAATAATAAAAATTAAATTTGAGAACCCAAACCCCTTTGGGAAAAAAGAGGAAAAAAAATTGGGTGATCTTGAAAAAAATTGAAAGGGTTTTGAAAGGTAAAAGGGAGCCCCCAATTTTTGCAAAGATAACCTTTGACAAATTTAAAAGCCAAAATCTGGGAATACACCCCCGATTCACAATAAAATTTTTATTGGATCCTTTTGTGGAAGTAGAAACCCGAAAAGGACATAAAAAAACTAGCACTCAAAACACCCAACCATCTTCCTTTAAATTTAAAATGGGAGGAAAAAGGGTCTATTCCCAGAAAACAATCTAAAAATGGAGATAGTAATAAAAACCCCAGTGCCCGGGGTGGTAATATTGTCACCCTAAAAAAAATTTGCTATGAGCGATGGTTGGAGGAAATATTTGGGTGATTCAAAAACTTTATGGAGGCTTCCAAAAGCCCCAAACCCAATGAGTAATCTAAGGAATTGAAAAAGGATTTTGGTTTTGGGGAATTGAGAAAAAATTTTTTTAAAACTGAGGAGGAGAAGAAATTTATGCTAAATGTGAATCCCTACTATTTCTACCTTTTATGCATTACCAAAAGTGCATAAAGAGGTAGGGAAAAACCCGGAAAACCGATAGTTCCCGGTAGAAAAAATTTAACAAAAAGGGCCCAGCAGTTTGTTGGGCGTATACTGGGTCCCCTTTGTCAATGGGGCCCCCCCTTTTATAATTTAAAGATACGAAGGGGAAAGTGTTAGAATTAACGATTGGGGGTGAGTGAGAGTAACACTTCCCTTTCAATTTTTACGGGGAAAGCCCTATACAGTTAAAATTCCCGACATTTACCTGGGCCCAAAGGGAAAAAAAATTTTTTTTGAACCCCAAAAGGGACACAATTCTGGGAAACAATGATTTTTGGTTTTTCAAGCTATTGGATTTTGTTTTTTACCATAACATTTTTTGTTTGATGGCCCCCTTTTACCCCAGATAAAAGGTGCCGGGCCCGGGAAACGGGTTTTGCACCAAAATTTTGCTAAATTTTTTTAAATTGGTGGGGGGATTTCTTGTTTTTTTTTTGAACACCTTTTAAATATTCAAAGATCGGATTTTATTTTGGGGGGGCTTTATTTTATGATTTTTCTGATTTTTTTTGGGTTTGGGAGTGAAAAACATTCAAGGTTTTTTATTAGACTTAAAAGATAATGAAATTGGGATGAAATTCACATTTGGAAAAATTTATCGGGAGGGAAAAATTTAAAAAAATTTTTTGGGTCTTGAAATTATGTTGGATAAAAATAAGAAATTTAAGGCAAAAAATTTTTGGAAAAATACGGGGGTAACCCAAAAGTTTTTTACATTTTTTTCTAGTTGGCATCCCCCTTCACAAAAAAAAGGGGAAATTTCCCCTAGGCCCAAATTTTTTTGGGCTTTGTAGAAAAATTGTTTACATTTTTGGGGGGATTTTTAAAGGGGAAAAATTATAAAGTTTAAATGCCGTTTTTTAGGGAAGGGTACCCAAAAAAATGTTTGGGGGAAGGCGTTTTAATAGGCTGTTTCCCCCGTTTGGGGAAGGGGACATTTTTTAATCAGTAAAAAGGGAAAAGGGGAAAAAAACGATTTAATTCCCTTGTGTAGGTACCTTTTTTGATAAGGCTAATGAAAAGAAGCTATAACCTTTGAAGGGGCAATTGGGACCCTTCTGGGGTGGCAGATCCAGTTTTCCTGGGTGAAATTTTTTAAAAACCTTGGTCCTTATTTGTTAAAAGGGGAAATTTTAGGGTTTAAATTTGGGAATTGCATTTTGGGGGAGTTGGGAAAAAAAAATTGGGGGTTTGGGGGATACTATATTTCCCCTTTTGGGGGGGAAAATTTTTATTTCTGTCCTTATATTTTAAAACTTTAAAAATTTTGTTAATCCCATTGATAAGAAAAATATTTGAGATAAGAAGAAATTTTTAAAATTTTAAAACCAGGGGTGGGTTTTGGGGGTTTTGGTACCTTTTCCCCCAAAATATGTGGGAAAAAAACCCGGGGTTTCGGTTTGTCGGTTCTCGAAACAAAATTTGAAATTTTTTGATTAAAAAAAAAGGTGACAAATTCCCCCCGCAAAAACATTTTTTTGGGAAATACATAAGGGGGAAATTTGGGTGCTAAAATTTTGGGGTATATGTGTGAAAAATAAAGGGGAAAAAAAAAGGGGGATTTGGGAAAGTAGTTTTGTTGCAGGAAAAAAAAGGAAGTGGATCACGACTCAAAACATTGGGAAAACCCAAAGGCCTAAAAAGAAGGCTTTTTTTATTTCGCTTTTTTTGATTTTTGCTGATTCCCCATATAAAAAAATTTTTGGGGAAAAAACATTGAAATTTTAAAGTGATTAAAATACGGCAAGTGGGAATTTTTTGAACAGTTGAATATTTTGGGCCTATGGGGAAGAAACAGAGGTTTATATGTGTTTTTTTTTTTTTTTTTTTTTTTTTCCCCCCCCCTACCAACTTCCTTGCGCCCCTTCCCACCTTTCCCCACCCCTCTCCCTCCCCCCTTTTTTGCTCTACGTTTTTCCTAAATTTTCCCTGGGTCCTGTAAAATTTAAAGACAAAATATTCATCCCCGTGAGGCCAGGTTTTTTTATTTAAACAAATTTTGGGATGCATTTTATAGTGCTTTTTTCAAGGGAAATATTCATGTATTTTACTCATGTATGTTTTAAAATTTATTGTTCCCGCTTTCGGCGCTGGGTCTAGTGGGGAGGCGGGGAGTCCCGGATGCCGGGGGCTTTTTTAAGGGTACGGGGTTTTCAAAGCTCCCCTTGTGAAATTTTGGGGGTTAATTTTTTTAAAGGGTAGCTGGGGGCCGTTGGGAAAAGGAAAACTTTTTAAAGGGGGTCCCGGAGGGCAGAAATGGGGGGGAGGGAAGGGAGGGGGGAGCCCCTAGGGCCTACAGTATTATTAAAATGAGTCTGAAATTACATGGGGAAAGAGAAGTAATTTTTGATATTGTCTTTATTCAAACAATGCAGTGGAAATGTATTTAATTTTTGGGTCTTTCAGTCTTTTTGGAAAGAAAATGCATATTACATACCCCAGGGAAAAAGCATTTATGGGAAGATAATTTTGACAGTGGTCTATTTTCAGGGAGTTTATATTTCTCAATGAATAGGGATATTAGGAAAATTGAAAAAGAAGGGGCCCTTTTGGGGAAATTTTACAAAGATGGCCCTGTGTGGGGTAATGTGTATACCTAGGTTCTTAGTTTTTTCTAAAAAAGGGCCTAGTTTTGGGAATTTTAAAATAGAGAAGTGAAAATTGGGGAACCCCATCACAGTCAGGGGTTTTAGGTGTTTTTTTGGGGGGCAGGGGAAATTTGGGCCCCTGGGACATACGGTTTGATTTGGGGGCCCAACCTGTTATGGAGATGGCACAAAAATTTTCTGAAGGTTTTTTGGGGTCAAATGAGAGCCCTGGTGGGGTTCCTTTAGCAGGACATGTTTGAGTGTGCCCCCCGCGGGGAAGGGGGGACTGGGTTTTTTGTGGGGTTTTTCTGATTTGCTTTTAAATTGGGGGCACCTTTTTAAGGGGGGGTTTTCCTAAATGAAAATTAAAAAAAAGTGACCTTTGACCCCCATGTGATCCCGGGCCTCAAAACCCCTTTATAAAGCCAGGTTAAGCTGGTCGAAACCCTGTCGGCGAGGTCAGGCATTGTCCTTTTTAAATTGGGATCTCTCACCTCTGTCTTCAAATGTCACCTTTCTGAAGACCGGGGTCACAAGGGGGGCCCTTAAATTTGGGTTTTGTGTCCAAAAGAGATTAGGGGCGACTGCCCCAAATAGGTTGGTTGGGCTTTGTACTTTTTCCTATAGTTTAAAGGCTCTCCCCCGTTTAAAAAGGTGGGTTTCCCCCAGACTTTATGATAGAAAAAGGGGGTTTTTTTCCCTTTTTTCAGAAACAAGGGGTTTAAAGATGAGGGTAGAAAAATCAGGGTTTTGTAAATTTTTTTTTTGTATAGAGGTTTTAAAAGGGTTTGATTTAAAAAAAAGTTTTGTTTTTTGGGTTTTAAAAGAAAAGAGAACTTGATAGAGTTTTAAATTTTTCCCATGGCAAAATAGTAAATATTGTGACAAAAGTCACTCTTATTTCCTTTTCCCAGATTCCCCAATTTTTTTTGGAGATTTTGGGAAAAAAAAAATTTTTCCCGTTTTAACATCTGATCAGCACCCCTGCAGTGAGATCGCAGGGTGCCGATTGGGTAACATGGCGGCTTCCATTAAGGCTTCCATTTCTGCCATGTTTCCCTTTCACAGACAGAAAGTGGTAAAACTTTCATCTTCCCTCCCGTTTTTTTGCTCGTTTATTTCAATGCAGAAAAAGGGGTAGAAAAGATTTTTGCCCCTAGTAGTCAAATCCCCCAAAGAAAAAAATGGTTAAAAGTTTTAAATACAGTTAAAAAACCAGAAAATTTATGTGCACTATATAAAAAGGGCACTATGCTTGTTTTTGTCACTATTTATATGAAATTTAGAATAAACCCTTAAACCCCTTTTTAAGGTCAATTAGGGTTTTCCAAAAATTTTTTTTTTTTATATTTGCCAAATCCAAAAAATAAGAGAGAGAATTTTTTAAGGGCATTTTTATTACTTTTTTGTAAAATCAAACGTTTTCATACATTTCATTTTGGGGATTTGATAACATAAAATCTTAAAAAGTAAAGACTTTTTTTCAAACGTTTGGGGGTATTTCCCTTCCCCAAGCTTTTTCACAATAGTTGGGGAGGGGGAATTTTTGGGTTTCCCCTTTTCCCCTTGACAAAAAAATGGTGTAAAATTTCCATGTTTGTAGGTCGCCTTTCATGCCCCCCTGCCCTTTTTTGCTTTACCCCTAAATTTTCAATAGGGTTTGAGATTAAAGGGGTTTTTGGGGTGGCCACTCCCAAAACATTGCTTTTTTATCCTTAAGCCCACTTTGTAACCGTTTTGGAAGTATGCCCCCCAGGGGCCCCTGTCCATTTGGAAGACCCCTTTCTGCCCCCAAAAACTTTTTAACCTTTTTGGGTTGGGTGCTTTTTAGGGTTTCTTCTTTTTTGGCCCCATAATTTTTCTTTTTCTAAGATGCCATCTATTTTCTGAAGTGCACCCCGTCCCTCCAGCCATTTCAAACAAAACCCCCCAAACATGATGCTGAATCCCCTTTTTCACCCGTTGGGATAGTGGCTTAGGGTTCCAAACTTCCCTTTTTCTCCTCCAAATTTTTTGGAAATTTTTTTTTTTAAAATACCTTTAGTAACAGAAAATACCCCTTTATTTATACAAAAAAGAGTGAATGCCCCACCCGTACAGTGAAAGACACCATTTGAAAGAAATCTTGCCCTACCAAAAAGAGGCCCCCAATTTTGTCCCATGCAGTGGAAAAAAAAAAAAGTTTTTGGCTCTTGGCAGATGGGAGGAAAAAAAAGAAATTTTTTTAAAAAAAAAAAAAATGCCGGTCTGCCTTTAAATTTGGTTTTTAAAAAGAGTTTTTGAAATGTGGGGAAATGAATATATCCTTACCCGTGACTTTTTTAGCTTTTTGCCTTGACAAAAAATAGGTTAGATCTCAAAAAGTTTTATTTGTGCCAATGCAAGATTTGTTTTTTAATTCTTTATTTGTGTGTCCATGCAAGATAAAAAATAAGTAGCAAAAACATTTTCCCATTAGTAAATTTTCCCCGCCCGTGTTTTTTCAAGTGTTTTGGAAAAACTTTCTATTCAAAACTTTTTTCCCCGGGGTTTTTATCGAGTTTTGGTGCTTTTCTGGGGGACAAGAAGAACAAGCTTGCAATTTTTTAGGGAACCCTTTTTAAAAAGGGGGCCCTTTAAGGGAAAATTTTTTAAACTGAATCCCAAAAATTGGGGCCCCAAAACTGCATTTTGAACCCCTTCCCCCTTTGTGACGGCCACCCCCCCTTCACACAAGCCAAATAGTCTCCTAAAAAGGGGAAACTTTTCCCAAAAAGAAAAAAAAGAGTGACTTTTGATCACTATATTTACTTTTTTCCATAGGCCAAAAATTAAACTCTATCAGTTCTTTTAACCTTCAAAAAAAGCGACTTTGCTAATCACAAGTGGTAAATTTTTGGGTGAAAACTAATTGAGTGGTTTTTTGGGATCCTTTTTTTCTTTCCCCGGATGTTGAACAGCCAATTCAACTCCCCCAGACTTGGGAAAATGCCACCCAAAAATCTTTAAACAATTTTTACCACAATACTTTTACCCAAAAAATGGTACCCGTAAAAACAGTACAACCCGGCCTGCAGACATTTAAAGGATTACAAAACCCCCGGGAAAATTACACCAGTGACTACAGGGATGTCTTCTCTGATGGAAGTCATTTGCTTTCCCTTTTCTTCTCCATCCAGCTCTGAACACCATGATGACTTCTCCTACCCACTACTCATCCCTACAGACTTTACCACAAAAAAATCTTAGAATTTCAACTTTTCCAGCACCTCACTAACTGTGCTCCACCTCTGTACAAACCTCCTAAAAGAGGTTTATGGCGGGGTTTATTTATGGGGTGAAAACGGGAAAGGGGGGGGTTTATGGGCAGATTTGGGTATCCAGAATTTCCCGAAAAGCTGAAAGAGGGCCATCCCCCCACCCAAATTTGGGCCCCCATATGATGTTGGGTTTAATTCCGAAAAAATTTCGGTAGAATGGAAAAAACTTTAAATTGGGACACCTTTTTTCCCTGGGTTTTGTTTTTTATGGAATTCACACTTTTGGTTATAATTTGGAAAAAGTTTTTTTTTTTTTTCAATGAGAGAGTTTAAAATCCCAATTTCCGTCATCTGAAAAGTAAACTTTTTAAACCCATGCTGTCAAAAGGACATGGTTTAAATTTTAAATTTTCATCCGGCACTTGGCTGCAAAAGTCTCCCTTTCCAATGAAAAAAGGGGGTTTTTAGCTCCACAATTATACAATTAAATAATTTTTACGGGACACAGTAAGTTGCATTTGAAATATAGGGTTTTTATATTTAGAATGTGGGATTTTCAAGAAATTTCAGGTTTTCGAGAATCAACAAAAATTTGGTGCCCCCAAAAAAACAGACTAATGGGTTTTTTGTTCATGGTGTTTTTTGAAATTTTTTTATTTAATTTTTAAAAAAGTTTCGGCTGTCGCCCCAGCCTTCGTGGCCAGATCACGCACGTGTGTGGGCAGGAAAAGATGTAATCGAGAGCAGAAAATTTTTTCAAAATTTTTAGGAGAGGCAGGAAAGGGGCCCGCATCCCGTCCCAAAACTGAGTAGAAGGAGAGCAGGTGTTTGACGAAGGCGTGGGGGGACAAACCGAAAACGGTTAAAATAATAAGTTCACGATCACCAAAGATCATAAAAACCCCTTTTGTCTGGGTTTTTTGGGCACTTTGACTAGGGTTTTTCTCTGAAACTGAAATTTCTTGAAGTATACAAAGATATCTAAAATAAATCCCCTTTAAATTTTTAATTTTCCCAAATTACTGTGTTCCGTGAAAATTTTTTAATTGTATAATTTGGAAAATTTTAGTTTCAATCCCAAACCATTTATGGGAAAATGTAAACTGGAAAGGGGAAATTAAAAGGCTTTTCACCAATGAAAAAGTCTTTCCCAAACCCAAAAAAGGGGGAAAATTTTAGGGCTAAATTGAGTGTGGGAGCTGATGTGTGGGGAGGTGTTGCGGAAAAATTTGGGTGGACTCCTTTGGGATGTTGGGGGGGTTTAAACCCCCAAGGGTTTTAAACTATTTTTTGGGAAAAACAGAGCGGGAACAGGAGGGGAGGAGGAGCGTGTCTGTATGTAAGGAGTGATATGAAGGCAAATGTGAAAGAGGTAATACAGGGCGGAGTAGCTAATGATGTGGAAACATTGTGGGTGTAAATACAAGGGGGGATTAATGCAGAAAATATTATTTTTGGTGTAATCTATAGACCCCTGAACATTGCTGAGGAGATAGAAGAACAGATGCATAATCAAATGGTGCGGGCAGCACAGGCAGGTACAGTGATAATAATGGGTGACTTCAGTTTCCCAGGCATTGACTGTGGTCACGGTTCTGCATCGACTGAAAAGGGAAGGAAGTTCCTCAATCTGTTAGAGGATAATTTTATGGGGCAGTTTGTGGAGGAACCCACTAGAAGTGATGCTCTGTTGGATTTTCCTTATTGAGGGACGCAATACATAACAAAGACTGGGAGCAGCTATTAGCAAATAGTGATATAGAAGCCAAATGGGGGAGCTTTAAATATACTTTGGGGAAATTTATTGCAAAATATATTCCTATGGGTAACAAGTATAGACGACTAAAACTAAAACCAACATGGCTTCTACCTTCTGTTAAGAGGGCAATAAACAATAAAAAAGGGCATTTAAAAATATAAGTCAGAGGGCTGGGCATCAGCCTTTGAAAATTACAGAGAGCTTAATAAAAATCTGTAAAAAAGTGATAAAAGCAGCTAAAATTCAAAATGAAAGGCAGGTGGCCAAGGACAGCAAGAATAACCCCAAGAAATTCTTTAAGCATATAGATGCCAAAAAGCCGAATCAGAACAATTAGGACCCTTAAAAACCTGTTATGGGGTTGGTCACTGGTGACCAAGAGAAGGCAGAGGTACTAAATAGGTTCTTCAGCTCAGTATATACTATCAATGAGACAGTAGTTGATGGGGGTGGGCCAAGTGCAGATGTAGGTGGTGCCAGTACTGTTAATACATCATCTGCTATAATTAATTGGCTCAGTGTAGAAAAAGTCAACTTAAATAAACTGAATGTAAACAAGGCTCCAGGCCATGATGGCATTCACCCAAGAGTTCTTAAAGAGCTCAGCTCGGTTATCGGTGTGCCCCTGTACATGATGTTTAGAGATTCCCTGGTGACTGGTATAGTACAAGGAGACTGACGCAAGGCAAATGTAGTTTACATCTTCAAAAAAAAGGCTCCAAGTCTTGCCCAGGTAATTATAGACCAGTAAGTTTAACATCTGTTGTGGGAAAAATGTTTGAAGGGCTCATAAGGGACTATATACAGGAGTATGTTGACAAACACAATATTATTAGTGATTGCCAGCATGGATTTACTAAGGACAGAAGCTGTCAGACCAATCTGATCTGTTTTTATGAAGAGGTGAGTAGAAGTCATAGCGGGGCAGCTGTGGATATTGTGTTTTTAGACTTTGCAAAGGCATTTGACACTGTCCCGCATAAGCGTTTTTTATTTAAACTAGAATCCATTGGGTTAGAGAAAACAGTGTGTAATTGGTTTAAAAAAAGGGGTTGTTGGATGAAACTAAGAAAAGTGGTGAAAATTTTAATCCTACTCTGAGGGGTTTCCCCGGTTGTGAGTGGGGGCCCACAGGGTCGGGTTTGGGCCCTTTCCTTTTTTAATTGTTTTTATTAATGATATAGGGGAAAAGGGGATCAATAGAAAGATTTTTGCAGTTTCACCCAAGCTATGAAGGGTAGTGCTTTTCTATGGAAGATGTTTCATGAATTGCAAGAAGCCCTTTGGACACACTGAGTGCTTGGGATAAATTGGAAAAATGGGGTTCAATGTGGATAAATGAAAGGTTTTTTTGCATTGGGTAGAAATAATTAAGGAATTCATATTTTCCTTGGGGGGAGAAAAACTTGGGAATTTTTGTTGAAAAAGGGGGGGGGGGGGAAATTGGGGCGTTCTTGTAATCTTTGCAAAAGGGAACAGCATGAAAATGTAAATTTCAGTTTCCTTTTAGGGCATTTTAAGTTATTGGGGTATTAAAAGAGGCATGGATCGGGGAAAAGGTTGCCCATTCTACCCGGTTGTAAAAAGGATTTGGTGGGGACCCAAAAGGGGAATATGCTGTTAAGTTCGGGGCCCCCAGTTTATAAAAAAGGTTGAAATGGAGCTAGAGGGAGTAAAAAGACGAGAACCCAAAACTTTAAGGGAATGGGATCTTAGTTATGAGGAAGGTTAAGAAGAATTGAATTTATTTATTTCTTAAAAAAGGGCGGCTTGGGGGCCCCTGTTAATTTATTTAAATTTTTTTTTAAATGGTCCTACAAAAGTATGGGGAAAATTTTATTTAAAGTGAAGCCCCCTCAAAAGAAAAGGGCACTTTCCCCTTAGATAAGAAAAAAAGGATTAAAATGTCCAGATGAGAAAGGAGCGTTTCACTTTTAAGAACTGTGAATCGGGGTGGAATAGCCTGTCCTGCGGAGCTGGGAACAGCAGGAAGTGTAGAGAGTTTTTTTAAAAAAGGGGCTTAGATAGGGAAAATAAAAAATTTTTAATCTTACTTTCCCTATGTAAAATTCGGACCCGGGTTGGGTGGGGCTTGGGGTCGAGATATGGTCCCCCACGGGAAAAGCAGTTTTGGGTTCTTCCCCTTCCGGGTTTTTAAAACCCCGTGGTGAGGCTGGGCCTTTAAAGTCCCTTGTCCTCTCCCTCCCCCCACATTTTTCCCCCCCTTTGGGTTTTGAACTTGATGGACACGGGTTTTTTTTAAACCCTTTACAAACTATGAAAACCTATGAAAAACCTATTTTTAAAGCCCATTTGTTTTTTGGTTTGAAAAACCAAAATGTTTAGGTTT
This sequence comes from Phyllomedusa bahiana, assembly GCA_025379985.1. NCBI lineage: Eukaryota > Metazoa > Chordata > Amphibia > Anura > Hylidae > Phyllomedusa > Phyllomedusa bahiana. The sequence goes on along the minus strand of JAODAL010002547.1, from coordinate 12,130 downwards.
TTATTTTCTTTTAATACTTTTAAAAAAAATTAAATTTTTTTTTTTTTAATTTTTTCCCCTGAAACCCCAAATCTTCGGGCCTTAAATTTGTTTTTTTGTTTTTTCCTTGTAAAGGCATGGTGGGGTTTTTTTTTTTTGGGGGGTTTAAGGTGTTGTTTTTCCCGAAATTATTTTGGGTTTTTTTGCGACTTTTTGATCACTTCTTTTTTAAAATTTTTTTTGGGGCGTGATGGGACAAAATTTTAAAACCCAAAAATTTCACCCATTGGGAAATTTTTTTTTTTGGGTTTTTTAATAAAGGGAAAAACGATTTTTATATTTTAATAGATTGGACTTCTCGGACCGCGATTAAACAAACTTTTTTTAGTTTTTTTTTACTAAAAAAATTTTATTATTTAGTAAAAATAATAAAAAAATTTTAATATTAATTTAATAATCTTTATTTCTATAGCCCCAACATTATTCCGCGGGCACTTTACAAATTAAAGGGTAAACATACAGTCATTAAAAAAATTAAAAGTACTTACCAAAGGGGGACACAAGGTGTGAGGGCCCTGCTCGTGAGAGCTTACAATCTATTAGGGTGTATGGGTGAAACTTTACGGTAAGAAGTGCCAAGTTTACAATGGTCCGGCCATGTTTATAAATAGGGGGTGGTTTACATGAAAAATGGATGAACCTGCCCACCGATGTACATCTATATACAGATAAGTGCCTGTGAGTGGCCCAAGTGCAGGGAGTGACAGATGTGTGTGATAGCGTTAGGGATCTTGGTGGGCCAGCCCCGAGAAGATGTATTTTTTCAGGGCCCTCTTAAAACTGTGAGGGTTGTGAATGTGCTGATCGCCGCGTTGCATATTCAAGAGAATTGGTGCCGCACGTGTGAAATCTTGTAGGCGGGCTGGGTGGTTCGGATGATTGAGGAATGTAGTCTGATATCATCAGCAGAGGGAGAGCAGGGGTAGGGCGGTAGACAGAGACTGGGGAGGAGATGTAGGGAGGGCAGCGCTGTGGAGGCTTTATGGTGAGAGTGCTGAGTTTATACTGTATCCTGTACTGGATGGGCAAACCGTGCAGTGACTGACACGGGTAGAGGCATCAGTATAGCGGCTGGAGAGAAAGACAACCCTGGCTGCTGCATTCTGGACAGTTGGAGAGGGGAGAGTTTGCAGAGAGGGAGACCGATAAGTAAGGAGTTGCAGTAGTCAAGACGAGAAATAGTAATACACTTATTAATACTTTTAATACACTAGGGGGCGAGATGGCTTGTACAAAGTTCTGCATCATATACTTAATGCAGAAAGATATACAAAGCTGGTGCTCTTATGACATCCTCCCCATGGCAGGATTTAATAGGAGACATGTTTTTAAAAAGAAAGTTCAGTAAACTCTAAATACGAGGCTCAGAAGTAGACGGATGTCACTGCACCTCTGCTAATGAAGTTGCATGAGCAAAAATGGCTTATATTTTCATGGCATCGCCAGAAGTGGATCTCTGCCGATTGGGAACGAGCTGTCTTCTATGACGAGTCATGTTTTCTTCTTCATCGAATGCTTTGACAGGCAAAAATATCACAGAGAAAACACCCTGCAACCATTGCTGGAAGAGCAATGTCTGGGGTGGCAGCATTATAGTCTGGGGAATGTCTTCATGGTATTCTCTGGGCCTACTCATTCACTCTCAATTGATTTGGGCATATTCATCCTTACAGATAATGTATACCGATTCCAAGTACCACCCAAGCCACCTAATTCTACAGACTTGAACCCAATTGAGCATCTGTGGGACTACCTGGATCATTGTGTTCTCTCTATGGATCCTTCCCCATGCACCCTCCAGCAGCTGTGGGATGCAGTGCAGTCAGCATGGCTCCATATACCTGTGACAACCTACCAGGACTTTATTGAGCCCATCTATTTCGCTATTAGCTTGTGCTCATAATAATGTGACTCAACTGTGTACCTTCTTAAGGGCATATCCCCACGGCAAAGGTTTTCAGTTGGTTTTACAGACGGTTTTCAGATTTCTACATTGATTTAAATGTTTTTGACACCGCCGGTAACGAAAAACTTAGAACATGTTAATTCTTCCGCCAGTTTTTGGTCAGAACAAGAATATGTGGGTGTGAAGGTGGACGACTTGAATTCCCAAACTGCGAACAAAAGCCGTCTGCCTACATGCCAAAAAAAGACAAAATACCGTATGAAGGAAGGCGCATCAAAGGGAATTGTTGAGTCTCATTTTCAGTGTATAATGCGCCTGATGTATGAAAGTGTTTTTTGTGCGTTCATAAATGGTGTAAAGTTCGACGTGCCTCACCTATGTGTTAGGCGCTTTACGAAACTTAGGTGCATAAGTAATGCGCCTAACATGTATTAAGGCTATAGACAGGCTGGAAATAAGAGAAGTCATTAGAATAGCATGTCAGTGAATAGAAACTATGGTACTGATCCTGCTTGGAAGACCACAGGTCCCAGCAATACCTGTGCTGTGCTGGCTCTTGCTGTATGTAGAATAAAGGGTGAGAGCAGCAAAAATATATTTAAAATTTTAATGTAATAAAAATTTTTAAAAATTAAAAATCTGAACAACATAATCAATGGGTTTTTTAATGTAAAATTTGTTTTAGATTCTATTAATTTTAAACACATTTTATAGGAAATATTTTTATATTAATTAATATGTTTTATATTAATTTGTATGATCATATTTTTCATTACATTTAAATAATTACATTTTATACAGTTTGAGAATTATAATAAATTACTTTTTATTAATGTACAGCTGTAAGTTGAAAAATATTGGACATTTTTGCTCCTTATAGCAAATCTAGCTCCACTGTAACTCCTCAGGCTCAGGCAGACCACATTGAGATAGGTCTGCCTGTCGGAGCAGTAATGCGCTTAGTTTTGCTGAACCACATTCATAGATGTGTCTAATATTATGAGTGTGGTGCGACACCCCCCCCAGAACGCCACATAACGCCCCCAGAACACCCCTTCATGTTAGGCGCATTAGAAAGTGTTGAGTCTTATGAACAATGAACCGAACACATTCATTAGGTGCATTAGACATCTTAGCCGGCTCAGTTAGGTGCATTATACGCCAGAAAAAGGGTGAACAACACTTTCATACATGTTGCTTTGCCATGTGACTGCACCCTAAGAGCATGTCCCCACAGCCCGGGTTTTTGGACGGTTTTTCAGACGGTTTGCGGTTTTGCAGACCGTCTGAAAAACCGGCCAAAAATGAGTACAATGGGGCGCTATGGAAAATCCGTGTAGCAGTCCCCACTGCATGGGTTTTCCATCTGGCGTTTTTTTTCGCCCGCAAAACATTGTAACTGCACATTCTTCTGTCCGGTTTTTGGACGGAATCTGTACAAATCAATGTGAAGAGGGGGAGAGGGGAGGGGGGGGGGGGGCGCAAAACAGGACAAATACCGGTCGGTTAAACCGACCGGAATTTGTCCCTTGCCGTGTGAACGCACCCTAATACTCCATATGATGAAGCATCTCAGGTTTTTTTTCATGGATTCATATACAATAAAAGGCAGACTGTAATGCACTTCTGACCCATAAATTTGTATAGGTACCATGTTACAGAACAGTGCTCCACCTATCCTATGGCTGCTGTTTGTGCATTAGGCCTCTGAAAAGTACTTCTGTTGCAGATTAAGTGATGGTAATTCACAGATATTTTTTACTTTAGCAAAAGAAGGTACAGTCTTATAATGTCAAGATGACTTGACATTTTCTGTCAGGGTTCTTTGGGAGGAATATGCCTAGTCATGAAAAAACTGCAAATCCGTCTGATTTTGCACATATTCTCATTTCATACCTTAAATGATGTGCACAAAGAAATAAAAGGTTTTTAGTTAAAATTCTGGATAATAGACGTGTGCTGAGTTTTAAAATGGACGTCTCATGTTTGTTCTAAGCATGTCATCCCTAACCTTTATGTGTATTTCATGCATATTCAGAACATTAATCTCATAGGAATGGCATGGCAGCATTAAGGGAGTACAAAGTGTCTCACTTGCTGAGCCTGCTCCATATGAGGTTAGTGCCAGCTGTTAGTTACAGCCAGAACTTGCTGTCAGCAGTCAGGACCTGAGTCGTTAAACCACATAGATGCCGCGGGATCTAACCTGTAATGAAGGGATGGCGGGGGCGGGGGGTCTAATGAAGACCTCAAGACCTTCCATGATATGGTATCAGTGAAGTGACTATATACTGCAGTCAGGGCTGTTTCTCAGGGCGGCCAGGCGTGGTGGGCAGGGCACCTTAAGAAGTGGGAGGATGCAGCTTAATATAAAAATTACATAAAAATAAAGTCTTATATTATTACGAAAAAGGTAAAAAAATTAGTAGAATAACTGGGTGCGAGAAAGCATTGAAGCGTTCAAACCTATGTGTATTAAGGAAAATGTGAGAGCAATAGAGGAGTGATCAGGGACTAGTTAATGGTTATGACATGCGTCACAGCATGCCGCAACATATTAATGTGGGAGGAGGAAGTTCAGTTTAGCTTGGAAATGGCCCTTACTGCAGCACATAAGTTTATACTGTAATACAAGTGATTGCATAGTCAATGCCCCTAGGAAAACATAAAATCAATGTAAATGAAAATGAAAAAATTATCATATACAAAAATAACACAAAAAAGATTTAGCGTAGTTGGTATTGCCACAACTGTACAAGTCCTATTTAATACCATATTATGTTATTTTATCCACATCGGGAACACTATATTTAAAAAAAAAAAAGAAAAAAAGACACCCAGAAAAATTTTTATACAAGTTATTAAAAAGTCATGTATTCTAAATCGGTACCAATAAAAATTACACTTCACACCTGCAAAAAATGAGCATTCACATAGGTACAGAACTTTAGATTGAAAATATTAAAAGATGATTGGTCTTAGAAAATGGCAAACGATCCAAAAAGCAAGATTTGGTCAGCACTTCAAAGGCAATTTTTTTTTAAAAATGAGCATAGGTGCATGCTGGTGTGGCAGCAAAAAGCAATGCAAATGCAATACAATACCAGCAGCTCTCTGCAAGCACTAAAAAACAGTCAAAGGGAATATAGGAATTATTTCAAAAAGCATTTCTGCTACTTTAGAATACATGAAAACTTAGGTTTTTAGTGTACATTTTTGATCAAAGCTGTAAATGCCCACCTGTCGCTACAAAGTGACCTCAATACAGATGGGGACCTACTCTAACATGTTACCTCTCTTGGTGTCTGTTAAGACAAAGAAAAATAGGAAAGATAAACAAGTTATGACTCTTGGATGGAAAAAATGGAAGCAAAAAACTGAAAATTAGCCCATATTTAAGGGGTTAAAAATTATTAAATCCATATCAAGATAAAGATATTACAAATGTACCAAGCAAATTATTGCTTAAACATTAGTGTAGCATCTGAGTAATGAGAATATTAAACTGGGTGTCTGAGATTAGAAATATTGGTCTGAATTTTTTTTAAAAAAACAGCGCCACTCTTGTCCAAAGGCCATGTATGGTATTGCAACTTTTTCCTAGACAATAAAGATTTTTCCTGTTCTGTGTAACTACAGCTAAATCAATCCATAATGAAAGGCTACAGTAAGTTACTTTCTAAAATACTTTAGGCAGCTTTATCAATTAGATTTAGCAATATGTTTACTACAGTTGTCTGATGTGAATACAGTGAAAAATATAACATTTGGGCAAAGCACCATACCTATGATGCACGCACCCTGTTATTTTTACCAGTGTGTTTCAGTTTCTTAATTTCTGTTTGTAGTAAATACAATCGCTTCCATTTATATCCAGAATCTTGAAATCCAGTGCATTTTTTTTTATTACTTGTCATTGTAAGGGCATGTCCCCACCACACGGGTTTTCTCCCAGTTTTTCAGGTGGTTTGCGGTTTTGCAGACCGCCTGAAAAACCGGCCGAAAATGAGCACAATGGTGCTCTATGGAAAATCCGTGCAGCAGTCCCCCCTGCAGTGGTTTTCCGTCCTGCGGGTTTTCCGCCCGCAGTCCGGCCGCAAAACATTCTACAAGCACAATCGTCCGTCCGGTTTTCGGACGGTATCTGTGCTTGTGAATGTGAAGGGAGAAAAGCCGTCCGCCCCGGGGCCGTGGGGACGGCCGCAAAACAGGACAAATACCGGCTGGGTAAACCGACCGGTATTTGTCCTCTGCAGTGGGGACGCAGCCTAATTGTTTTTTTCTTCCCCAACTGTTAAGCATTGTGGAATAGGTTGATGCCATAAAAAAAATATTTTTAATTAACCTCTTTTTTGTGGTCTCATAAAATAAGAATAGCGCCCATAAAGATTACTTATGTTTTTTAAGATTGCTGAGGAGTCCAATCCTTTAGTCAAAGATCTTTGAATGGTGGGGCAAGAGGTTCAGTTTGGGAGTTGCTGTCACAATTCTGAGTTCTTCTCCTATTTTCGTTTTTTGTCTACTGCATTGGAGCGGCAGTTGTTCTCAAAATTCACAGCTGCTTTGTTGGGTCATACAACACCATTGGGGATGATCTGTGACCAGGTCTTCCAGTTAGTGCCAATTCGATCTATTTTAAAGTGGATATTTTTGGTGTCTTTGAATAGTTTCCTCTGGCCACCCCGGGTTCTCTGGCCTCAGCTCAGTTGGGAGTGGAGATCTTGTCTGGGGAGACGGTTGTCAGACCTTCTGAGTCAGAGGTGTTGGCTTGGTGAACGTGGAATTGGTGTGGTGATTCTCCGAGCTGATATGCAGAATCTTCCACAAGCAGCATAGGAGTTTACAGGTGGCAACGGTAGGTTACCCAGGACTTGCTAGGTACAGAAGGGCAGTGAGACAAATTAATTAATAGACCATTAGTTTGGTTTCCTTACTATGGTCAAGGTTTCAGACAGTTATCTGAAAGGCATGCAGGCACAACTGATGTGGTACTATACTTCCTCCTCAAATGGTTGCCTTTTAAAGTAGGTGGCTGTCAAGATAGGGGAAGTACTCAACATCTTCCAGCGTTTCTCCAGCAATAGTGATTACTGAGGGCTCAATAACCTTGCCGGAAACACCTTGGCAGAGGAATCCAGTCTTTTAAGATCATAGAGGATTACCTACATGTGTCCCATTTGTATCGCAAAAATAATCTATGTGAGTTTCCATTCAATGACAACGAATAATAATAATAATAATCTTTATTTCTATAGCGCCAACATATTCCGCAGCACTTTACAAATTCAAGGGTAAACATACAGTCATTACACATTAAAAGTACTTACAAATGTGAAACAAGGTGTGAGGGCCCTGCTCGTGAGAGCTTACAATCTATTAGGGTGTATGGGTGAAACATACGATAAGAAGTGCCAAGTTTACAATGGTCCAGCCATGTTTCATAAATAGGGGGTGGTTTACATGAAAAATGGATGAACCTGCCACCCAGACTGTACATCTATATATAGATAAGTGCCTGTGAGTGCCCAAGTGCAGGGAGTGACAGATGTGTGTGATAGCAGTTAGGGATCTTGGTGGGCCAGACCGAGAAGATGTTTTTTCAGGGCCCTCTTAAAACTGGGAGGGTTGTGAATGTGCCTGATCGCCCGCGGTAGCATATTCCAGAGAATTGGTGCCGCACGTGTGAAATCTTGTAGGCGGGCATGGGAGGTTCGAATGATTGAGGAATGTAGTCTGATATCATCAGCAGAGCGGAGAGACCGGGTAGGGCGGTAGACAGAGACTAGGGAGGAGATGTAGGGAGGAGCAGCGCTGTGGAGAGCTTTATGGGTGAGAGTGCTGAGTATATACTGTATCCTGTACTGAATGGGCAACCAGTGCAGTGACTGACACAGGGTAGAGGCATCAGTATAGCGGCTGGAAAGAAAGACAAGCCTGGCTGCTGCATTCTGGACAGATTGCAGAGGGGAGAGTTTGCAGAGAGGGAGACCGATAAGCAAGGAGTTGCAGTAGTCAAGACGAGAAAGAATAAGAGCAGTAATGAGAGTTTGAGTCGTTTCCACAGTGAGAAATGGACGGATTTTGGAGATATTCTTGAGGTGCAGGTGACAGGAGCGGGCAAGGGATTGGATATATGGGAGAAGGTCAGATCAGAATCCAATAAAACCCCTAGACAGCGGGCCTGCTGCCTAGGAGAAATGGTGGTACCACATACAGAAACAGAAATAGCAGGGGGGGGGGGGGGTTGGTTAGTAGATGGCGGAAAGACAAGAAGTTCAGTTTTAGTTAGGTTTAGTTTCAGATGGAGAGAGGACATGATGTCAGAGACAGCGGACAGACAGTCACTGGTGTTTTGTAGCAAGGCTGGAGTGATGTCACGGGAGGAGGTGTATAATTGGGTGTCATCCGCATAGAGATGGTACTGGAAGCCAAATCTACTGATGGTTTGTCCAATGGGGGCTGTGTACAATGAAAAGAGGAGAGGACCTAGAACGAATAGAGATATTGAAATTAAAACACGCCATATAGAGCTCCATTCACATCAAGATTTTTGGCTCCTTCACCAGTATCCATTGGGATACTGTGACAGAGGTATCCCAATGTATACTGTGGCAGAACCATAGAAAACAATCAAGCATATGTAGTTACCTTTAGACTATGTTTCTTTTATTTCACAACTGCATGCATTTTATGTTGTGCAAAAGCTAAAAGCCTAAAGCAATTTTATTTCTTTGTAGTTTCCTAGAAACTAAACTCATACAGACAGTAACTGAAAAAAAACAGTAAAATGTGTTTGAGCAAAATGAAAAAAAAACTATCAAGGTGATTGCAGAAGAAGCTTAAACAGTGCAAAAGATTGAAAGAGTTTTGGCTACCAAAGGTACAGATTTCACAGGGGCCCCCATTGGTAGAAGGGTTAAATGTCATCCAGCTGCTCAGTGTGACTTCTGGAAATGATTATCACTCTGTGTTCATGTATAGTCCACATCAGAGGGACATCCCTTATCCTATACACCATGCATAATTTCCATTAATGCATGATATTTCATGTGACGGCTGCCATTTTCATCATTTGATGGGTGAGGGACTGGAATAGGCTTAAAGCCCTTGACATTGAATAAGGCAGAAAGAGGATTCTCATGACGGGAGGGGTGTGGGGTGGGGGGGGGGGGCGCAGCTAGTTACTAGTAATAATTTGCAGGTTTAGCTACCACATTGTTTTTCAATGTAGTTATTGAGAAGAGGGAAAACAACAGCTGGAACGTGGAAGGTTGCTCATACCTGCTTAAGCATCATTTAGGAAACAGAGTCCCTTGTAACCAGACAACAAACACAATGATAAATGCATTCCACTCTGTGCTCGCCTTTATATTGCTTCCCAAACAGGTAGATGCTGCTGCTTGTTACGGCTTTGCCCTCTTTTTCAGTCTAGCCTTGGAAAAAAAGCTTTTAAAACATGAAACACTATTCAGCAGCGGAATATAACAGTTACGGCCTGAAATGTGTTATTTGAAAAGTAAAGTTTGTGTTTAGTTTTTGTTTTAAATGAAATCCTAGTGTGCGTTGGGTGACAGGGCAATTGCTAACCTGAAAGGAAAGCAGTGGAGAGGTATGCTTTTCCTCACTTCTGTGAAATATGACACTATTGGAGAAGGTTGTGATCATCGCTAAAAAAGCTTGTATTCCATTTCCACAGATTACATTCCTCTGCATCCTCCACTGAGAGGACTAATGGAGAGCACACAGGGGGAGTTCTCAAAGCTTGCCGTGAACCCACATGAGCTGCTGTACCAGACAATTTGGCTAGCGTGTGAGGGGCACACAAGCCACAGATATAATACTAATAAAGAATTCTAAGGCTTCCCATCATGATATAGTAAACAGCTAAACTGATCAAGTTACACAATAGGACGAGGCATGGTGGCTAGAAACCAAAATATGTTTTTGTACATGCACATTACAAATGTTTGATTCCCATTTTATAAGGGTGGAGAATATATTAACGCCTTCCTGACAAAGCTATTTTTGTTTGTATCACGTTCCTTTTTTCTTTCCACATCTTCCAAGAACCATAGCTTTTTTATTCTCTGTCTACATAGACATATGGGCATTCATCAGCCGTTTTCTGTGTGTTGGACGTTTATCAATGCCGATGTTTTTGCATTATGTAAAACTATAAATGCATGTATAGGTAGTTCCCAGGTTACGAACGGGATAAGGACTGTAGGTTTGTCTTAAAGGGGTTTTGCCACAAAGTAAAATTGATGTGGGAAACTTGCAAACTAAATAATAAACATTTTCACCATTCATCATTATTAAAAATTCTGGACCGTTTTTGTTTTAGCTGCTCTTTTAGTGATCCATTGTTTACAGCTCGTCTCCAGGGGATACGACCAGGGCTGTGAGCTCCTCCGTCCTGGTCGCACATGCTCATACATCACCTCTCCTCTCAGGCAGCTACTGAGTGTTCAAACCCCAGGTGCTGTCATTATACTCCTGTCCTCTGTATTCCTTAGTAATTAGTCAAACAGTGCAAATAGATAAAAAAAAAAAAGAAACCTCAATGAGGTCTGTGCAGTGATAAAGAGAAAAAAAAATCCACAGGTTTGGTTCCTTCAAGGATTTGAACCTAGGACCCTTTTGCTGTGAGGTAAAAAGCTTTGTCTCTGAACTACTCACAGCTTTATACAAAAACAGACCTTTCTTTGACTGGAGAGAGGAAAGGCCTGGTGATGTCATTCTGCTGGGTCACATGATCTGCAATTCAAACAAATCACACCCACCCCCTTCTGAGCACACAGAGCTGAAGAGCTGGCTGCAGAAGGTATGAAATGAGATTGTGGCAAAACCTCTTTAAAGGGGTTTTCTCGCTACAAAGATCATGTCTCAGATTATGGGGACAGTAAAAATAAGCACTTCTGTAATTGGGTTGCATTACCTCAGTCACTTGGTTTAACAGATATGAGCTTTTCTTTGCATCTGTTTTCTATTTCTGCTGCTGCTGGTCGGAACACGCCCCCAGACCGGATCCTGCCCCATAGGCACGCCCCCTGCACTGTGATTGGCTGGCTGACATTTCATTCAGCCTGTTGGGATACGCCCCCAGACAGGAAACGCCCCGGCTACGCCCCCTGCGCTGTGATTGGCTGCCTGCACACTCTGTGTTTTCCCCCCTCTGAGCTGTTAAAATCGATAGTGAAACCAAGATCTGCTGTCTCTATACTCATCTCCCAGCTCTAGGGTGAATGATCTGGGCAATTACTGGCTGTTTATACAGTCTTATACAGGCTCCTGCCTGTTAACAGGAGGAGAGAAGGGTAGGAGGGCAGTGTACATTGCTCCATATAACCCAGTCTGCTGCCTGGTAACAGAGGGGAAGGGGGGAGGGGCAGTGTACATTCCTCACAAGTGTTTCATCAGTTCAGGTTGACTGTATAACTGCTTATAGCAGAGCAAGGAGCTTGTGGAGTCAGCCTGAAGCTCTGCAGACACATGAGCAGCATGCAGAAGGCTGTATAGCTGTCCTCTGCAGACATCTTTCTGCTTCCACTGCACAGTCAGAATGATGATGTCACAGGTCTTCAGTGAGGAGAGACACGCCTCCTGGGAGGGGAGACACGCCTGCTGAGAGGAGAGACTCGCCCCTGGATTTCTAATTCAATCTCAGAGAATTAGCTGAACAGTTCAAACGATACAACCCCTTTAAGTTGAATTTGTATGTAAGTCGGAACAGGTATATTTATGAAATGTAACTCCAGCACAAAAGGTTTTTTTTTTTTTTGATCGTGCAGGGAAGGGTTTTTACATTTGTTTTGCTCTCTGTGCTCTTGTTAAGAAGATTTTCACCTTTCACACAGCGCAGTTTTGGTGCAGCTTTAACTGCGCTCCAATTAAACTGTCTTTATTACCAGCAAGTTTCTTTCAGTTGTCTAAATTGTTCGGAAAAGTGTTTCAAGTAAGTAATCAATGACTGTGTCTGAAGTCTTGTGGATTACAAACACACTAATTGATTACTCACTCTCCAAACAGTTTAGATAAGTGAAAAAAGCTTGCTGGTAATAAAGGTAGTTTAATTGGAGCGAAGTTAAAACCACACCAAAACTGCGCTGTGTGAAAGCACCCTTATTTTCAAATCATGGTCTGCTGTGACATGCTGGAACTTGTCGTTCCACAGCCCTATCTTTT
>JAODAL010002546.1:0-193415 GCA_025379985.1 Phyllomedusa bahiana | reverse complement strand
GGGGCGGTTAATCTGTCTTTTTCCCAAAGTTCGATTGATGGAATTGTCAAAAGGAAAGAAATATAAATAGTTGCATTAAAATTTTAATTTTGCAAAGGTTTTTTTTAAAATTGTAAACCCTGATAATATTATTAAAAAATTTTAAAAATTTTAAAAATTTTATTTTTTTTAAATTTAAAATAAAATAAAATTATATTTTTGTTTTTAAATGTATATTGTTTTATTTTTATTGATTTTATAAAATTTATTTTTCATTATATAAAAATTTATAAAATAATAAATTAATGATTATTATTAATTAGACCATTATTAATTACACCGATAGCATATCAATAAAGCACATATTCATAATAATAAGCGAATACTAAAAAATTACAATTATTTCTTCATTTTAATTTCTTTATGTTTTCTGCTCACAAAAAAATAAATAAAATTTTTAAATAAAAAAAAAAAATTATTTTAAATAATTTTTAAAACAATAATAAATATTTTCAGAATTGATTACCTTCTATTTTGCAGCTGTATTGTTGTCTTACTTGTTTATTTTTTAAACAATTACTGGAGCAAATTTATGACAAATAATTATTATTTTAACTATTTTTTCATTTTCAAATTTGATAATTTCCCTCCTTATGGACATAACAGAATTAGACAGAACTATAAAATATTATTTTATTAGCTAAAAATCAAAAAGCAATGCGTATTTCTTATTACCCCCGTTTTAAGAAAAATTTAAATTTAAAAAAAGGAAATACAGCTGCAAACAAAAAAATAAAAAATAAATAATTTCATTAAAAAAAAAAGTTTATCCTTATAACATATAACTAATTTCTACCATGGGAACTCTGCTGTTGGTCACAACTAAATGATCCTGCGCCCACTCTGTTTTTGTTAGTTCCTGTTTAGCGTTGATTAATTGTACTAAGAAATACACACATTGCTTTCCTGGGATACTATAACCATGTAAAAACAGTAAGCTGTTGTGATGTCCTTTTAGGTCACAAGAATTCATACATCTTTCCCCCCATTGTAAGACTTGTTATTAGTACTGTAGTCAGGAGCATAAAAAGGAAAAACCGAAAACCGAACCCTTTAGATTCCAAATAAGTTTCGTATTTCTAAACTTTATGGTGAAATTTTTTTTTTTTAAATTACCCCCTTTTTAAAATTTTTTTGGTTTTTAAAGTTTTCCCCACTTGTGAAAAAAAGTTTCAAAGGGTTATTTGATCCACAGCCTGTCTTAAGTAAAAGTGTGAGATGTTAGCCATTAGCCATAAAGTCATTGTCTAGATCATTGTGAGAGAATGCAGCCATGAAAAGCAGAAGAAAAAAGTTTAAGAAAGAGGAAGGGTTCCTTTTTGCCCCAAATTCCCAAAAGGGAATTTTTAAAAAAATTTCTTGGGTGGGGAAAAATAAAAAGGATAGGTGTGGAATGTTATCTGGAAGAACAAGGTTCTTCCTTAATCGCTAAAATTTTTGACTTCCTTTTGTATTTAACTCCTTCAGTTGTGTCCTTCTCAACATCGTCTTGCGTATCCGAATACTCTGGCGAAGTTGGAGGCATCAATCACTTAATAACATTGCTAGCAGAATGTTTAAGTCAAGAATCACAGGGAATCTGATCAGAGTTGTAGCTAAAGTTTTTCTTTACCTAGGCAAAGCTTCAGTTTGATGTCCCGGTTTTGTATCTATTAGCGCTAGCCAAGGCATCGCTGGCAGGAAACAACTGTCTCCCTCCTCCCACACATAACTAAGCCCCTGAATCTGGTCACAAATTTAGCCATACACTGGAGAATTTGAAAAATTATTTGACATGTCTTAATTTGGTAACACTACCCTATCAAAAAAAGGCTAAAAAATGGTAATCAAATTTTTTTTATCACAGTGGTCCCTCAAGTTATAGTAGCCTTAGGATGCAATATTTTCACACTTCAATTTCCTGGGATGTTGTGTCTTGAAACCACACTCACTAAACAATGTCACATATACTGATGATCTTCGGCACATGTAATTGATGAAAGATCCAACCAATTATCATGGACATTTTACTTATTATCCTCTGTATTAGTGAGGTGCATACAGTGATTCTTGGGCTAGTTGCGCCTCTCTACACTACAGTGTGATACTACATGTCCTGTACTGCTCTTACATGTATTAGTGAGGTGCATGTAGTGATTGGTGGTCTAGTAGCGTCTCTCTACAATACAGTGTGGTACTACATGTCCTGTACTGCTCTTACACATATTAGTGAGGTGCATGTAGTGATTGGGGGTCTAGCAGCACCTCTCAACAGTAAAGTGCGATACTACATGTCTTGTACTGCTCTTACATGTATTAGTGAGGTGCATGCAGTAAATGGCAGTTTAGTAGATCCTCTCTACAGTACAATGCAGTACTACATGTCCTGTACTGCTCTTACATGTATTAGTGAGGTGCATGCATGACTGGCGGTCTATAGCAGCTCTCTACAGTACAGTGCGATACTGCATGTCCTGTACTGCTCTTACACATATTAGCGAGGTGCATGCAGTGATTGGGGGTCTAGCAGCACCTCTCAACAGTAAAGTGCGATACTACATGTCCTGTACTGCTCTTACATGTATAGTGAGGTCATGCAGTAAATTGGAGTTTAGTAATCCTCTCTACAGTAAATGCATACTACATGTCCTGTACTGCTCTTACTGTATTAGTGAGGTGCATGCAGTAATTGGAGTTTAGTAATCCTCTCTACAGTAAGTGATACTACATGTCCTGTCTCTTTTAAAATGTATTAGTGGGGTGCATAGTATTGGCGTTTGTAGTCCCTCACAGTACAGTGGGTCTACAGTCCTGTACTCTTTTACATTATTAGTGAGGTCATTAGTGATTGGGTCTAAGTCTCTCACATAAGGGGGGTACTACATCCCCCTTACTGCTTTACATGTATTAGGGGGGTTCCCCATGAATTTGACTTTTGCATGCCTGTACTGTTCTTTACTTGTTCCAGTATGAGCAGCCCTTTGGCACCAGGGATGGCCCATTTTTTTTTTCTGGTGCATTTGTATAAATAATCCCCAAAAAAAGCCCCTGCCCTTTAACAAAAAAAATTTTTTTTTCCACTCCCAGCCCCCTTTTTTTGAACTGTAAGATTACGGGACCCCCATCCTACTCATAAGTCCCCCAAAAGTCTCTGCTCAGATTAGAGATCCGGTCAAAATTGCACACGACTCTCCATTCTATGGTATTTTTAAGTATTGCAAAGCGATGGGGTGGGACCTGCACCTATCACACTTTGGTGGCATGTCCTATCGATATGACATCAAGGTGCATGGTGGGAGCACCCCTTTAGGTTCTCTCAGACAATTAATAGGAACAAGATTAGTAATAACTCATGTTAAAATTCCCCCATTTTAGGTTTCCCTTTTAACTTTTATAATTTATATATATATAATAATATATATAAAATTATAAAAAATTTATATAAATATATATATACAACCATTTAAAAATTGAAATACTTTCCGGGGCTTAAACCCCCAATGTTCCTTCAGAGCCGGAAGCACAGCAGTTTTCTGTCTGAAAATAATGAAAATAAGGATAAAATTAATAATAATCCGTTGGTCGCATCACATAACGAACAAGAAAAACATTACTGGTCATATATAGCAGTATTGCTTGTGTGATACACACATTACATATACAAAGTGTATAAAGCAACTATTAAGTTGTTCTCTTTGTATCAAAGTTTAAAACATGGCATATGTTAGTAATTATGGTTTACACATTGATATATCATGTATACATTAAATTCATTTTATTATTTCATTAAGATAGTTGCAATAAATGAAATAAATAAAAGCACCAGGACAATACAAGGATAACAGAACACGAGACACGTCTTAATAGAGAGACTTTGGCAATTGAAAATTTTAGACTCAAACAAGTTCCATCTATCAGGTTGTCTCCTTTTTTTATTATTGGCTGCCGGTTGTTTAAAGGGGCCTATAATACTACAGATCATCAGTGATTGGAATATTGCTAACAACCTTGCAAATGTCACTTTGTTCCATATGTATGTATGCATAGTAAGTAATTCTGGCAACACATGCTTACTTAATATCTATAGGCTATGCCACAGATGACTGAAAGGTGGCGGTTCCAACAAGTTCTTCACTGTTTCCAAAATTACAAAAGACTATAATAGGGGGAACCTGCTTGCAGCTATCTTCTAATGCACATTCATAGTCATGGAATCTCTAGTCTCCTTAAAGGTGTCACACAGGTTAATATGTCATACAAGTTTTTTTTTTTTCGTTGGCATAATCTTTAGTCAGTAAAAACAGAATAACATTCCATTGACAAACCCCTAAAATTAGCCCAATTAATTCCTCCAGTGATAACAGGAATTGAGGAAATCAGAGCTTATATGCAAAGTGGTTCCCTAAATGACCATGTTTTTTTTTTTGCTGTGGCCTACATTTTTTTATAGTGAGCTAAAAGGTGTTGAGATCCTTTGTTATCTGCCTTTATACTGGAAGTAAAAAGGTGTTGTCAATCAAACAAAGAAAAAAAAGGATCTCAAATGGCTTACCTTAGTGTTCATTCATCTTTCTGCTTTTCCTGTGCAGCATTACCTCCTTCTCGCGCCAGCAGCAGCATTTCCTGTGTAAACGTTGCTTCCCTTTGTCCAGTAAAACTACAAACCCGACAATCCTTTGCTGTACTTTTCTCCCTCCCCAATGCAAGATCAGTCCACATCCCATTTTCCTGTCTCATTTTGAAATCCTTAAGAGGGAGGACTAAACCTCTTTGGTCACCTGATCTCCAGGGCTCAACACACAGCTATTTTTTTCTATATGAAGACACAGAATTATTGAGCTTCTTGTCATCAAACTGCTGATGTGGAACTAAAGGAAGCCCATAGAAAATTTTAGGAAAGTACATTACAAAAGTGCAAAACTATTGGAGAGATATTATTTGCAATATTTTTTTTTCTTGCTAGACAGTCCTTCTAAGCCACTTTTAAGCACTATTTACATGCTTCGGCCAGCACTACTGACTTTGTATAGACTGTTACTGTCTGTCTACCAGTTTAACTGCTTTATATAGTAGTACCCAATGGCACTGTTTTTATTTTTTAGTACAGCCAAGTGAAAATATGTAATGACAGGACACCGGAGCTATTGAATGACTGTACTCATACATGCCTCCCTGTGGAAACTATGTGCATGCACTTATAATTATTGAAAATTTTGCCAATAGGGGAACATGTCTCTGCGGCCAGCCCTCCTCTCATATTTCATTATCTTGTACACACTTAAAAAATGTTTTAATTAGCAATTTGATAAAAAAAAAGTTCCTGAAATGGTTTGTACATACTTCTAGTACAACGCTGCTTTTAGTGCATACCACAGCGGCTAATATAAATTTATGGCTTTCTGGAAAGAGCAGAAACAAATATTCTCCTTATGAAGATCTTCATTTTCCAGTGAAAACAGAACTGAATGCATTTAACTTGAACCGCGAGGTCAATCCTACTGCTGAAGCAGAAGGACAGGGGATAATTAATGTCCATGAAGCTGGTGGTACCACTGTTGTTTTTTGCCGATGCATCTTCTTCCATACTTCTTTACTTCACATAACGAGTGTTGGAAATGATCCTATTTTTACAAATCGTACTTTAATCCCAAATGGTAAAATGCCAGACATTTATAGGGACGAAGAACAGTTACTGCCACAAGTGATTTTATACCGTCCTTTAAATGCGTATAGATTACTGGAGGCCATAAATTGTCATTTTTCCTGTGTGAACCTTACTTTATATGAGGGTTTTTCTAAAATTAATTTGACAGGTGACTTATTCCACCAGTGCGTAACACTAATTTACATATTGTAAGATGGCAGCCGGAAAGGTCTGTGATGGGGTGTATATTCCGCCAGGTTTCTGCATGCTTAATGTTAAACGGATGGCAAGCGACTTCAAGGGAGAAGAAAGTCGCATGGTCCCACCACTGGTAGGTGGCAGTTACGTGTCACCAAGGTACTGCCCTTGGTGAGGTAGGAGCCTTTGTTTTCTGTTGTCAGCTGCGACATGTAGTTGGCACATGTTTAACGGCTAGTATAGCTGTTGGCAAACAGCTTAATCCGGGACGGCTTTTACCGGGAGCAGTCAAAGTGTTGGGTGGGTGGCTGCTCCCCATGTTCCAGGCCAGAGTTTGGCTGCCTTATATAAGTCAGCTAGTCAGAGTGTTTGACCTGAGAGGCTTCAGAGTGGAGCTAGGCAAGATCTCTCATACAGCCACTGGTGGACAAAAGGTGATAGTGAGGACAACTACCACTGTATTAGTCTGCACTCAGATGAGCAGGAATTCATTTTGCTGTGTTTGGTTTACGTTTTGCACCTGTTGTCGTTTTGTGGATGCACGTGTGCCAATAAAGTACAGAGCAACTGTATTTGGACTATAAAATCTGTCTGAGTCTCTGTCAAGTTGGACTTTTGCTACGATCTCAGAGAGGTTACGGCTCACAATACGTAGTAGGGGGATTTATCGGTAGAGCTGCAGGAACAAGTTGAGGAAACAATTATTAAAGTGTGAGTTAGGGAAAGGCCAACTTTTAGCATGAGAAGAAGTAACCATTGCACCCCCAAAGTCTTTTTTTCTTTATGTGTCATCTTGCAGATCACCTTGGCAGCCTATGTGTACACTCGGTCCTGAGTGAGTCAATACAACTGGATCTCTTGAAGGACCATCTGAGCAAGATGTTGGCAGATGGTGGGTACTTCAACTCTGCATACAAGATGATAATCAGTGATAGTTAAGATTTGAAATTTCCAAACTAAAAGACACCCATAATTTTTAAAAACTTTTTGCAAGTCACAGCGATACATCAGTAGTTTTCAACTGTAGTGGTCTAAAAGGACTCTAATAAGATAGGGCTGAAGTGTCCATCCGAGCGCCATGTCTCTTCATTTCTGATCATCTCTCTGTACACTGCACAGTTAATACTTCCATGAGATCAGATTAGAAATGAAGGGTCACAATGCTCAGCCAAGCTCTTCCACCCTTTTATTTTAGTGATCGGTAGGTTTTTAACTACCAATCAACACTGATCAACACTTCTGACATGTCACTATAATTTTTTTAAAATAAAAAGTCCTATGAGAACCTATGTTATACTGTGCAGCTAAGGCCTGGTTCACATCAGCGTTGGTGGTTCCATTTGGAACCTCTGTTCTAAGTTCTATCGGAAATGACGAAAAACAACACACAGTGACAGAAACCTGACAGACTATTGGTGTCTGTTGTAAATCGGGTCCATTTGCATCTCTGTAATGAAGGTTCCAACTGATGCAGATGTGAACCAGGCCTTAAAAAGTTAGGGAAACTAAAGTAAAAGGAAAGAGCAAAGGGGCAACTGACTTGGTCACAGCGACTGCCATTGGATCCATGACATGGTAGCCTATATTAATTTTTTTTCTTACCTATACTAGGCTATGCCCCTTTACGATGATAGAAAAAACAGAGAAAAAATGGAACGTTAATTACTCGAAAAACACAGAAACAAGGCCATACTCACAGCTCAAAAGCTGGACTGAAAACTGAACCCAGTAAAGAGGCAACACTGGCTCATATGCTACTTGGGAAAGATATACAGGTGCTGCTGATTGCTGAGCAGGAGCTCACACACCCCTCCACTAGGAACAATTAGACTGCACATTAAATTGATACCTGTTCACACAGTATGCAGAAAAGCCACAGTATAATGCATGGGGCGATTGCACAAATGCAAAAATACCGATAAGACAACCACTCACACACATTCAATATATGAGGGGGTGGTTGCTGGTATTATAATTACATATAGATAAGGCGATACAAAAGGGTGCCAGCAATGCAGATGCGTGTGGTGCACCATGCTGGCTTACAGCCTATTACGCCACTACTATTCGCTTGGGTGGGCTACCCAGCACTTTTTGGGTGTCCAATACAAAATACAGACACCCTTGCTCCCCAGTACTTTTTGGGCAAAAAAAATTACATACTGGAAAAATATAAAATATGAGGTTTTAGTTGATACAGTGGCCACTATATGCAAGCCTGCAAGCCCCATCAAAGGCTCCTCATTTCTTGCAAGTCCCTACACTAACAATTTACAGAAAAAACACAGAAAAAATGGGATGATGGGATGATACAAAAAAGTGACTGCAGAATTACATTGATATGTGACTCTCTTTGTGTTCTATGTACTCCATCTATATTTCAGCTTGACCTCACTGTACGTATACTGTATATCCCTTCGTGTAATAAATGACAGCTGATCTCTCTCCAAGGACTAATTAAAATTTTTTCCAGACTATAGCTGCACACCAAGTCCTTATTCACATAGAATTGTAGGAAAAGCAAAGGTTAGCGAAACAATCTAGTCTGCAGCATTTCCATCGAATCTCTGTTTCTTTCCTGCTCTGTCATCACTATGAGAATCAGGAGATTATTACACTTTCTTGTTTCTGAATTATTAACAAATTGTAATAAAGTAAAACTTTATCCTCTGTCCTAGAAGATAGGCCAGATACATGTAAACCTTGTTGACCTTGCAGTGAGGTCCTGTGTAGAAGCCAAGACCATTGGCATTAGCTGAACTGTTTTTAAATCTTACTCTGTGCATAGAGGCAGACTTCACGACTGCTAGAGGGTCCATGGAGAGAGGGGGCCCCTTTTAAGTTGTCTGCTTTTCTTATATTAATAAGTAGCAAAATCCTCTGCAGAGAACCCCTCCATGTAGGTTATACAATATGTTAGCAAACAATAAATCATGGAAACAGTGAGGATCATATACAGATGATCAGGGCAACCTAGGACCAAGGGCTCATTTGGAGTTGTGAGGGATATAGGGGTGAGGTGTTCATCCAGCTGCTTATCTTAAGCCATGATGGGGGCATGTTTGAAATCATGCTGTTGACCTGACTCTTGAGAGCACCTAACTTTCTTTTTATTGTATCTTATTGGCACTTGTCCACCTGCACTAGGACTTGGTACTGAGGTCAGCAACAGGCTTCAGGCCAAAGTTGGCCCAGTCTAAATCAGAGGATTCAGTTCTTTGGGGAAATAAAAATCTCTCTGGAAAAGTTCAAAAACGGTCTGTTATACAAAACCAAGTTGTGGTTTCTACCCCACCAATGATACCTGTTCCCAACAGTCTCGATTAAATGTATGCATTTTAAGGGAATTTCTCTCTAACTACATCTTTCTCTGGGCTTTAGGACCTAGACTTTTAACACTGATCTATCAATGGACTACCTGGCTTAGGACTCTGACTAGTTCTAGACATTGGCTAATGTGCTGCAGATCTGTTTGGGGTTTCCTTCTCTTTTTAGTCTAAATCTTCCCAGGTCACTTATAGTCACCAGCAATCTTTTTCTGTGCTGACTTGGTCAAGTATCTGGTGTTTCCTCTGACCCCATCCTCTTCATCACTAGTCACTGGCATGACCACTGTCTTTACCGTTAAGACTATTAATATCCAACATGGTGTCAAATTAAGGCATAAACAGGCATCTCACTGAATGAATGCAATGGTTTAATGTTAAAACGCTGCGATGTTCTCTAAGACATGGATAGGGCTTCCAAGCAACCATATTTAACCTATGGAGAAAGAGCCAATGGAAGCAGCACTCCTACCTCCATTACAAAATGTGGATCAGCATCACCACCAAGCCAAGCCAACTACGATCCCTACTAGCATAAGCACCAAAGCAGACAAAACCCATGGAAGAACAGAAAAAACATCAGAACTTTAACCCAATACGTAAAATTATCACATAACACAATGCGAATACTATGAGTCCTTATCACCTTGATCTATGGCCCTATTTCTAATGGGATTTTACTGGTGTTGTCCCATGCAATTGGTTGGGGCTCCAATCTACATGTGGCCAAATTTTTACATGTACAATGGTTTTCCGTTTTTGCATACTACGGGGATATTTGACTACTGTAGTATTTTACACAACAAAAAAGTACAGAAAATGTAAATACATGTAAAGAAGTGTCCTCAACATGTGCATTTGATTAGATGTGCATTTTATGTGTACACCAGTAGGTTTCCATAAGGTTAAATAGCTCTGTGGAAGCTACAAGGGTGTCTTGTTTGCCTCTGTCTGGCCAGTATACCCCAGCATAGCACAAAAAAACAGGTAGTCCATGTAGTTCAATAAAAAATAGCATACTTTTTTTTTACAATGGGACCCTGTGGATGAATGCTAATGTATGGCATTCATCAGATGTATCTGTTAAACTGATACCTCGGAAGCTTCTGGCTGCCAGGAGTCAATAAATGGCTATATATATATTCTATTGACAAAGTTAGGGATATTTGGTTTTCACTCTACAGTGATATTTTATCCTAAAAGTAGGCCATTTAAGTCATAGCATGCAATGTATTCTCATTTCAAGCAATTTAATGAAACAAAGGCCAACAACAGTGGAGGATATACACCATCAAAAATGTCAATGTCTCAATAACATGTCATGCGGCCTTGAGCATCAATTACAGCTTGACAATGACATTCACAAGTCAAGTGCCATTTAGTTCATTTAAAAAAAAGTTACATATCTATCTATCTATCTATCTATCTATCTATCTATCTATCCAGTGAAGTAAATAATTATTTGATCCCTTGCCGATAGTTTGCCCACTGACAAAGACATGAACAGTCTATAATGTTAAGGGTAGGTTAATTTTAGAATATCCAAAATAAAATCCAGAAAATCAATTTGTATAAATTATATAAATTTATTTGCATTTTGCAGTGAGAAATAAGTATTTGATCCCTCTGGCAAAAGAGATTGAATACTTGGTGGCAAAACCCTTGTTGGCAAGCACAGCAGTCAGATGTTTTTTGTAGTTGATGATGACGTTTGCGCACATGTCAGGAGGAATTTTGGTCCACTCCTCTTTGCAGATCATCTCTAAATCATTAAGATTTTGAGGCTGTCGCTTGGCAACTCAGAGCTTCAACTCCCTCCATAAGTATTCAATGGGATTAAGGTCTGGAGACTGGCTAGGCCACTCCATGACCTTAATGTGCTTCTTTTTGAGCCACTCCTTTGTTGCCTTGGCTGTATGTTTTGGGTCATTGTCTTGCTGGAAGACCCATCCACTACCCATTTTTAATGTCCTGGTGGAGGGAAGGAGGTTGTCACTCAGGATTTTACGGTACATGGTTCCATCCATTATCCCATTGATGAGGTGAAGTAGTCCTGTGCCCTTAGGCAGAGAAACACCCCCAAAACATAATGTTTCCCCCTCCATGCTTGACAGGGGGGATGGTGTTCTTTGGGTCAAAGGCAACATTTCTCTTCCTCCAAACACGGTGAGTTGAGTTAACGCCAAAGAGCTCAATTTTTATCTCCCAGTCACTCAAAAAATCATCCAGATGTTCATTGGCAAACTTCAGACGGGCCTGCACATGCGCCTTCTTAAGCAGGGGGAGCTTGCGGGCACTGCAGGATTTTAAACCATTACGACGTAATGTGTTACTAATGGTTTTCTTGGTCACTATGGTCCCAGCTGCCTTGAGATCATTAACACGTTCCCTCCCCCTCCCCCCGTGTAATTTTAGGCTGATCTCTCACCTTCCTCATGATCAAGAATACCCCAGGAGGTGAGATTTTGCGCGGTGCCCCAGATTGATGTCGATTGACCGTCATTTTATATTTCTTCCATTTTCTTACTATTGCACCAACAGTTGTCTCCTTCTCACCCAGCATCTTACTTATGGTTTTGTAACCCATTCCAGCCGTGTGCAGGTCTATGATCTTGTACCTGACATCCTTAGAAAGCTCTTTGGTCTTGCCCATGTTGTAGATGTTAGAGTCTGACTGAGTCTGTGGACAGGAGTCTTTTATAAAGGTGACTATTAAAGACAGCTGTCTTTAATACCAGTAACGAGTTGATTAGGAGCGTCTAACTGGTCTGTGGGAGACAGAACTCTTAATGGTTGGTAGGGGATCAAATACTTATTTCTCTCAGCAATATGCAAATACATTTATATAATTTATACAATGTGATTTTCTGGATTTCATTTTGAATATTCTGTCCCTCAATGTTAAAATTAACCTATCCTTAAAATTATAGACTGTTCATGTCTTTGTCAGTGTCAAACTTACACAATCAGCAAGGGATCAAATAAGTTTTCCCTCCACTATGTACAGTATGTATATATATATATCCTCAAACGGAAAGTGGAGGAGTACAAGATCTCTAGCATCCACCAGCTCTGTGACGTCGTCATGGAGGAGTGGAGGATTCCAGAGGCTAACACTAATGAACCAAGTGCAAAAAATAATCAGTGCTTCCCCTATTGTAGAGTTCACGTTAAAGGATACTTCAATCCATAAATTGCATATATGTAAATTCAAAGGCACCTCTGATAGTAATCAAGCAGAAAATATGGATTGATTCCACGGTACTAAAGAATATATTAAAGCGACTTTAAACATTTGATCATAAAAAGGCCTTCCTCCAATATATTGCAATGATGTCCTCCATACTGTATACAAATACAGCAGCAAAGCTTCCACTTATTATATACTGTATGTAACACATTGCTCAGCACAATGCTATCATTGCTATTACTGCTCCTAATAATGGAGCACACACATACAAACACCGCACAGTATAAAATCTATACAATCTATGAAACACAATTCATCACATTAAGAACATTTAGTTAACCATCTCCCCTTGTTTCTGACCAGACAGGTTGACTTGATTTTCATTGTTGCGCTGTATTAGAGGAAGGTCTTTTAATGACTAAAACTTTTAAAGTCGCTTTCATATATTCTTAGGTACCATGGAATAAATAAATATTTTGTGCTTGAACACATTCTGAGGAGCTGTTGAATTTACATACACACTAAGGCCATGTTCACACAATGTATTGCAGCGTGTACAATACATCGTGTCTTTCGGGAGCTCACGATAATATGTGCGTACCACCGCAGAACGGGGGGGGCTGGCATCCCGCTGGCGCCATTGACATTCATTGCTCGTGGCGCGTATCCGCCGCAAGTAATTGACATGTCACTTATCTCCCCGTACATACAATCCGATGAGAACTATGGATTACCGTAATTTCGGCGCTCATCTCGCCTGTATTAGAGCGCAAATACACGGTGAAATGTGTACCGAAATTACCCCGTGTGAACATACCCTAAAGAACCACATGACAAAGTGGAGGGAAAATTACAAATTGGTCACAATTTGTCCATTTTCATTTAGGAGTGTCCCTATTTTTATTGCAAGCGGTTTAGACATTACAGGCTGTGTGTTATTTTTAGGGCACACCAAATTTACACTATTAGGGCCCGTTTACACGGCACAGGACAAATACCGGTCGGCTTATCTGACCGGCATTTGTCCGGTTTTTTGTGCCGTGTACACGGCCGCAGGGGTACGGCTTTTCTACCCGATTAGCAGAGAAAAGCCCTCCCCCTTCACATTCACTTGTTCATATTCTGTCCGAAAACTGGATGGAAGAATGAACAAGCACAATGTTTTTCAGGCCGCCAGCGTTTTGTCCCCACTGCACAGGTTTTCCATAGCGGCCCATGTAAAAGTTTGCGGCCGGTGCCGTGGGGACATGGCCTTATACAAGCTGTAGACTGACTTCTTTACATTGTTTCAAAATGTCATAGCTATAGTGTTATCCCATGAAAAGATATAACACAGTATTTACAAGAATGTGAGGGGTGCACTCACTTTTGTGAGATACTGTATAAACTTCCCTGCATTTTTGGACACTGACATTTACATAGTTTTTTTTTGCTTTTGGCAGCCTTAAACGGGAGAGACTGCATCATTGTCAGATAAAGACAACATAAATAAAGTTTTATAAGTTGGCTTCTCGCGCTGGGTGACACCAGTTCATTGACACTTGTGTACTGAGTAATAATTTAGTGAATAATTTAGTAAAATATTGAATAATTCTTGTGAAGACATTTTTAGTTTCAGTATCTAAATAGCATCCCATCATCTATCTCCCATCTATCTCAATACATATTATAAATATATGCAATATTGTTCTCATGTCTCCTCACAAATTACAAATTTTGTGAACGTTCCAAATTAATTTTTACTATTTACAGTCTGAACAGTAACATCCATGTATTGCAAATTGATTGGCTGTATTATGTTTGAAAGGGCAGAACCTGATTTCTATCTTTAGTCATAACAGAATGTATCTGTTTTTTTCTGGAGTGTTCCTTTAACCCCTTAATGTGCAGACAGGAAAAGGCCTTAAAGGGTTTTCCCACCATGTTTCCTAAAGCCTGCTCTACACCGCCAGCTTTAGGCTCCTACTTCCTGTTCAGGTCATGGGTGGTTTTATAGCAGTGATTGACATTTCAGCTCCGCTGTTCCTGGCAAAGCCTGTTGACCCCTCCAAAGGAAAAAAATATGACTTCATTTTTCTCCTCCCCACCTTCCAAAAGCCATAACGTTTTTATTTTTCCACCTACATAGACATAGAAGGGCTTTTATTTTGTGGGACAAAATGTTCTTTCTAATGTTGTTATTCATGTTACTGTAGAATATACTGGGAAACTGTAAAAAAATTGTAAGTGGGGCAAAATGTGAAAAAAAACCCTACTTGCGCCATGTGTGCGGGTCTTTTGCTTTTATAGCGTTCAATCTTTAGTAAAAATGATAAGTTATCTTTATTCTACAGGGTGATATGAATCTGGCAATACCAAACATGTATGGTTTTCGTTATGTTTTGGTACCTCAAACAAAATTTTAAACATTTTCTATTTTTGAAATTTACGCCGTAGTTAAATTTCCTAAGACAGTATGTAGGTGCACCCCCAAACTAGGTGGGCAGTCCTCAATTAGGTAGGTTTATAGTGCCCCATTAGGTAGGTAAACTTATAGGTCCCCCAATAGGTAGATATCTCGGTCCCCTATTAAGTAGATAGGTAGTTAAATAGGCCCCGCAATAAGTAGAAATATATGTCCCCATGATGTAGATACATAGGCCTCTGTAGGTAGTTATTTGAACCCTGTAGCCAGTAAATTACCCCATGTAGCCAGTAAAGTGCCCCGTGTAGCCAGGTAGTTGCCCTCTGTAGCCAGTAAATTTCCCCCTGTAGCCAGGTAGTAGCCCCCTGTAACCAGTAAATTGCCCCATGTAGCTAGGTAGTATCCCCTGTAGCCAGGTAGTAACCCCCTGTAGCCAGTATATTGCCCCTGTAGCCCGGTAATAGCCCCCTGTAGCCAGGTAATAGCCCCCTGTAGCCAGTAAATGGCCCCCAGTAGCCAGTAAACTGCCCCCTGTAGCCAGGTAGTAGCCCCCTGTAGCCAGTAAATTGCCCCCTGTAGCCGTAGCCAGGTAATATGCCCCCTGAAGTTATTGAAAATAAAATAAAAAGGTACTAACTTTTTCATGTTCCCTGCAGCGTGGCCAGGTCCGGGAGCTGAGGTACAGTGTAAGCAGCGTGACATCATCACGCTGCGTACGCCGCCACACAGCTCCTGGGAACTCCTGGGCCTACAGAGGCTTCAGGCCTAGGAGATCCAGCACCCCCTCTGGTGAGCGGCACCCCAGGCGATCAATCACCTGGCCCGCCCATAGGAACGGCCCTGATATGATTGAGAAGAGGAGCTGAGCTCTGTGATATATAGGATTATATAATAGAGGAGAGGAGCTGAGCTCTGTGATATATAGGGTTATATGATGGAGGAGAGGAGCTGAGCTCTGATATATAGGGTTATATGATAGAGGAGAGAAGCTGCGCTCTGTGATATAGAGGGTTATATGATAGCGAGAGAGAAGCTGAGCTCTGTGATATATAGGGTTATATAATAGAGAAGAGAAGCGGAGCTCTGATACAGGGCCGCCAGCAGAAATTTCAGGGCCCCATACAGATGAAGTATCTGGGCACCCCCCACTCCTCCCCTCAAACCCCGCCCCCAGCAACCCACCCTCCCCACCCAAGCATGCCCACTGCCCCGGCCCCACAAATAACATTGCCCTGCCCCCAGACTGACGGGCGGCTGGCTAGGCAGGTAGGTAGGTGGCCGGGCGGGCGGCTGGCTAGGCAGGTAGGTAGGTAGGTGGGCGGGCGGCTGGCTAGGCAGGTATGTAGGTGGCCGGGCGGGCGGCTGGCTAGGTAGGTAAGTAGGTGGCCGGGCGGGCGGCTGCCTAGGTAGGTAAGTAGGTGGCCGGGCGGGCGGCTGGCTAGGTGGCTAGGAAGCTGGCCGGGAGGTTAGGGTGGCTAGGAAGCTGGCCGGGCCGTTAGGGTGGCTAGGAAGCTGGCCGGGCCGTTAGGGTGGCTAGGAAGCTGGCCCGGCCGTTAGGGTGGCTAGGAAGCTGGCCGGGCGGTTAGGGTGGCTAGGAAGCTGGCCGGGCCGTTAGGGTGGCTAGGAAGCTGGCCGGGCCGTTAGGGTGGCTAGGAAGCTGGCCGGGCCGTTCGGGTGGCTAGGAAGCTGGCTGGGCCGTTAGGGTGGCTAGGAAGCTGGCCGGGCCGTTAGGGTGGCTAGGAAGCTGGCCGGCCCGTTAGGGTGGCTAGGAGCTGGCCGGGCCGTTAGGGTGGCTAGGAAGCAGTCCGGGCCGTTAGGGTGGCTAGGAAGCTGGCCAGGGCCCGTTAATAGGGTGAGTAGGAAGCTGGTCCGGGCTGCGTTAAGATCTTCTAGTTACTGGCCGGCCGTTAGGGTGGCTAGCCGCTTGCCCGGCGCGTTAAGTGGCTAGAAGCTGGCAGGGCCGTTAGGGTGGCTAGGAAGCTGGCCGGGACGTTAGGTGGCTAGGTAGCTGGCCGGGCCGTTAGGGTGGCTAGGAAGCTGGCCGGGCGGGCGCGTGCCGTTCCCCTCCCTCCTTCCCTCATACAGCCGCTGAGAGGAGGTCCTGGCTCCCGGCTCAGCTGCGTTTCAATCAGAAATCTTCTACTTACATGATCCATGCGCGCTGTAGCCGGCGTCGGGACCTCCTCTCTCTGTCTCCGCGCCGCGCTGTGTGCCAGCGGCGGGATGCGGAAAAACTTGAATTAGTGAAGCTCCGCCCCTAGGGGCGGGGCCTCACAGATTCAAATTATTCACGTCCCGCCCACATACAGAGGAGGAGGGCTCGGCTCCGGCTACAGCGCACCTGGATCATGTAAGTAGAAGATTTCTGATTGAAGCGCAGCTGAGCCGGGAACGCGGGCCCCCTCCCAGCACCACTCTGCTCTGCACCTACTGGTCGGCTGGGCCGGGTGCAATCATTTTTCTATATGTGGAGGCGGAGCGCAGCGCTGCAGGGAGCACGGGCCCCCTCTCAGCACCGCCGACACTCGCCAGCCGCCATCGGGCCCTTTGTAGAGCGCGGCGCCCGACTGCGCCGTGCTCTACTGTGCAATTAATGAAATAAGCAGGCCTGCTTCAAGCGGGCCCCTTATTTCTCCGGGCCCCATACAGGAGTACGGGTTGTACCCCCTGTATGGCGGCCCTGCTCTGATATATAGGGTTATATGATAGAAGAGAGGAACTGAGCTATGTGATATATAAGGTTATATGATAGAGGAGAGAAACTGAGCTCTGTGATATATAGAGTTATATGATAGAGTAGAGAAACTGAGATATGTGATATGTAAGGTTATATGATAGAGGAGAGAAACTGAGCTCTGTGATATATAAGTTTATATGGTAGAGGGAGAGGAGCTGAGCTCTGTGATATATAGGGTTATATGATAGAGGACAGAAGACGAGCTCTGTGATATATAGAGTTATATGATAGAGGGAGAGAAGCTGAGCTCTGTGATATATAGGTTTATATGATAGAGGAGAGGAGCTGAGCTCTGTGATATATAGGGTTATATGATAGAGGAGAGAAGCTGAGCTCTGTGATATATAGGGTTATATGATAGAGGAGAGAAGCTGAGCTCTGTGGTATATAGGGTTATATGATAGAGGAGAGAAGCTGAGCTCTGTGATATATAGGGTTATATGATAGAGAAGAGAGAAGCTAGCTCTGTGATATATAGGTTATATATATATGCCAAAGAAGAGGAGCTGGGCTCTGTGATATATAGGGTTATGTAATAATGGAGAGGAGTTGAGCCTCTTTTTTGACATGTCGCCCTTAGTGTCTTTCTGCTATATAGCACAACTATGAGTTAACACGCCAAATTTCATTCGCATGTTAATGGCACAGAATGCAGCTGATTTATGAACCTGCTATACAACGGGTCATAAATGAGGCGCATTCTGGCGCTGGGTGACATTCTAGCACTCGGGTATACCTGTTCCAGCTGTAATGCATCCAGAAATGCCACGCGGCTGCCCAGTCCAATACCGGCCATATTAATAGTAGCGCTGACGGCCCGCTGTGGCCTTTCAGCGCTACCCGGCCGTGGCGGGCCGTCAGCGTTACTATTAGTAGACCTGTGCATCTTGCGCCGTGGGCCGCATCTGGCTACTTGGTGGGCCGGATGCGGCCCGCAGGCCGTACAATGCCCAGGTCTTGTCTAGATGGACCCAAACACACATCTAACAATGAGCAGTGTGATTTTACATTGCTTGAAATGTAAAACACGTATCGACACTCAGAAAAGTGATCGCCGATGTGTGTTTACTTGCGTCTTTCGGATCCGTCCCAAGAATTGTCATGTCAATTCTTGGTCTGAAAGACGCGGCAGGAGCCCTATAATAAACTATAGGGTGCGATCCTGCTGCATCTAACACACATCCAAACACGCAGCTGTGTTGGATCCGATCGCCTCAGTGTTTTTCGATGTGATTTTCGGATGCAACACGGATCCAAAATCGGATCCAAAAACGCAGTGTGAACAAGCCCTTACACGATGTAGTTCCAACACTTGTATATGTCAGCGATGCTTGTGGGGTCACATCTATGCACGTAGGATCAGCAGCAGGAGTGTGCGTGGGATTGAGGGGTGGTAGTTGTCAAATTGCTGAATGTCCCACAGTTGGTACTGTATCCCCCATTTTAATGGGATGGCGACAATGCATGTGTGTTGCTGCTCCATTTTAAGGATTTGGGGTTAATGAAGATAGACATAGGCAGTACACATGTTTCTACTTTAGTCCTATAGACTTTACATAGTGGGAGAGCTCTTAATATAAGTGCTTTGTTCAAATGGGGAACATAGAAACCCTGTTCTTGTGATTAACATTGGGACCCCAGCAACAAGACATTCATCAACAATTATAACTGTTGATTCTTGAAAAAATGTATTCAAAATGAGCATTATTAGAGCATAAGCAGTCAAAAATGGCTGCTATGAGTGATGTACATAAAGGACAGTGTACCCATACCAAAAATAAACTTTAGGCCACTTTTTGAAGTTTCTGAACTGCAGCTCACAGTAGGAGTCCTTTGTGCACTTGCCCTATTTGTCACTGCTAACTCTGCAACACATGTGGAGACCATGGGCCTTATGCATGACAACTGTCTAGCCACAAGACTGTCTTTGTTGTAAATAGCAACCAATCAGAGCTTACAGCAACCAATCAGAGCTCACAGCAACCAATAAGAGCTCATAATAACCAATCAGAGCTCATAGCAACCAATCAGAGCTCATACTAACCAATCAGAGCTCAAGATAACCAATCAGAGCCCATAGCAACCAATCAGAGCTCATAATAACCAATCAGAGCTCATAGCTACCGATCAGAGCTCATAATAACCAATCAGAGCTCATAGTAACCAATCAGAGCTCATAACAACCAATCAGAGCTCATAGTAAGCAATCAGAGCCCTTAGCAACCAATCAGAGCCCTTAGCAACCAATCAGAGCTCATAATGACCAATTAGAGCTCATAGAGACCAATCAGAGCCCATAGCAACCAATCAGAGCTCATA
The DNA here is from genome assembly GCA_025379985.1 of Phyllomedusa bahiana. Taxonomy (NCBI): domain Eukaryota; kingdom Metazoa; phylum Chordata; class Amphibia; order Anura; family Hylidae; genus Phyllomedusa; species Phyllomedusa bahiana. The sequence goes on along the minus strand of JAODAL010002546.1, from coordinate 173,579 downwards.
ATGACCAATCAGAGCTCATAGCAACCAATCAGAGCTCATATTAACCAATCAGAGCTCATGATAACCAATCAGAGCCCATATCAACCAATCAGAGCTCATAATAACCAATCAGAGCTCATAGCAACCAATCAGAGCTCATAGCAACCAATCAGAGCTCATAATAACCAATCATAGCTCATAGCAACCAATCAGAGCTCATAGCAACCAATCGAGCTCATAATAACCAATCAGAGCCCATAGCAACCAATCAGAGCTCATAATAACCAATCAGCTCCTATTAACCAATCAGAGCTCATAATAACCAATCAGAGCTCATATCAACCAATCAGAACTCAGCTTTTATTTTTCCAGAGCACTATATGAAATGAAACCTGAGCTCTGATTGGTTGCTATGGGCAACAAAGACAATTTTACACTTAGACAATTTTCATACATAAGGCTCTCACCACACAACCTTAAATTAGTCTCTTTCTCCTTGGGCCCAATATTTTTGGCAAATGCAACCTTGGCTGCTGTATGGTTTCTGTATGGTTTATTTAGTGTTGGTTCCTTCCTCCAAATTAAACTTTATTCACACTGGCATTTTACAGATCTCTAGGCATGTACAGTTGAAACCAGAAATTTACATACACTATATAAAAAGCCCCATCTGCAGGTTTCTCTCACTGTCTGACATGAAATCAGAATAAACCTTCCCCGTTTTAGATCAATTAGGAACCAAAATAATTTCTATTTGCCAAATGCCATAATCATGAGAGAGATCATTTTTAAGGCATTTGTATTACTTTCTGCAAAGTCAAAAGTTTACATACATTTCATTAGTATTTGGTAGCATTGCCCTTAAACTCTTTGACCCTTTGGACCCTTCCACAAGCTTCTCACAATAGTTCCTGACAGAACTGGTGTAACTGAGCCATGTTTGTAGGTCATACATGAAAAAACTTTGAGACTCTCGGTTCACATATTTTGATCAAAAGATGTTTAAGCTGCCCACGACTTTCAACGTGATCTCAAAATCGGGCAGTCCTATGCTATCTTTACCTCTCAATCGAGCCAATCTGCCTCTCACTGGTCAACCGACCTCCATTATTCAGAGAGAAAAAATAAAAAACACCCAACCTGCAAGCTGCCTTGTTATGAGAGCCTGTGAGAGTGGGCGGGGACAGAAACCCAAAATGGAAGCACCCCTTCCTTCCCATATAGGTTAAAATCAATGTACACCAAGTATACCGTATGTTTCTGCACACAAAAACATTTCAGAAAAAACTTATGCAAACCTGGGTGCCACTGGCGGTCTGTGTGTGCACATGTAGAATTACATGTGTGCCGCAGCCCTGCCAGTGGCACCCAGGTTTGCATACATTTTTTCAGAAATGTTTTCTGTGCAGAAACATACGGTATACTTGGTGAACATTGATTTTAACCTATATGGGAAGGAAGGGGTGCTTCCATTTTGGGTTTCTGTCCCCGCCCACTCTCACGGCTGTCATAACAAGGGCAGCTTGCGGGTTGGGTGTTTTTATTTTTTCTCTCTGAATAATGGAGGTCGGTTGACCCAGTGAAGGCCTGATTGGCTCGATTGAGAGGTAAAGATAGCATAGGCTGCCCGATTTTGAGATCACGTTGAAAGTCGTGGGCACTTAAACATCTTTTGATCAAAATATGTGAACGAGAGTCTAAAATTTTTTTCATGTATGATAGATACATAAATGCTTCTTTGGGGATTTCCACGTAGTGTATTGCCCTTTTTGCAGTAGTGTGACGCTGGCAGCGGACTGTGGGTGCACATGTAGAATTACATGTGTGCCGCAGCCCTGCCAGTGGCACCCAGGTTTGCATACGTTTTTTCAGAAATGTTTTTGTGTGCAGAAACATACGGTATACTTGGTGTACATTGATTTTAACCTATATGGGAAGGAAGGGGGTGCTTCCATTTTGGGTTCTGTCCCCGCCCACTCTCACAGGCTGTCATAACAAGGGCAGCTTGCAGGTTGGGTGTTTTTTATTTTTTCTCTCTGAATAATGGAGGTCGGTTGACCCAGTGAGAGGCCTGATTGGCTCGATTGAGAGGTAAAGATAGCATAGGACTGCCCGATTTTGAGATCACGTTGAAAGTCGGGGCAGCTTAAACATCTTTTGATCAAAATATGTGAACCGAGAGTCTCAAAGTTTTTTCATGTATGATAGATAGCATAAATGCTTCTTTAGGGATTTCCACGTAGTGTATTGCCCATGTTTGTAGGTCGTCTCGCTCGCACCTGACTTTCCAGCTTTGCCCATAAACTTTCAATAGAATTGAGATCAGGGATTTGTGATGGCCACTCCAAAACACTGACTTGGTTATCCTAAGCCACTTTGTAACCAGTTTGGCAGTAGCTTCAGGTCATTGTCCATTTTGAAGACCCATTCCCGCCCAAGCTTTAACTTCCTGGCTGATGTCTTAAGACGTTGCTTCAGTATCTTTCCTCATGACGCCATCTATTTTGTGAAGTCCCCCAGTCCCTCCTTCAGCAAAACAACCCCACAACATGATACTACCACCCCCATGTTTCACTGTTGGGATGGTGTTCTTAGGCTTCCAAGGGTCTCCCTATTTCTTCCAACTGTAACAATGATCATTATGGCCAAACAGTTCAATTTTAGTTTTGTCAGACCACAGGACATGTCTCTAAAACTTTCGGTCTTTGGTCCTGTGTGCATTTTCAAACATTAATCTGGCTTGTATATGTTTCTTTTGGAGTAATGGCTTCTTCCTGGCAGAGCGGCCTTTCAGCCCATGTTGATATAGTATTCGTTTCACTGTGGATAATGAAACAATCTTACCACTTTCCACAACATATTCACAAGGTCTTTTGCTTTTGTTCTTGGGTTGATATGCACATGTCGGACCAAAGCACGTTCATCTCTGAGACACAGAACCCATCTCCTTCCTGAGTAGTATGATGGCTGGACATTCCCATCTTGTTTGTACTTGTGTATAATTGTTTATACAGATGAGCGAGGCACCTTCAAGTATCTGGAAATTGTACTCAAGGATGACCCAGACTTGTGCAAATCCACAATTATCTTCCTGATATCTTGAATGATTTCTTTAGACTTTCCCATGATGTTATAGACTGAAGCGGTGCGTTCTGGTGTGTGTTAAAATACATCCACAGGTGTGTCTCTAATTAACTCAGATGTTGCCCATAAACCTATCAGAAGCTTCCAAAGACATGACATCATCATATGGGCTGCCCCAATTTTGTTAAAGGCAGAGTAATCCTACTGTATGTAAACTTTTGCCTTTGCAGAAAGTAATAAAAATGTCTTAAAAATTCTCTCCCTCATTATTCTGGTATTTGGAGAATATAAATAATTGACCTAAAATGGGGAAGGATTATTCTGATTTCATGTCAGATAGTGAGAAAAACATGCAGATGTGTCTTCTGATATAGTGTATGTAAACTTCTGGTTTCAAATGTATTTGGCATACAGAATGACTTGTTGGGATCCATTCCTCTTTTTGGCACCTTCTCACGTATCTATTTTATATAAAATATTAGAGTAATAGTGAGAAGAGTTTGACCAATACTATCTTATGACTTTATACCTAAAAAGATGTCAAAACATGAGCAATTTAACGTGTCACTCCACTCACGTCCTATCTCCACAAGCAAGAACAGTCAGTTACTTACATGTCAGGTTCTGTACAAGCACCTAGAAAATTTGGCATAGTGTTAATCTATGTTTCTTTCTTTTTTATCATATCTAAGTAACTGCTCTAGCACATAAAATGGGCGACATGTCCCAACACGCCAACGCCAGTTTTTGGTCTATTTGTTGCCCAAAAACCGCTTTTTGACGCCATTTATTCATTTGTTGGAAATGAACTGTCATACACCAAAACTAGGCGCATTATTCGCCGGCACGACCACTTTGTATATGCGACTAAATATGGTGCGATGTGCGCCCCCGTCTGTGAATTGGCCTATTGTGGTGCATTACATACGTTATTCGCCCCCGTCGGGCAATGCGCCTCGATAGGCACATTACATAATCCACCAATGATATGCTATGCACCGCGAGTTGCACAATGCGCCTTTTTTGACGCGATTCGCCTTTTTAGGTGCAATGCGCCTTTTAAGGCGCAGTAAATTTTCTATGCAAGGTATACCCAACACCAGATTTTTTAAATGATCAGACTTTCAGCCGCACTTTACACTGAATTAATTTGCCTAAAACTGGCATAGATACGCCACTTTTCTGACATCTCGCCCAATATCCGTATTTCGTAAGTAGTAAGATAGTTTTCCCACATTTATATTGTTAACTTTTTGTTTTCTTTTTTGAATTTCTGACTTTCCAACCCTGGTCAATGACTATAAAAAAATGCAAAAAGAAATAAAAATGAAAACGGCAAAGAAAATTAATTAACTTTGCAAAAAATTCTATAAACCAGCTAAAAACAACTTTTCGGGGCAGCAATAAAAATAGTATAAGTGAAAGATACGTTTAAAAACATGTGAAAGGATCCTCGCAAATGAGTTATGGCTTGGAATTTGAGTTCTAAGGCGATGATATATGTACATACGTGAGATCCCGCTGATATCATTTGTCATGTTCAACTTTAGTTCCATATATTATTTATCACAAAATGCATTTTGTATCTCACTGAAAACTGCCATCTGTGGAGAATTATAGCATTTCTCTATTCTAAAAACATTATCATTAATCAAGAGGCATTCTCTTCTTTGGACCACATAAAGCGCAGTAGGTGATTTCTGATGTAAATTTGGATCTTTCTCATCTCTTTCCCCCCACAAATCCCAGATATTTATATCATTCCATTTGTCTGCAGTTTCTGTCCTGTTCTCCTTGGCTGCCGTTCAGGTGTGTAATAGTCTCCAAAAGTAAAAAAAAAAAAAAAAAATGCCGGCTACCAGAGATAAAATAAACTAAAGAACAATTTAAAAATAAATTGTTTTAATAAAATGTAAAAAAAATTATAATAATAAAAATACAATATTAATGTTTTGCTCTTTTGTTATGTGTTTCTTTATTATTTGATTTTTATTAAATTTAAAGGGAACTTGTCACATAAAACATTAATCTCAGTTGCAGGCAGCATCTTATAGAGCAGCAGGAGCTGAGCAGATTGATATATATTTTTGTGGGGAAAATTCACAAGAACTTTTAATTGGATTATTCAACTTTCTGCTTATTACAGGGAAAGGAGTCCAGTAGGCGGCGTTATCAGTGATTGACAGCATTCCTAGTACGAGTGTGCATACAGAGATAGCTGTCAATCGCTGATAAGACCGCCTATTAGACTTCTTAAAGGGGTTGTTTCACTACAAGGATTTCTGCTTTTTATGATTAAAGTATTGCTAAAAACAAGTCACTTTGCAATATGTGTCATTAAACAGTATCCTCTACTTATTCGAGATATCCCTCTTGTATGGCTGCATTAGCTCCTCAAGTCACTATAGCTACAGACCTGTTTGGTCTATCCTGATAGGCTGCCAGCACTGGTTGCTACAGTTACAGCTACAGCCGCGGGCGCTTTGTAATGTGCCTAATCTTGGAGTTGACCCCCCCCCCGGTGAGAGGCTGATTGGCTCGATTGAGAGGTAAAAGATAGCATAGGACTTGACTGATTTTGAGATCACGTTGAAAGTCGTGGGAGCTTAATCTTCTTTTGTTCAAAATATTGAACCGAGAGTCTCAAAGTTTTTTCATGTATGATAGATTGCATATAATGCTTTTTAGGGATTTCCACGCTAGTGTATTGCCCTTTTTGCATGTAGTGTGCCGCTGGCGGCCGGTACTGTGTTGTGTTCGTGGTATATTTACATGTGTGCCGCAGCCTGCCAGTGGCACCCTGGTTTGCATACGTTTTTTCAGATATGTTTTGTGTGCAGATATATTCGTTTATTGTTTTTTTTTAAACCTTTGGGGGGGGGGGGTGTAAAATAACCATAAAAGGCATCAAAAAAAATTGATTTTAACCTATATGGGAAGGATGGGTGTTCATTGTGGGTTTCTGTCCCCGCCCACTGCTCACGCTGTCATATGAAGGGCAGCTTGCAGGTTGGGTGGTTTTTTTTTTTTTCTCTCTGAATGAATGGAGGTCGGTTGACCCAGTGAGAGGCCTGTGGATCGATTGAGAGGTAAAGTGTAGGATAGGGATGCCCGATTTTGAGATCACTGTTGAAAGGTCGGGGACAGATTAAACATCTTTTGATCAAAATATGTGAACCGAGAGTCTCAAAGTTTTTTTAATCTTGGAGTGCACCCGCTCATACATCGAGCCCACGGGCTGTCACAGTTTTCAGGCAGAAATGACGCCAAACTGCTGGTGCAGCCCCGTACATACATGTCGCCCCTAATGATTTGAATAATAAAATCTCTCTACAGCTCTGTACAGCATTCTGTTCCTATATAGGCCATTGGGTATAACTAAATATAATATAGTAATGCCCCATGAGGCAAGATCAGAATAATAAGGATGGAGCATGGGCTTCTAGGTTTAACTATTAAAAGGGTATTCCCATTTAAATGTTTAGCTGTAGACATGTAGGTAAAAGTAAATAAAGACTTTTACCAAATACATTGCTGTTCTGATTTTGTTTCCCTTCAGAGTTAGAGAAGTTATTACCTCCTGCTTGTGTACACAGACTTCCCTAGCTTACCGACCACCGCTCTCTGCTTTAGCAATGGCCAGGATGTTGATATCACTCCCTGATGTGTTTTATCAGCAGCATAGGAGCATGTTTATATTTGTCACTGACCGATTTTAACTCTTTAGAGCTCTGTAACCTTCTGCCTTGCTATTTAGACCCCCCCCCCCCCCCCCCCCCCCCCCCCCCCCCCCCCCCCCCCCCCCCCCCCCCCCCCCCCCCCCCCCCCCCCCCCCCCCCCCCCCCCCCCCCCCCCCCCCCCCCCCCCCCCCCCCCCCCCCCCCCCCCCCCCCCCCCCCCCGCCCCCCCCCCCCCCCCCCCCCCCCCCCCCCCCCCCCCCCCCCCCCCCCCCCCCCCCCCCCCCGCCCGCCCCCCCCCCCCCCCCCCCCCCCCCCCCCCCCCCCACCCCCACTCCCCTCCCCCCACCCCCCCCCTCCCTTTCTTCTAACCCACAAAAAATTCTTAATACCCGGGGATATTGTAGAGCTGAAATGTCAGTCACTGCTGTAGAACGGCCCACAGCTTGGATGGGAAGTGTGAGCCTGAAGCCAGCTGTTAAGAGTGGGCTCTGTGAAACAGCATGGTGAGAATAAACCTTTTAAAGTTTTTGTTTCATTGGCACAACCCCTTTTGTAAATTATTAAAATAAAAGTTGGCTTCAGAACCCTATGACCCGGGTGGCTTTTCAGTATTCATCCCAGCATTCAAAAAAAGGCACTGTTAATTACTGCAGACCCACAGAGCAGCTATTTTTCGGTGGCTTCCTACTTTGGTCCTTAAGGGTTCCACCAAGGCTATCTCTTAAACTCCCATATCCCCATTTCTTTTATGCAACAACTTTTTTAAAATTGTATTTCTCTCTTGCCCAAAAAAAAATAGGGGAGAAAAAAAAGGAAAAAAAAGGCGTTATTGGGACTATTTGGGTATGACTACCAAACAGTACATTTCATCTGATGCATCATTTTAGATTCGTGCTATATAGCAAAACACTATTTAGCACTTTGTTCTGCTGACACTTCCTACTCATCACTGTATTATCTCTGTACTGTGACATCATGTTTTTATCCCCTACTGGCATCACTGTTGTTTTTACTTTCTGTGACATCATGTGTATTACATTACTGTGAAATCACTGTGTGTTTTCCCCCTGTACTGTGACATCCTGTGTGTTTACCTTGTATTTTTGACATCCTGTTTTATTATCTCTGTATAACATCACTTTTGGTATTACTCTGTACTGGACATCACTGTGTATATCTCTGTACTGTACATCATGTTTTATTACCCTTGTACGTGACACACGTGTTTTTTATCTCTGTCGTGACATCATGTGTAATTATCCCTGTACTGGCCTCATGTTGTTTATCCTTGTACTTGACATCACTTTTTTTTAAAACCCTTACTGTGACATCCACGTGTTTATTACCCTGTACTGTGACTCACTGTGTGTTTATCCCTGTACTGGGGACATACTGTTTTTTTTAATCCTGACTGTGACTCACTGTTTTTTTATCTCTGTACTTTGACATCCCCGTGTGTTTATCTCAAACGTGACACTGTGTGAAATTATCCCTTTTTACTGTAAAATCACTGTTATTATCTTACTGTGAACACTTTGTTTTTTACCCTGTACTGTGCATCACTGGGGGTTTATTATTCTGTACTACTCACCAGTTTTATTATCCCTGTACCGTACATCTCTTGAGTATTTTTTTTGTGCCCCTTTGTTTGCATTATCCTTGTACTGTGACTCACTGTGTTATTTTCTCTGACTGAATCACTGTGTTTATTGTCTTGTCGTGAATCTCGTGAGTATATCCGTACGTGCATCACTGTTTATTCTTTACGTGACTCACTGTGTTATTTCTCTTTACGAACCACGTGTTTATTACCCCTTACGTGACATCACTGGGTATTACCCCCTGTACTGTGACCCACTTTGGTATTTTCTGTACGTGACATCACTAGGTATTATCCCTGTACTGTGACACCCTGTTATTATCCCTGTGCTGTGACACACTGTTATTATCTGCGGACATCACGTGATTATTCCTTACGTGACATCACTGTGTGTATTACCCCCTGTACGTAAACACTTTAATTAATCTTTTTTCTTTTGACATCATTTGGGGGTTTTAAACCCTGACTTACTCACTGTGTGTAATATCCCTGAAATGTGACTCACGGGTTTTATTATCCCTGTAGTGACTCACGGGTTGTAATACCCTGTACTGGACTCACGTTTATTACCCCTGTACTGTGACCCCGGTGTATTACCTGAAACTGGACATCATGTTTTTATCCCTGTACTGTGACACACGTGTGATTATCTCTTATTTGGACATCACTGTTTATCCCGTACTGTGAAATCACTGTGTTTTTATCCTTACTGTGCACACTGTTTAATTATCTCTGATGTGAACTCACTGTTTTTATTACCCCACTGTGACACACTGTGTGAAAATATTCCTGTACATTTACATCACGTGTTTATTATCCCTGCATGTACATCACTGTATTTTTATCCTTGTACTGTGACACCTCTTTAATTATCTCTGAAACTGTCAACCTGGTTTTTACCCTTGAATGTACACAGTGTGTATAATCTCTGAGTGCACTTTTGTGTGGTATTATCTCTGTTTTTGACATCTTTGTGTTATTTTCCCGACTGTGACATCACGTGTTATTATCTCTGTACTGTGACAACACTGTGTATTATTCTTGTACGTGACATCACTGTGGCTTATCATGTACTTTGATAAAAACTATGTAGAATTATTCCGTTACATTGCAAGTGGAAAATTTTCTGAGTATATGAGTTGTAAAGGTTATGGGTTGCAGTTGGGATCTGGTACTTGGATGGACCAATGCTTCCTCTGCCATACCTTGCTAAAAATTGCATGTATAGTGACACAGTTCTGTTAGCATTCAGGAACTTCCAGATTCACCTTTGACAAATCAAAAGCTCCTTGCAGAAAGTGTTGGTGCATGAAACCGCCAAAAAAACACAAGATTTTGTTCTCAGGGGGATTTTTAAAATTCCATTTTTAGTGTTTTTTTTTTTTTTTTAAACAGAGGCTAAAATACTTAGGAAACTTCTATTAAAAGGCGTCACTTTTTTTGGCTCTCCAGTACTTATTATAAAAGAAAAAAAACAAAAAAAAAAGCCAAAACGTGGTTGGATCCAAAAACCCCCCCTTTTAAAATATATATATTTTGTTATGTATATGATGTATTATGTCTTGATTTGATATATACATTTTTGATGTGCAACCTTTTGTTCTTTTTTCATATATCCTTTACTAGTAGTGTGTGTAGTTGCAGCGTTATTATTTTTATCAATTATTTAGGGGTTAGAGCATTGTCTTTTTTAAGTATAGTATACCAATAAAATATCATTATTATTATTTTCTTGGGTGTTTGCCGTTTTTTGGGTAATTTTGAGTCATTTTTTCCAACAAAAAAAAAAAAACAGTATGGTGTTACATTATAATAATAATTATTTTAATAATAAAAATAATACTTTTTTTTTTTTATTCTATTATAAAAGAAGCTAAAGTGTCCCACAATTTGATGCACAATTTCTGTTTGTAATGCACACCATCATCAGCCCCGAAATTTTAATTCTTTAAAATTTTAATCAAATCTTAAATATCTTATGTACTTGTTGTAAAAACATTTCGATATTCCCGGGCTATGATGACACGGAAAGGTGTTTTGGGGACCCCAAAATATAAAAATCCTTAGGTTTACCCCCTGTAGTGATGACTTAAACCACAACTTAATTATGAGTCGGTCTCAATATAAATTTATAAAATTTGTTATGTTACTTTCGTATATTTCCCTCTTTGGGGCAACAATGTGGATATTGAAATAATACTTTTATTTTCCATCATCATGCCTACAAAAAATTTAAAAAATAATACAAATACTTATTATTATAATATATAACTAAATTTTTTTATATTTTTTAAGATAAAAAAATTTTTTTTTTTTTCCTTTTTTTTTAAAAAAATTTTATTATTAAAAAGTAAAAAAATTTTTATTGCAAATAACACTATAATAAAAAATATAAATATAACAAAATTCTGGAATATTAAAAATAATTATAAGTTTTTTTTAGTATTTTAAATTTTAAACTTTTATTTTTTTTATTGTTATAAATAATAGATTATATTTTTCTTTACAAAAATTTAACAAAACTATCAAATAATTTAAAAAAATCCATTATTTAATTTAAAAATTATAACTATTTTATTTTTGTTCCAGCAAATGTGATACATGTTAAAAGGGTTTTAAGGCATTTTGGATCTAAAAAAGCCAAAAAAAATTTTTAAAAAAACCCTTATTTATTATAAATTATAACTGTTATTACTTTTATTACTAGCAATGCATTGAAACATTTAAAAATTAGGATACATTAACAATACATAAAAAAATAAAAAAACAAACAACTATAAAAAACTATAAATATTACTTTTGTTATTAGTGATACATAGAATATGTAGCATGAATTATTTTCTGCATTAATATCAATCATAAAATAGTATTATTTTTATATTATTTTATAATAATAATAATAATGATAAATATTCTAATAATAGAACCAATTTATACTAATAATTATGACGATTAATATCTATTATTTATACAACAATAATAATACTAATTATACTAATAACAATGAGCGCGTTTTGATTTGGCACTTTCTACAGGTGCAGTGTGTGTATGTTCTGTACTAGTTTTTCTCTAAGAAAAGTTGAACGTGGGGTCAGGGGCTCTTCCATGTAACCTCAGACTGAAATTCCAGATGGTTATTTAGCCCTGTGCTAGTCTCAGTTCATCAACTTCATGAAGCTGAGAATCATCTCTGGTTATAGCCCCGGCTGTGGCATTAATGCAGAACAAATTGAGACATATCCTCTGTGTAATTAGTTCCAGAATTTAAAAGATTTACGGTGAAATAATAGAGAGAGCCACAAATAACCTCTTAATGTTCTGACTCCACTCTAAGGTGGGATTTCTATTTAGTGTAGTTTTTTTGCAGCACATACAGTGGAAGGGATTACAACTTGTCGGGTCAGGAGTAAATATCCAAACCACTGTCTGAATTTATGCTGCAAGACTGAGTGTCAGGACACAATATAAACTGATGCCCAACACATTAGCCTACATCAGAGGTGTGCTAGAGAAGTTGTGACACTCAGGCCCTGGTGCCTCAGGGGGTCCTGAGGTCCACTCTTCAACATAATAAGACACCAGTAGTATAAGTCCTTGTTCACACAGTCTGGGAGCCACATCCCATTGTTTGCATTGGGTATTCCTGCCTTAGTTCATGAATTACACACTGAGAAAGTGACATGTTGGGTAGCCTGCATGCGAATAGACTTCTGTCCATAGGAAGTAAACAATTCAAGTTTCTATTGAATGCCTGTCAGGAGAAATATTGAAACTTTTTATTGTACAAAGAATAACTTATGTGTGTTTATTTCTGCTTAAAGTGTACATCCAAGTATAGCACAATTTTAGATAAACTAACAGAAGTAGCAAAAATAAGGTTTGTAATATATCTTATTAGAGAAAAATGCTTTCTTCTTCTTTTATCAGCTCCCTCCCTCCCTTCTTGCTTTCCTATCTATGTGTCAGAAATCACTAACAGAATGTAGATGAGGTTGCTTCACTCAGAGCTCAGGTTACAGCTGCTCATAGACGGTAGAGTCTATTGGGAGGGAAGGGGGAAGAGAGGCAGAGAGACAAGCACAGAAATAGAGCTGGCTGTATTGTGAGTGTTTTAGCATACTTAAGTACTGACCACAGCTATAACTTGCTGTCTTACTGTCTGTCAAAATAACCTCCCGTGCTGCTGCTTGTGAGTTAGAGTCTTTAAAGGGGCTGCTCATCTCAGAGTTTCATAGGTATTGCATGAATAGAAATAAATCTGTTTCTGTCACATCCTGGTTAAGATGTCAGTAATTAGCAATGAGCTCCTTGTATTCAACTTCTGCTAATTAGATAACTGAGAAGCTTCCCTCCCTGCTCTGACAGCATGAGATTTAATAAACATCAGTAAATACTCTGTTTGGCTGAAGATCAGATAACCAACAACTCTCACTGTCCCCCAGTTCTTGCTGTCTGACTGTGTGATGACATTTACCCCATGCGTATCATATATAACAAACAGCAGGGTGTGTGGGGGCGATTAATACAGGTCTTTACATTGGAACTAGAAGAGCCATGAAGGAATAAAATCAGCTTTAGTCTCTTACAAAAAATAAAAAATTTAGCCACACAATATATTTGGAAAATGTCTTCATTTAGTGTTCCCTACATGTTGAAAGCTATTCTTTGTAGCGAGAAAACCCCTTTAACTTTCAATTTCTGCTTTCTTTTTCCCTTTCATATCTTTCTGTGACAGTGTAACCTGAGCCGTTTCAGTGAAGCCAGGAAACCTCCGCCCTCCTGCAGATCACTTCTCTTAGTGATGCAAGGGGTTTTAATTTCATACCATCCTTTTAACCAGCTTTAGCTTTCAGTGTGCTCAAAAGGGGATGTGTGTGATTTTTTTGAATTACATATTATGTGACCCAGCAGACTGAACATCGTCCAATCCTTCGTCTTCAGCAGTCTGGCTGCGGCCTATAGACAAACAAAGGTCTGTTTATGTAAAGAGCTTTGAGTAGTTACAAAGTAGCTGAGTGGTTAGGGCTTCTGCCTTGCAACGAAGTAGTCTTAGGTTTAAATCCCTGCAGAAACCAAATGTGGATAATTTTTTTTTTGTCTCAGTGCATACGCCTGAATGAGGTTTCTTTTTATTTATTTGCACTGTTTAACTAATTACTAAGGAGTACAGAGGACAGGAATAGAATGACAGCACATGGGGACAAACACTTACTCAGCAGTGAGCGAGTGTCTTTGATTAATAAGCCAGAAAGAGACTGCCAGTAGCTGCCTGAAAGGAGAGGTGATGTCTGAGCATGTGTGGCCTGGACTGAGGAGCTCTCGTCCATGGTCATATCCCCTGGAGACAAGCTGTTAACAATGGATCAATAAGGAAGTAACTAAAAGAAAAGGCAGGGAAAAAAACCCTGCTAGGTTGCTTGTATTAACCCCTTAACGACCTTGGGCGTATGAGTACGTCCCAGGGCCGCTAAGGGGCTTTGCAGGGGGATCGCGCCGCGACCCCCGCGCACAGCCACCGGGTGTTAATAATATAATAATAATAATCTTTATTTATATAGCGCCAACATATTCCGCAGCACTTTACAATTTGGAGGGTAAACGTACAGACATTACACATTAAAAGTACTTACAGATGAGGCACAAGGTGTGAGGGCCCTGCTCGCAAGAGCTTACAATCTATTAGGGTGTACGGGAGAGACGAAGGGCAAGAAGTGCTAGATTTACAATGGTCCAGCCATGTGACATAAATATGGGTTGTATTTATGTTAGAATTCGGATGAACCTGCCACCCTAAATATACATCTATATACAGTTAAGTGCCTGAAATGAGATGAGTGTGCTAGGGAGTTGTGGGGGATGGGGAGGGGTGGGTGTTAGCATTAGGGATTTGGTAGGCCAGAGTGAGAAGATGTATTCTCAGGGCCCTTTAAAGCTATGAGAGTTCTGAGTGTGACTGATCGCCCGCGGTAGCATGTTCCAGAGGACTGGTGCAGCAGGTGTGAAGTCTTGGAGACGGCATGGGAGGTTTGGGTGATTGAGGAATTTAACCTGATATCAGCAGCAGAGCGGAGAGAGCGGGTAGGGTGGTAGACAGAGATGAGGGAGGAGATGTAGGGAGGAGCAGTGTTGTGGAGAGCTTTATGGGTGAGAGTGATGAGTTTATGTTGTATCCTGTACTGAATGGGCAACCAGTGCAGTGACTGGCACAGGGTAGAGGCATCAGTATCGCGGCTGGAAAGAAAGACAAGCCTGGCTGCTGCCTTCAGGACAGACTGGAGAGGGGAGAGTTTGCAGAGAGGGAGACCGATAAGCAAGGAGTTACAGTAATCGAGACGAGAATGAATAAGAGCAGTAATGAGGGTTTGCGTGGTTTCGATAGTGAGAAAAGGACGGATTCTGGAGATGTTCTTGAGGTGCAGGTGACAGGAGCGGGCAAGGGATTGGATATATGGGACGAAAGATCGGTACGGTCATCGGCACCGGCGCAGCTATGCTGCTCCGATCCGATGACCGGGCATGGTGGTGGGGAGCCTTGTGAAGGCTCCCGTCACTTACCCTGGCCGTTTTGCCCCACTTCCGTCCGTAGACAGGAAGTGGGGAAACCGCCATCTTTGTACACCCTAATGCATTGCCTATGCAATGCATTAGGTTGTATTAACAATCGCGCCACCTAGTGGTCAAGTACCATAGGTGGCCTCAATGTTACAGTAAAAAAAAATAAAAAAAAATAAAGTTTTAAAAGTACAAAAAAAAAAGTATTAAAAGTTCAGATCACACCCCTTTCCCCATTTTAAAAAATAAAATCATTAAATAATAAAAAAGTTACACATATTTGGTATCGCCGCGATCCGAAAAAAGTCCGATCTATAAAAATATAACATCATTTATCCCGTAAGCTGAACACCGTAGAAGAAAAAAATTCCAAACGCCAAAATTGCGTTTTTTCGTCATTTTACGTCACTCAAAAAATGGAATAAAAATGATCAAAAAAGTCGCATGCATTCCAAACTGCTAGCGATAAAAAGTACACTTCAGCCCGCAAAAAATGCCCCCTCACTGACGTCCGTAGTGTTAGTACAAAAAAGTTATTGGTCGCACAAAATTGCGCCGGGCAAATTTCAAAAATAGAAAATGTTTGGAATTTTTTTACCGTACCAAAACATAACGGAAACCCTACATGTTTGGTTTTGCCAGATGCGTAACAACCTGTAGAATACAGATAACACATTATATTTACCGAAGATTGAACCCCGTAAAAGCAAAACCCTCGCAAACATGGCGAAAATACATTTTTTTTCACAATTTGCCCCACTTGGAATTTTTTTGCGGTTTCTCAGTATATTCTATAGTACAGTGAATAACACCATTAGAAAGTACATCTTGTCCTGCAAAATAAAAGCCCTCATGTGTCTATGTAGGTGGAAAAATAAAAAAGTTATGGCTTTCAGAAGGCGAGGAGGGAAAAACGAATGTGTCACCAAAAAAAAAACCGCCTGGTCCTTAAGGGGTTAACATGCAATAGTTTTTCTGTCCTGATTTTTTAAATCTTTAACTCATTGGCACAATTTTCTGTACATTTAAAATGCTATTGATGTGCAGTTACAGGTAGGAAAAATGAAATGAAAATTCCTGTGACATGAAGGGTTATAGAAGAATAAATCATTTCTCTAGAATAACATATATGACAAAGTTTCTTATGTTTGCTTCTATTATTTTATGGAAAGTTGTTTCATTATTGGAGTTAGGTTATAAATGACTTTCCATCTAATGTACAATTGACAAAGAATATGATGAATGCCCTTTAAAGGGGTTGTCTCACTACAAGGATCTCTTTTTATGTTAAAGATCTTGCAAAAACAAGTTATTTTGTAATATGTGTCCATTAACAGTGTCCTACCTATTCCTAGATATCCCCTCTTGTATGGACTGCATCAGCTCCCCAGGTCGCTATAGCCTCAGACCTGTTCAATCTCTCCTGATAGGCTGTCAGTGCTGGTTGCTATAGCAACAAACCTGGCTTCTACTGCAGCCTAGTAGAAGCCAGTAAACACACCCCTGAATTCAAAATGAAACCAAGAAAACAGGACCGAGGTAAGATGAATCAATGTAGTGAGACAACCCCTTTAACTGTTGAAACTGTGAAACCCCTTTACATTTTGTCTCTTTGTACACTTGTTTACATGTCTTGCACCATTTTTTAATTACTTAGGGAAATATCTATGAATTCGCATGCGATATTTTTTTGGGCGTATATTGTAGTAAAAAACTTCTATCACATTGTTCTATAGATGGCACAACACATGTTAATGCACCTAAAATGTGACAAAGTTTGATGTGAAACTGTCATTCAAAGTTTGCCACATTACACTCTATGCGGCAAAATGTTTGGCACATACTGTAACACTTTCATTCATACTGTCGTATTATATACTATATATATCTATTTAGAACTGAGGCGTCGGCGCCAAGGTAAAAAAATGGCGCATGCTAATTCATAGATGTCGCCCTTAATCTGCTACATTTGTATTCCACACACAGCCTATAGACAGATGCATTGCTGTTGCAGTAATGTTCTTTCTTGTGTGTGACCTGCCATTTGTATTATTATCATCGGGGACATAACTAGAATTTATTAGGCCCTAGTGCAAAATAGATGGGCCACCATCACTTATTGACAGGGTCTCAAGTGGCGACATAAAAAAGGTAGTAATAATTGAAGGTATGGATAATAGTATCATATGTCAAAGCATAAAGCCACCAATTTGTAATTTTCTACAAAAAGATGCTGTTACGGGAGCTCCCATACTCTTGTTACCTTTTGTGTGTCTTCTATGAGTGGTGCCGTGACCTGGATATCAGGATGCGGGCGCACTCACAGTTCAGGTCCCAGCTCTCTGTACTCACCTCTCCTCGCTCCCTGCGCTATCTCTGCTGGCCGCTGACCCTATATTACCCAGCATTCCCCTGACTACTTTGCCAGATTGTTAGTGCCCTGTAGCCTACTAAGCGCTTCTAGTGTTGTTGCATATACTGTGTACCAGATCTTCCTGCTTCCATCCCTTGACTACAAATCTTGCCGACCGCCCTGACTTTCCTGCCTGAACCTGACTATGAGTTTTCTTCATGATTCTATACTTTGTCCCACCTCGGCTGCCACCACAAGCAAGTCGCACCAGGGATAGTGACCTGGGGCTTGTCTGCTGCAGCAAGCCCATCCTTCCTTGCAGCGGGCTCTGTAGGAAACCAGTAACTGCCTCTTAGACTCTGCTCCTTGATGAGGCTTACACATACATGCCAACTCTCCCGCTTTTGGCGGGGGGGTGGGGGGGTCCCGCTAATTGGGGTCCCCCCGCCCTCCCGGCAGAGTTGGCATTCCTTCTGCAGCGGCGCCAGAGTAGCGCTAATGCGCTACTCTCGTGCCGCCGGGCCGCTCCTACAGGCGGGTGAAGCGGCCGCAGCGGCCGCTCAACCGCCCGGTGCGTGTCACTGTGCAGGGAGGAGGCAGGAGCAATCCCTCCTCCCTCTGTATGTACAGCACAGGCCGGTGCACGCTGTACATACAGATCAGCGTCGCAGGGGGTGTGACGCACTGATGTACTCACTCCCCCTGCGACGCTGAGGAGATCGTCAGGAGCTGGCCGTGCTGCCGGGAGCCTGGTGAGGTAAGTGACTGTTATTATTTGATTTGTCTTAGCTATAGGGGGGCACTACCTGGCTAACAAAGGGGGCCACTACCTGGCTAATGAAGGGGGCAACTACCTGGCTACAATAAGGGGGCAACTACCTGGCTAATGATGAAGGGGGCAACTACCTGGCTACAATAAGGGGGCAACTACCTGGCTACAATAGGGGGGCAACTACCTGGCTACAATAAAGGGGCAGCTACCTGGCTACTAAAGGCGGCAGCTACCTGGCTACTAAAGGGGGCAGCTACCTGGCTACTAAAGGGGGCAGCTACCTGACTACTAAAGAGGCCAGCTACCTGGCTAACAAAGGGGGACATCTACCTGGCTAACAAAGGGGGGGCATCTACTTGGCTACAAGGGGGCATCTACCTTCCTGTAAGGGGCACTACCTGGTTATGGGGGCAACTACCTGGCTATAAGGGCATCTACCTGGCTTTCTTCCAAAGCCATTATGCAGTTAGGCGGAGTGGGTGTGGCTTATTGAAGGGGCGTGTCACACAAAAAGATGGGCGTATCCATGCAAATTTTTTGCCGCGGCCCGCTACATTCATTTATGGTGTCTAAAGTGGGAATACTCCTTTAAAGGGGTTGTCTCACTACATTGATTCATCTCACCTCAGTCCTGTTTTCTTGATTTAATTTTGAATTCAGGGGCTGTTTACTGGCCCTTTTACTAGGCTTGCGTAAAGCCAGGTCTGTAGCTATAGTAACCAGTGCTGGCGCTATCAGGAGAGATCAAACAGGGCTGTAGCTATAGCGACCTGGGGAGCTGATGCAGCCCATACAAGAGGGAATATCTAGGAATAGGTAGGACACTGTTAATGGACACATATTGCAAAGAGACTTGTTTTTGCAAGATCTTTAACATAAAAGCAATCCTTGTAGTGAGACAACCCCTTTAAGGATGATCAAAGAGGGACACATCTACAGTTTGCCGTGTAAAGGATCACATTTTTAATGTATAGTGATACACTTAGATACGTTAATGTTAACATAAGTATCATCGGAATATAGACATTTTTATGGTCTACATTTCACAAAATGATAAAACATTATGTAAGTTGCAGTCTAATATACAGGAACCAATCAGAGCCCATAGCAACCAATCAGAGCCCCCCTTTCATTTTTTCCGAGCACCATGTGAAATTAAAGGAGAGGTCTGATTGGTTGTTATGGGCAACAAAAAAAATCTTAGACCTAGACAGTTTTCATACATATATACAGTAACTATGCTATTGTTTTATGATTTGATGTTTGTAAGATGTGGTCCATCTTGTAAAGCCAGTTTTATTTTGAAGACAAGAATGCGCCCCCCCCCCCCACTCCTTCCACCGGTTTGTAGACTTCTAAAAACTTTTGTTATAGTTTGAAAAGAACTTGGAATCCGTATGAAACGAGGCAGGATCCTTTGCTCGTCCTTGACTATTACCATGCAAGGTGCTGTTTTCTCTCCTCACCCAGAACGTTATCATTTTTTCCTCTTGCCTTTATCGCTAGGTCCTCAGAAATAAAGAACATCAAAGAAGCCAAGCTGATAATGGGCCTTCCACATAAAACCCATCAGTCATCCAGAGCAGACAATGGTGCCATAAGCGCCCATCCCCAATCACCCTAGCAGTGCCATGATTTATGTGAGAGACGGGTGTGCACATAACTTATCATCCAATAACCTATTCACTTTTTGTATTATAAGAGGTCCAAATTTTTGAGGACTGATCTCGAGAACTCAGCATCTATTGGGTCTACACCATGTAGCGTCGGATAATGAGCTCTGTGAGTTCATTAATTCCCGTTCATTTTTCTTTCGAATACATGCTGGAATTCTCAGACCAATAACGTTCACTGTAGGATGGAGTATGTGCATAGTTTGGTTCTAGTAAAGGCCACCGGGAGGTCATAGGCACTATTTATTACTTTGCTATGTTCCTTCACAGTCCTGACAGATAGCTGGTCTCCTGCCTGTTTTTACAGTTGTACATTGCTTGTAAGGTTACAGAGGAAGTACAATATAGACAGGCGGAGAGTGATTCAAATCCCTCGGTGGAGAGGGCCTAACAGGATCCAACTCTCCAGTCTTCAGATGTTGATGACAATATGCCAAAGTTTAAAGTAGGGGGCAGTGGGAGACTTACTCCCTACGTGCTCACTCCTTCTGATCTCAGAATAATATATGAAGTTCAGGTTCTATTGTGTTCTAGCTGAACTCTTTATCTTTGTGGTATTAAGGCAGAATGAAAGGAAAGCGTTATCTGGTTGCAAAGTGTTAGTCGGATTTTCATACATGTTACTCTGTGCCGGGAACAATGCATGTACGGCAAAAATAATTGAGAGCTTTAACACTATGGAAGGCTTTGTTCACACATAATGGGCCACATGTATGAAACTGTTTAGGTCTAAAACTCACTCTCTTGCCCATAGTAACCTATGGGCAAAAAAGTGAGTTTTAGACCTAAACAGGTTCATTCATGTGGCCCATAGTTGTATGGCATCTAATGCAACAGAACACTATGAGATGTAGCAGAATTTCGTTTGTAGTGTAGTAGTGATCAGGGACGTAGTTATAGAGGGTGCAGAGATAGTGGTCGCTACCGGGCCCTGGAGCCTTAGGCCTCGTTCACAGGGCTTATTTTGCCGCGGATTGGCGCCGTACTGCGCACCGGATTTGCGCTTCAGTACGGCGCCAATCCTTCTGAGTCATTACGGTAATCCACTGCTCTCATAGAGAACAGTGGATTCCGTCGCTCCTGACCGCTTGGTGAATCCACCGGGCGGGGAGAAAGTGACATGCACATTAAATTACGGCGCGTACGCGCCGTAGATAATGCATTGTCTATGGGGCCGGGGAGCGGCGCCCCCGTCGCGCTCCGGCACCGCCCCCTCCCGCCCCTTATTCACGGCGGATTTGTGAGCGCAATCTGGCTCACAAATCCGTCAGCAATAAGCCGTGTGAACACGGCCTTAGGGGGCCCAAAAGCCCTTCTATGGCAATATCATAAATGACACAAGCTTTTTGGGGGCCCTTTTATGGATTTTGCACTGGGGCCTCGGAGCTTTAAGTTATGCCTCTGGTAGTGATGTGTTTGCAATTTGGCACAACATAATGGGATGGGGCTGTTTTTTGTTTATCTGTGGCTTTCCACAGTATTTCAGGTAAAGCTGTTACATTACGTTGAGGGAACACTCTGGTCAAATCTGATACACCGTGTTAGACATAATCTTAAAGGGGTTGTCCAGAAATAGAAAAACATGGCTTCTTTCTTTAAAAAATAGCACCACCTCTATCACACGATGTGCTTGGTATCAGAGCTCAGCCTAATTCTCTTCACTAGAGTTGCGCTGTAATGCCAGGCACATCTTGCCATAGAGTTGGTGTTATTTTTGAAAGAAAGCAGGCATGTCTCTCCAATCCTGGACAACCCCTTTAAAGGGGTTGTCTGCTTCCTATATATATATATATATATATATATATATATATATATATATATATATATATATAGTAAACAGAAGAGCGGGAAGGCGCTAGAGCAGAGGAACAGAGATAGGTGAGTATAGACTTTTTTATATTCTATTTTCAAAAGGGCTCCAGGAGCTTAGTAGCTATATATATATATAATATATATATATATATATATATATATAATTATAATATATATTCATAAATATATATATATATATATATAATATATATATATATATATATAAATATATATATATATATATATATATATATTATAATTACTAAGCTCTGGAGCCCTATTAAAGAAAGGAAATAAAAAAGTCTGTACTCACCTATCTCTGTTCCTCTGTTCTAGTGCCTCCCCTTCCCACTCTTCTGTTTACTGTAGTCTTTACAAACAGGGAGGTCCCCGCTGCAGTGGTCACGTGCCACTCCCTTATATCTCCAGGAGCTTAGTATTTTTGTAGTAGGAACTTGACAACCCCTTTTAGGGTGGAGTTTAATACAGTTAGTCTCCCTTTGGTCAGAGTCATAGCCAGATTTTCCTTCCTTAAGCGGTATCCTCAGCTTAGACATTAATGCCATATCCACAGAATATACCATAAATGTCTGAAAGACTTGGATCCCACCTCCCATTACTAGAAGTGGTACTTTCATCCATGAGTCATTTATGCCATAGCCACAGAATTTACAAGAAGGGAATACCCCTTTAAGTTTGCTGCCCCAGCTCTGTACCCTGGAAAAGGCAAAATGGTTTATTGGGACCCAGCACATGGGGCATTTTCCTAAAGACCTCCCCAACTACCCCCCTTCTTTAGTAGTGTTGTGCATTGCCATTGTGTTTGACATACTGTGACCCATCGTATAAGCTTATCTAGAGTGCTTCAGCTCCTCTACCAACAGTGATTGTATCTGGATTCTTATTCATTTTTGTCAGTGAAGAGAATGGCAAAGTATTCTTCTGATACCTATGGCTTAAAAGTAAAACAAATTGAAAAAGTCAACTATAAAGCCACCTCAAAACTGTCACTAACACATATAACAAAGCCAACTTCAAAGGTAACCTGTCAGGTAGTTTATTCTCCTCTGTCTGAGAGCAGGATGTGATAGAGGGAGAAACACTGAGCTCGGTGATATATAGGGTTATATGATAGAGGAGAGAAGCTGAGCTCTTGTAGATATTATAAGGGTATATATAGAATAGAGGAGAAAAGCTGAGCTCTGTGATATATAGGGTTATATGATAGAGGAGAGGAGCTGAGCTCTGTGATATATAGGGTTATATGATAGAGGGAGAGAAGCTGAGCTCTGTGATATATAGGGTTATATAAAAGAGGAGAGGAGATGTGCACTGTAATATATAGGGTTATATGATAGAGGAGAGAAGCTGATCTCTGTGATATATAGGGTTATATGATAGAGGGAGAGGAGCTGAACTCTGTGATATATAGGGTTATATGATAGAGGGAGAGAAGCTTAGCTCTGTGATATATAGGGTTATATGATAGAGGAGAGAAGCTGAGCTCTGTGATATATAGGGTTATATGATAGAGGGAGAGGAGCTGAGCTCTGTGATATATAGAGTTATATGATAGAGGGAGAGAAGCTGAGCTCTGTGATATATAGGGTTATATGATAGAGGAGAGGAGCTGATCTCTGTGATATATAGGGTTATTTGATAGAGGAGAGAAGCTGAGCTCTGTGATATATAGGGTTATATGATAGAGGAGAGAAGCTGAGCTCTGTGATATATAGGGTTATATGATATAGGGAGAGAAGCTGAGCTCTGTGATATATAGGGTTATATGATAGAGGAGAGAAGCTGAGCTCTGTGATATATAGGGTTATATGATAGAGGAGAGAAGCTGAGCTCTGTGATATATAGGGTTATATGATAGAGGAGAGAAGCTGAGCTCTGTGATATATAGGGTTATATGATAGAGGAGAGAAGCTGTGCACTGTGATATATAGGGTTATATGATAGAGAAGAGAAGCTGAATTCTGTGATATATAGGGTTATATGATAGAGGAGAGAAGCTGAGCTCTGTTATTATATAGGGTTATATGATAGAGGAGAGAAGTTGAGCTCTGTGATATATAGGGTTATATGATAGAGAAGAGAGCTGAGCTCTGTGATATATAGGGTTATATGATAGAGGGAGTGAAGCTGAGCTCTGTGATATATAGGGTTATATGATAGAGGGAGAGAAGCTGAGCTCTGTGATATATAGGGTTATATGATAGAGGAGAGGAGCTGAGCTCTATGATATATAGGGTTATATGATAGAGGAGAGGAGCTGATCTTTATGATATATAGGGTTATATGATAGAGAAGAGAAGCTGCGCTCTGTGATACATAGTATTATATGATAGAGGAGAGAAGCTGCGCTCTGTGATATATAGTATTATATGATAGAGAAGAGAAGCTGAACTCTGTGATATATAGATCATGTATCATGATTCTTCTTCCCTCAGAGTACGGGATATTACACAAGCAGTTGCTAAACAACAAGAACATGGTCATGCTACTTCACATAACACTGGCTTACAGTCATATCAACTATGCTGCTTACATATTCTGTAGCACTGTGGAGAGATTGTCGACATTCACTTCAATCTCTGTCACCGAAGAGGCTCCCACATAGTTTACCTATCTCACACATACTAGACACACTTTTATGGAAACAAATTAACCCATCAGTTTGTTTTTGAAGTATAGGAGAAAACCCATAGGACAAACTTACAAACTTTACATAGATTTTGCTTTTGGTCATTAAGGTAATGGCCATAGACATAAAATATTTGTAGACTGAATTGTCTTACTCTGACTTGCTAACATGAAAACAATGATCTGCCACGTTGGACGTTTCATCCTGTAGACAGTTGTGGTCTGGAAAGTTATGATAAACAATATATGGTTATGCACATCCAAAAAAAAATTTTTGAAAAAATTAACATAGGTGCAACACTGGTGCGGCTGTAGTATACATACATACATATTCCAATAACAGTAGCTCACTATAAACTGGAGCACTATCAAAGGGCACATAGGAATTTGGAAAAAAGCATTTCTGCTATCTAGGATATATGAAAATTTTTTTGAGGTTCTCAGTTCACATTTTTGATCAAAACTGCTTAAGCCACCTCCGAACTTCAATGGGACCTCAAGGCAGGTGGTCCTACACTATTGTTACACTATTATTACCTCTTATGGACTTCTTGCCTTGAGATCCCATTGAAGGTCAGAGGTGGCTTAAACAGTTTTGATCAAAAATGTGAACTGAGAACCTCAAAAAAATGTTCATATATCCTAGATAGCAGAAATGCTTTTTTCAAAATTCCTATGTCCCCTTTGATAGTGCTCCAGTTTATAGTGTGCCACTGTTATTGGAATATTTATGGAAAGTTATGATGACTGATTGAGTCCAGTTGGCCGCTATACCAAAAACACAGCCCAGATATTTGGCATGGATTGTCATGTATTTAATGTTTGGCCGTGCATGTCCTTCTCATGTCCACACCCATAGAATCATAGATGCTGAGATATATTGATGATATCTGGTAATAGTATAAATTCTTATTGGCTCTGTTCACACTAGTATAAAATACCTGACCACCCACACGTTATGATTACTGGTAAAGTGACCAAAAGTATTTTCTCTTTTTAAATCCTAATGACAACCAAAAAACATCCAAATGACCCTGATCAAAAGTTTACATATCCCAGTTCTTAATCCCGTGTATTGCCCCCCCTATAACATCAGTGACAGCTTGAAGTCTTTAGTGGTAGTTGTGGATGAGGCTCTGCTTATTCTTCTTGGCAAAAAGCCTCCAGTTCCTGTAAATTCCTAGTCTTGCATGAACTGCGCTTTTGCTTGAGATCTCCCCAGAGTGGCTCAATGATATTGGGGTCAGGAGACTGAGGTGGCCACTCCAGAACCATCACTTTGTTCTGCTGTAGCCAATGACAAGGTCGACTTGGCCTTGTGTTTTGAATCGTTGTCATGTTGGAACGTCCAAGTCCGAACCATGCGCAGCCTCCGGGCTGATGAGAGCAAATATACCTCCAGTATTTGCTGATAATGTGCTGTATGTTTTTGGTTGTCATTATGATTTAAAAAGAAAAAACACAGTAGTCTGACAATAAATGGCTTCACCCAACCACGAACCATGAGTGGAAAAAAAGTTTTTGTGTTATCATTCATATTCTCTGAAAAAAGGCCAAGAAAGCAAAAATTCTGCCGGGGTGTGAAGACTTTTGAGCACAACTGTACATGATTGGGTTATGTTTGTGATACTGATAGTTTAAAATCCCAGAGGCCACTTTCTTCACAGGGGGGCCAAAACCATAGGCAAATGTAAAAATATAACACGCATATTTTTGAGAAGGGGTAATGTACTGTCTAGATTATTTAAAGGACTTTTGCCTCCGGTGTACCTTTTATTTTATTGAATATATTAGCAAATGTTTGTTTCACTTCTCATTTATTAATACAAATGATTTTATTTTCTATTTAGACAGAAATGTATAAGGGCTTGTTCACACGGCGTTTTCACTCCGTGTTACAAGCGCTTTTTAGATCCATCTCTGGGTCCGTCCTGTCGGTCCCAGAGATGGATCTAAACAATGAGCAGTGAGTTTATCACTGCGGTCTATGAGGAACACGCAGCGGCGTTCACATGAGAGATCACCGCTGCGCGTTTCCTTCCTGCCTGCTGGCTCCGTCTTTTAAAGAATTGACATGCAATTCTTTCAAAGACGGAGCCGGGGAACACACAGCGGTGATCTCTCATGTGAACGCCGCTGCGTCTTCCTCTCATAGACCGCAGTGATAATCTCACTGCTAATTGTTTAGATCCATCTCTGGGTCCGTCCTGTTGGTCCCAGAGACGGATCTAAAAAGCACTTGTAACACGGAGTTAAAACGTGAACAAGCCCTAATTCTACTGGAACATCTGCAACCAGACTCTGGGATCTCACATGAGAGTGACGCAGTTAGCACTAAGCCATTAGGGGGTATTCCCACTTTAGATGTTTACAGCATATCAACATATCGAATAAGCCATGAATGACTAATAGACGCTTCAGGGACCTAAATCTGTCTCCAAAACGGGCCCCCATCCCTATTTCCCCTCATGAAGAGGCCGCAAGCTGCTTCCATCCAATAGAGATGTATTTATGCGTGTTCATGGCTCTTTCTACTTGCTTCAATGGGAGTCATAGAAACAGTAAAATACACTTGCTTGACTCTTTGGGCCACATGTATGAAAACTGTCTAGGTCTAAAACTCACTTTGTTGCCCATAGCAACCAGTCAGCGCTCATAGCAACCAATCAGAGCTCCCCTTTCATTTCATATATTGCTCTGGAAAAATAAGAGGGGCGCTCTGATTGGTTGCTATGGGTTCTGATTGGTTGCTATGGGCAACAAAGTGAGTTTTAGACCTAGACAGTTTTCATACATGTGGCCCTTTTGTGCACACACCTCACCAGGTTGGATGGTAGTCGGGTGACCTCCTTTCTCGACAAATGTGTATATCCCAGATTTAGAACCCACATGTAAACATCCATTTATGGTGTCTGAAGTGGGAATACTCCTTTAAAGGGGTTGTCTCACTACATTGATTCATCTTACCTCAGTCCTGTTTTCTTGATTTAATTTTGAATTCAGGGGCGTGTTTTGTGGCTTCCACTAGGCTGCAGTAAAAGCCAGGTCTGTAGCTATAGCAACCAGTGCTGGGAGCCTATCATGAGAGATTGAACAGGTCGGTAGCTATAGCGACCTGAGCAGCTGATGCAGTCCATACAAGAGAGGATATCTAGGAATAGTTAGGACACTGTTAATGGACATCTGTTGCAAATTGACTTGTTTTTGCAAGATCTTTAACATAAAAAGCAATCTTTGTAGTGAGACAACCCCTTTAAGTCATATCACTGTCTGAAGTCAACACACTTTATATTGGAACTGGGAAAAGTTTTTCTTTTACTTTAAGTGTGAACAGAGGAAAGTGTCTTACGACTCAAAATCAAAACAAAGGAAGTAAAGAAAAGTGTACACGGTTTATCTCAACTTTTTAATTTTAAGTATGTATTTTATTGAACTGTTGTTTGCAATACAGGAACATCAGAAAATTGCATTGTATCATTTACTCAATTTTTAATGCAGGCTTTATCTGTTTGGTAAGCTGGAGTGTAGAGCCAAAAATCCCAAACTAAAGTCATCCTCTTCTTAGCCTGAAATGCCTGATGTCAGAGAACAATAGCTTACATTCAACAGCAAAGAACATTTAGGGAAGCAAGGCATTGTTTCTTATGTGTTGCTCTGAGTCACCTTTTTCTGTCCAGATATAATTTCATTAACAAGAATGTGATCCATTGCTAGATACAGTAACACACATTCAGCTTTTTAGATGCAGTTTTTGAAGCAAAAACCAGGAATAGGATCATAATTGGAGGAGACGTATTAAGGAATGACTGAGACTCCTTGTTTTTAATCCATTTTTGGTTTTGGCTTCAAAAACATTAAGAAAAATTTTTTTAAAATCCAGCAACCAAGGGGGTTTTTTTAAAAATACTAGGGGAATTTGAAAATTGGGTTTATACGGGGATTTGTAATCAAAACAATTAAACATTTAAATTACAATCAGGTTGTAAAAATGACTATATTAAGAAATAAAAAATTTAAATATAGAAAATTTAATAAAGTGAAGAGGGAAATGGGCCCCCGGCCTAAATTCCGGGAAGAAAAAAACCCCTCGGGTAAGCGAGGATAGGTTTTTTAAAAAAACAGTGTCCCCCCGTTTGAAGTTCAGGACACAAATCAAAAAATCATAATTTTTTCTTTACAGTCTAGTTTTGTTTCTCTTATATATGGTGTTAGTGTATAGATGTAATTTTTTTTAGCATGTAATGAATGAGCGCAAAACTGTCCCGGAACCACAGGGGGGACTACCTGGGTTTTCTGGATTTTCAAAGTCTTTTTTGGGGCTTTAACCAGGCTGGGGGCTATAAAGTTTTTTTTTGGGTTGGAGCTTCCGAGATCAAATTGGGGCGTCAGGGTTTTGGGGTTTGGAGAAAATATGTGCGTGTTTCACACAGAAGGGGGCGAGATGACTAGTCGCCCTTTTTTTGGCCATTTCATTTCCCTCTCTTTTTTTCCTCCCTTTTTCTTCCAATCATCTCTTAGTCCATTCTTTTCTATGGGACGAGCTTTCCCTTCGTTGATTGGCTTAGGGATGCCCATAGACTTCCATTGCACAAGAGTAGCTCTCCTCCTTATTTCTTCCTGGAATTGAGCGCCGGTCCCATTTTTCATCTTTATCTTTGCTGTTCGTTCCCGCTGCCTGTTTGCGGCTCCAGAGAGAGTGACCTGCGGCTGCTTTTCCGAGGCTCGGAGAGAGCCACCCATACGCATACGAGTGTTGTGCCTCTATAATAATACGCACAACAGCTCTAGGTGAGCACCTTTTCCATTTGTTGTTTAAATTGCTTTACTTCAGACGTGCTTTCACCATAGAGCGCCACCTCTATGTTTTTCTTTCTGTGTCTTCTATAGTATTAGGGCTTGTTCACACGGCGTTTTGGATCCTTTTTACGGATCCGTTTTTCGCACTTGAAAAGCGCATCTGGAAAGCGGATCCGCAAAACGCAGCATTGGATACTTTATTTGGATCCGTTTTCAATGCTTTTTCAGCTGCGTTTTACGCATCCGCTTCGGATGCGTTTTTACAGAGATAGAGAGAGAGAGAGAGAGAGAGAGAGAGAGAGAGAGAGAGAGAGAGAGAGAGAGAGTCTCTCTCTCTCTCTCTCTCTCCCTCTCCCTCAGACCCCCCCCCATTCATTATATGTCTGCCCCAGACCCCCATTCATTATATGTCTGCCCCAGACCCCCATTCATTATATGCCTGCCCCAGACCCCCATTCATTATATGCCTGCCCCAGACCCCCATTCATTATATGCCTGCCCCAGACCCCCATTCATTATATGCCTGCCCCAGACCCCCATTCATTATATGCCTGCCCCAGACCCCCATTCATTATATGCCTGCCCCAGACCCCCATTCATTATATGCCTGCCCCATTCCCCCATTCATTATATGCCTGCCCACCGACCCCCATTCATTATATGCCTGCCCCCAGACCCCCATTCATTATATGCCTGCCCCAGACCCTCCACTGTCACCGCCGCTCACCTCCGCCTCCCGCCGCCGCCGACACACCTCCGCTGCCGACCTGTCGCTGGCCCCGCAGCCGCCCGCTCACTCTCGCTGCCTCCTCCACACACCTCCGCTGCCGACCTGCGCTGCCCCGCCACGCACACCTCCGCTGCCGACCTGCGCTGCCGCCAACACACCTCTCGCTGCCGACCTGCGCTGCCGCCGCACACCTCCATCCGCTGCCGACCTGCGCATGCCGCTCAACTGCGCTGGCCACGCCGCACACCCCCGCTGCCCGACCTGCGCTGCCGCCGCACACCTCCGCTGCCGACCTGCGCTGCCGCCGCTCACCTGCGCTGCTGCTGCCTGCCGCCGGCCACACCTCCGCTGCCGACCTGCGCTGCCGCCGCCGCTCACCTGCGCTGCCTGCCGCACACCTCTCCAGCGATCCCCGTCCAGTCTCCCAGTGCGCTTTTCGCATCCGCTTTCAGGATGCAAAGCGCAGCTGATACGTGCCCGGAGTGTGGAGCGCTTTTGGACAAGTGCCAAAAGCGGACTCCATTATCTCCTATGGGCTTTCACTTGCGTAAACCGCAATAAGAATTCACATGTCAATTCTTAAAGCGGATACGAAAAGCGCAGTGCAGGAGAGCCCTCAAAAGCGCATCGCTGATCTCCCGTGGGAACAGCGAAGCGCTTTTGCCATTCAACTCAATGTTAATCACACTGACAATTGTTAGATCCGTTTTGCGGATCTGTAAAACGGATCCGTAAAACGGATCACAAAAACGCCGTGTGAACAAGCCCTTATAGTACTGACAATATAAAATAATGGTATACTATAGAAATATGATAATACACTATGTATATTGTAATGCAATACTATACTTTAGTCATTTAATGCAATACTGTTATAGAAATGTGGCATATTAAAGGGGTTGTCTCACTACAAGGATTGGTTTTTATGTTAAAGATCTTGCAAAAACAAGTCACTTTGCAATATGTGTCCATTAACAGTCCTACCTATTCCTAGATATCCCCTCTTGTATGGGCTGCATCAGCTCCTCAGGTCGCTATAGCTACAGACCTGTTCCTTCTCTCCTGATAGGCTGCCAGCACTGGTTGCTATAGCTACAGACCTGTACGATCTCTCCTGATAGGCTGCCAGCGCTGGTTACTATAGCTACAGACCTGGTGCCCTCTTAGCTCATCACTGCAGGCCAGTAGAAGCCAGTAAACTGCCCCTGAATCAAAAATGAAACTGAGAAAACAGGACTGAGGTAAGATGAATCGCTGTAGTGAGACAACCCCTTTACTATACTATGGGAATATAACAATGTAATATTATGACTATTATAAAATTATAATATAGTACTGACATTATAACAAAATTTTTAATATAAAATGTCTATATTTTTATAGATAAATTGCACAAAACTATACAATAACTTTTAAAGAAAAATATATGTTTACAGAATTGTGTCATACTGCTATACGATGGAAATATAACAATGCTATACTATGATAATTATATAGCACTAACACGGTAGCAAAAATTTTATATTAGAAGTTTTTATGTTGTACTAAATTTAATAATTCCCTTTCCCCTTTTAAAATTTAAAATTTTCCTTAAAATTTTGCCCTGATAATGAAATTTTCTTTTTTTCCCGGGTACTCCCCCTGCAAAATTTCGTAATTTCAAAAGCCGAAAAAAGAAAAGGGCGGGGAAAAAAAATTAATTTAAAAGAACACGGACCAATAATAATAAAAATTTAAAAAGTTAGAGGATTTTTGTAACTTTCTATAATTATCCAATAATCCAAAATGTTTGATAATCTGGCACACCTTAAATAGAAATTTTACTAAAATTAAAGAAAATTTACTAATAATTTATTTTAAAATTAAAAATATGGAAAAAATCAGAAAAGTGTAAACCCCCCTTGGGGGGGGCCCCCTTTTTTTTTTTAATCACGGGGTGTTATTTTTTCATTTATAATAAGGGGTTTTTTTAAAAATTAGTAAAATTTTTTAATTTTATATTTTTTTTGGGTGTTGCACTTTTTATTTTTTTTTTCTAAAATTTTTGCAGTTCTTCCCCGTGCATGTTGATTTTTGGCCCTTACATATTTGTTTGTATTTTTGGCAAATTTTAAATATTAGATAAATAACACTATACTTAAATGCTAATACATTGCTAGCATAACCTTACTATACAAATAGTGCATACAAAACTAATTCTATTCTAATTCTAATTATTATTATATTCTAATTATATTATATAACTATGAAAATCGACAAAGAAAAAAAAAATAAAATTTCCCTAAACCTAAGGGTACGTTCACACGGCCATGTGTTTTGGAACCATGTGCTGATTAGCGTAAGCGCCGCAAACAATTGACATTTGATTACAATCAAATTTTTATTGTACGCGGGGGGAACCCGGTAATCCATATTCTCTATTGGGACTTTAATTACCCAAGCGGTCGCATTTTGCCGCCTAAAAGCACTACCGGGGGGAAAGTGTGCCGAAAATGTGGAATTAACCCGGGGAAAATAAACCTTCCCAATAGGTCTGTTCACATGATGGATTGTAATGCAGAATTTAAGAATTCAAATGGCGAGTCCACGCTGTAGTTCACATTGTGAATTACAGCACACAATTTCCACACCACAGATTTCAAATATGTGATGCAGAAAATGAAGAATGGATTTGTCCATTCTATTAGGAAACCTTCTCAATTCCATTTAAAAAAATTTGGTTGCTTTCCACCAAAGGGGAATTTGGCTTCTGTAAAGGGAAAAAACCCCACGAAAAAATTTGAGGTGGAATGGTCCTTTTCCCCATTGGGGTTGAAGGCATTGCATCCTCTTGCTAAATAGGTAGTGGTGCTGAAAATCACATGTTGTAGGGGGTGAAAGGGTCATGGCAGTGGGAATAATTAAGCCCTCCCTCTTATTCCCCCATGCCCTTTTCAAAGGGGGGGGAGAAGGTTTTTAGAAGGAAAGCTGTACTGGCCTGCTATTGCAGATCAGTGTACAAATGAGGTTTAAGCTCGATCGCCAAGGGGGAAAAGGGGAAACCCCCGGGGGGCCCCCGGGATGGATACCCGGATTGTTTTTAAATTGCATTTACATCCTTGGAAGGGGCAGAAAACAGAGAAAAGAGGCAAAACAAATAAGGGGGGGTAGGCCATTTACAGCAGCTTAGGTGGGCCACTAAATAAGCCTTTCGTGGGCCCCCGAAACGTCTTTGGGGGGCCCTAAATAAATCCCTTGGCCCTGGGCACCCCAGTCCAACACTGATCGCGTGCCCCTAGTGTAGGGAACTAAAATTTAACATTTTTTTTTTTAAGTTTTCAAAATCAAAATTAAAGTTCTTGGTCTGCACAGCAAAATGGTGCTGTACAGCTAATAGGAGAAAAAAAAATATTGGGAAATAAATTGACCATAAAAAAGATAATCCCAAATTTCTACCACACCCCCAAAAAAAAAGATGGTCAATTGTTTTTTACCCTATTCCACCTAGCGGCCGCAGGACTGTGCATTGGTCAGCCGGGAAATTTGAAATTTTCAAGGGGGGGGCGCCCTTTGATCTATTTTCGGGCGCCAAAAAGTTGTTATATGACGTACCCAAAAAATTTTTTTACAATAAAGGATGTTCACCGGCTTAAAATGGGCCCATTTTGGGCCCTAATTTTGCGCCGAAGTGCGCCAATTACGGGCCAAAAACGGCCCCTTCTTTCGGTAAAAAACCGTTCACATAAGAAAATTGGATTACTCTTTCCCCAGCGGGGGGATAATTTTACTGTAATTACTGGGTATCCCCCGTGGCTTCAAAATCAAAGGGCCGGCGAAGTGAGGCCCCCCCTCACTCCCCGCCCCCCCCCCCCCCCAAGGGGTAATTTCGGGGCGTAATTTTCCCGCAATTTTTAACCCTGTGAAAAAGCCTAAAAGGGGAGGATAGGGGGCAGGCTGGGCTGCTCCTGTGATTTTAGTTCCTTGATTAGTGCCCCACAAAATTTGCAAAACAAAACCCAGAAAAAAACGTGTGGCTATTAATATTGTTCAGATTGTCGCACAATTTTGCTGCTGTTAACCTGCAAATTCATGCAACCACTTAAGCAAACCAAAATCACGGGTGCAGTGTGCCGCACGCGTTTCTTGGGATACATCATACCACACTGTAACTGTACCATGTATGTGTAAAATGAATATGGTCACAGAACTATTAGCCCTCATATTTATAATGGAGTATTTTGCTCCAATGAAATTGTAGTTGGCAAAATTAGCGCCTTTTCAAATCTGGCGTCATTGCAATTGTCTTCTGACTCTCTGAACTTCTTTTTATACCATTGCTGCTATAATATAGGTGCTTGCAGCTCTCCCATAACAAAAGGAGCGCACTAGTCAACAGGCTGGCCAGCTCTTCTATAGTGAATGTGGTAGTAAGAGATGACATTAACTTACTGCTATACACACAGCATAAAACACAAAAGCACATTATATCAATAGAGTTTATGTGTACACTATAGCCCATAATAAGCCTAATTAATCCAAAAAAGGTTTGGTACTTACTATCATTCACATGTGTATATATCTGTCTATATCTGTCTACAAAATATTTATATAGATCTTTAAATTATCTTTATAATATATATTATATATATAAATATAATTTATTATATATATATATTATATATAATTTAAAATTATTATATATTTTAAATATATAAATTTTATTTTATATATATATATATATATATATAATACCCATATAGTTGTTGGGTGCATTATACGGTCTTTTACACATTTTTTTCTAGTCAAATTTTTTTTATCCATTTTGCAATTTAAAATTGTTTATATATAATTAAACTATTTATTATAAATATAAAAAACGGGTTCCCCCTTTTGCCCTTCAAACGCCTCAAATTACTTTCGGGGGCATTTTCCAAAAAGGATTTGCAACAGATAACCAATTGGACCAAGGGGCCAAATGGGACAAAAATATTCCCCAAAAAGGGCACAACCACCAAACCAAATGAAAACGTTTGTACAAGCAAAATTGCTTTCATTTTATTCCCGGCCCAAATTCTAACCCTACATCCAATTTTTTCCCGCAGCGAATATAACTTAATTTTAAAAAAACTATTTTTAATTTATTATTAATTTTTAATAATTAAATTGTACATCCAGTTTTCTTTTATTATTTAAAGGAATGAACCCTTGCCTTCTTTTGTTATCCCATCTGGCCCCTCAAATTTCGCCGTAAACTTAGAGATCCCTCCTGCCACCTTGGTTTGGGGGGTTTGTAAAATTACATTACCAAAAAAAGTGGGGGGTGATAAAAATTTTTAAATTTTTTTAAAAAAAAATTTTTATATTTTTTAATATGTTTTATATATAAATATTATATATTAAAATAATATATAATATATTTTATATTATAATTATATATATATATATACAGGCAGTCCCCTACTTACATCGTTCCAACTTACATACGTCCCCTAGTTACAAATGGAGACTTATGGGGCGTGGCTATCTTTCAACACTGAGTCACGCACCATGATAACCAAGTGCCAGCATGCCACAGCTGCACATGAGATACAGAAAGATAGGTGAAATCTTCTAAAAAAGGGCACAGACAGCAAAACAAATGTAAAAACTGTTCCCTGTACTATCCAAAAACTTTTTTTGCTGGAATTACATTTAATAAATATACCTGTTCTGACTTACATACAAATTCAACTTAAGAAACAAACCTACAGCCCCTATCCCGTTTTAACCCGGGGACTGCCTGTATATATATATATAATATTATATATATATATATATATATAATATATATTATATTATATTATATATATATATATATTATCATCCAAATGTTATTTCTTTTAATTTTTTTTTTTTTTTACTATCCAGAATGAATTTCCATTCTACTATAGTCACAATATACATAATATAAAGTATATCACACATTGCGATGTGCAGCCCTCAACTCAAGTCCTGAGCGGCTGCATGATATATACTAATGTGAGTACCAGAAGAGAATCCCTCACATGGACTTACACCCTTGAGAGGAGACAGATCCCCTGTGTTATGACTTATCAGTGTGAACAGATATCTATAGGTGCCTGTAAGATTTATAGATCTGATTGCCGGCAGAAGTGTGGCACCAATTGTGAAAGGAAACACAAATCCCTCCAGACTATTTCCTAAATAATAGATAATAGGCAGGTAATGAGCTCTGCTAGCACTGCAAGCATCAGCAATGGCAGCGCATGACTACCTCCCAAACACCTGTAGTGGCATATACCCCTATGTGTACACCCGGCATTTTTTCGGGTGCGTTTTTTTGGGCATTTTCCTGTTGCAGTAGTGCACGGCCATGAAACTACCTTTATGAACACCAAGCTCCTTTCAGTTTGTATGGAAAGGTGTTGTGAGTTATCAATTGTGCTTAGTCTAGGTCCTCACGTTGCCTTTTTTTGCATTTCTGTTGTGTTTTTTAACTGCAATGTGAGAACCCAGCCTAAAAGGCTATAGACATAATAATTGATCATTCACTTACAACACCCTTCTAAACAATTTAGGAGGTTAAAAGGGGCTTGATGTTAATAAAAAGTTGCGGGTTTTTTTTAATTTTAAAAAATGGCCTTTTAATAACCCGGGCTAAAATTATTTTTTACATTTTGTTGTGCGTTTCAGAAGTCATAACTTTTTTTTAGTGACGCAGCTGTATGAGCCCTTGTTTAATGTGGGGGGAAGTTGAATTTTTTTCGGTAGTTTGAGGATACATATAAATGATTGTGTGATGTATTAAACTTTTTTTCACAGTTTTTCTGCATTTGTTTTTTTTTCATTATTTTTTACACCATTCGCATTTCACACTATATAACATGTTAAATTAAATCTAGAGTTTATTATAGTCATGTGAACATCTAACATTAGTAGGTTTTTTTTTTATAGTAGGATGTGTTTGTGCAATTTTTTTTGTATTTAATTTCTATTTTATTATTTACTTTATAATTTATTTTTTTGCACTTTTATTTTTAAGTGGTGTTCCGACACTAACAAATGCTTGCTAGTTTGTAAGGGCATGATAAAAAAATAGAAGGAAAGAAGAAAACTCACCTCGTAAACCCTCGCGTTCCATGTTGACCACGGCAGATGACCTCCCCATTTATTCTTCACCAATCACAGGCACAGCAGTCGCCTGGGGTATATTCAGCACGTGACCGCTGCGACCTGTGAATGTGAAAAATGAACTGGAAAGTCTTCTGCGGGATGATCTGGACGGCCGCAGCGATGGAACAAAAGGGTTTACGAGGTGAGTTTTCCTCTTTCTTTCTATTTTTGTATTATGCCCCAACAGACTAACAAGCATTTGTTAGTATCAGAACACCCCTGTAACAATTTTTTTTTTACTTTAATATACATTTATAATGTATTAGCATTCTCCTGTATGCTTATATATTACATAATGTATCAGTATGACACAGGTTGCTGTGTGCTCTAACAGCAGCCTTAGGGGCCCTTCACACGGCTTATTTCGGGCATGGATTCCAGCCGTATTGCGCGCCGTACTGCGCTGCAATAGGGCTGGAATCCGTGCCAGCCATTACGGTAATCCACAATTGTCATAGAGAACTATGGATTCTGTCTCTCCTCCCCGCTCGGCGAATCCGCCGGGCGGGGAGAAAGTGACATGTTCATTATCCTGGCGGGATACGCGCCGTGGATAATGGATGTCTATGGTGCCGGCAAGCTGCTGCCCCGTACTCAAGCCGTAAGGCTATGTTCACACGGGTTAACTGCGGGACGTAATTACGCCCCGCAGTTACGCCGTGTGGCCGGGGGCGGGAGCAGGGGAGTGAGCGGGGGGCCGGCACTTCGCCGGCCCATAGACTATCATTACTAGCGGTGCGTATACGCCGCTAGAAAATTGCTTGTCAATTATCTGCCCCCTCGAGCAGGGAGAGGAGACGTAATCCATAGTTCTCTATGAGAACTGTGGATTAACGAAATGACTGGGACGTATTCCAGCCGCAATTTGCGTAATTACGGACCGAAATACAGCCCATTTTAAGCCGTGTGAACATGGCCTAATTGCGGGCGAATTACGGCTTGAAAAAGCCGTGTGAACCCCGCCTTACCACACAAACAGCTTTCGTCTAGTTTCCCAAGGCTGACTGTGAGGACCTCACCCAGGCTCCATCGGGCACTGGGAGATCCGGTGACCTGATCAGGAAGGGGAATTCCATTTGAACATTCCGCAGTTTAGGACCACGGGAATGGACAGGCTAAGTGGAGGCTGCTCTATGAATTAAGCTGTTACCTTCAGCAATGTTCCTAGTGTAGCTGCGGCACTGGGAGCCACAAGCCCCTCTCTAAGGCAACGATGTGACAAGATGTTTCTGCTGACAAATAACCTGCACCGCTCCCCATTAAAAGACAGAGGGCAGTCATTAAGGGGCCAAAAGGGTGTCCTCATGTCACATATTGATGGCATATAGGTTGGATATGCCATCAGTGTGTGATAGGAACGGACTGAGAACAGTGGGTTGCACTTGCACATGACTCTCCATTCTGTTCTATGGTGGGCCTGAATACAGGTGAACACATCGCTCCCCTGTACTGGGAACTCCCATAGAAAATAATGGGTGGTAGTGGACAAGTGAGACTGACTCACTGTTTTGAATAGAAACATTCAGAGGCCCATTCCAAAGATAGGTAGGGGTCCAAACAGGACCATCTTTTCCACTGAGCACACTAGGCAGTTGCCTGGAGGCCCCACAAGT
This sequence comes from Phyllomedusa bahiana, assembly GCA_025379985.1. Lineage (NCBI taxonomy): Eukaryota > Metazoa > Chordata > Amphibia > Anura > Hylidae > Phyllomedusa > Phyllomedusa bahiana. The sequence continues at coordinate 135,134 of JAODAL010002546.1, read as the reverse complement.
ATATGGGCCCCAGATGGTCTATATATTCCCCAGGAATACAAGAAACATACCCTGGATACCTGGGTTGGCTTTGCTTATTTAACTTGGTGTGTTTTTAGGATGTGCAAAGAGTTAAAAACCATGGTGGAGAAGGGAGCCGAAGGCTCCCTGCCCTGCTGAATAGTCTTGTAGGCTGCAGGTTGCCGGTTTCCAGGCATAAGGGGCGTGAAACTATGGGTTTGCTTGGGAGAGGGGAGGTGGCTTGAAGCATGGCCAAGTGTGATGTCATGTATTTAGACAGGGCTCAGTGCAGTGCTATGCCCAGCGGCCCATAATTCTGTTAAGACGGCTCTCGGTCCCAAAGGTGTAACCCACACTGTTACCTTGTCACCTTTAATTGTGTGTGGGGACCCCTCTTCGTTAAAAAAAAACAGGGCACTCTTTTTTTTTTTAAATGCATTGGTCTTTACTGCATGTGTTTTGGTCGATTGATTTTTTTTTTAAACACAAGAGTTTTCTGCTTGTATTTTACACAATATGCGGTCCCAGTCTTAGGTTATATTCAGATAGTGCGGCTAACCCAGCTAAAGCTCATTAAAAACATGGTGCATGCATTTTTGGCCATGGAGTTCTTGGCCGTGTGGCAAGAACTGCAATGCAACTGCACTGTGTGAATATACCCTACTACATAATAAAATTATGTCAACTGATAAAGGTATATTATCTGACTTAAAGGGGCGTTCTCTCCATGATGTTTCACAGCCAGCCTGCTCTTCACAGCCAGTTTCAGGCTCTCACTTCCTGTTCAGGCTGTGGGGGATCTACGGGAAGACTGAGATTTCGCTCTGCTACCCTAGAGAGCCGTACGGGGGACATTAATATGGGGGACCTTAATACATTCAAAAGGGGATATTAGTTCAAAAAGGTTACAGTTTGTTAGTAAGAAACATAAACAAACGCTTGTGCTGCTATTAAGACACAGCAAGGAGTGACATGTCCATCCTGACCAGGGCTGCTAAGCAGAGAGAAATGATCTGTAGAAAAAAGAGAAAAAATGCCAGCTCACCACTCCAATGGGTGCAGATTGCACGGATCCATGTGACAGACAAAATAGTTAAAAAAAAAAAAAAAAAACATATGTGGTCTGAAACCTAGAAAAGCATGTGTATATGAGCAGGAGATAAGATCTACTCTAGCTCCGAAAGGAAGCAAAATCAGAACAGCATTGTATTTGGTAATAATATTTATTTATCTTTGTCTACATGCTTAAAGCTGATCCATGAAATGAGAATTCCCCCTTTTAGTATTAAAAGTTATGACCACATAAAAGCACAAAGCAGCAGTGCATATTTATAGGGGGTGGCAAACTGGACAATTTCCAAGGACTCCTGCTTCCAAGGTGGCGCTGCCAAGGTTTTGAATTGGGGTAAAAATTACAGGTAAGGGGCACTATTGGATATTTTTTAAACTGTATTAGTTGGGCTTAGGTAATATGGCTTATTAAGCATTTTAGTTGGGTGTAGCTAGAATTCATATGCACCCATAGCAAAATGAGATAGGGCCCTACAACTTAACGGCAATAAATTAAAACAGCAGCATAAGTACCAATAACTAAAGGTTTAAATAGTACCGCCATATATCAGGGAACCCACAAAATAAGCTGGGAGCAAACACTATCAACGTTTTTTCCCCTAAAAAATTAAAAAGTTCTTGCCCGGGAAAAGCCCCCCAACCTCTGACCCTTTTTTAGTTGGTATGGCTGCTAGGGCTATAGTTACGCCCATGCCTATACGAGAGAATGCTCACTCGGGGGCAACATTTTTCACAAAAAAAATCTGTAGGTAAATCTTTAGGAAAAATCTGCAACAGGTTATGCAGATTTTTCCTATTTGTCAATTGGAAAAATCCACAGTAAATCTACGATGGAAATGGATATAATTTACAAAATCCACAACACAAGTCAATTTCCAAGTGGAAATTTTCCACCATGTGAGCAAGAGATTTGTAACATCCCATCCGCTTGGGTGATACTGTAAGCGGTTGCTGATTTTCTGTATGCAACTCCACATGGAAATCAAAGTTTATTGGTGGTTTACCAGATTTCACCATAACTATAATTCATCCACAACCAAAAAGGTGAAATCTACTGTGAAAATCCATAATATTAATCTCCCCAAAAAAAGGGTCATCTTCAATCCAAAAAATTTGAACCTTTAGAGTTTATAAAATTTTCCAAAATGCTTGAAATTTATTATCCGCCAATTTTACCATGTGCAAATCTGCATTAAAAATTCACACTAATAATTTACTGTCAGATTTTTAAGCAGATTCGGTATTTAGAATCTGCAGAAATCCAACATAAGTCTCCCCCTAAACCCAAAAAATCCAAGCTGTAGTCACACAGCAGGATTTTCTGGGTCGAATTTCAAATCGAAAAAGGGGGCAAATATTAGGAAAATTTTCTAAATCCGTTATTTCACTGGAAAATGGTGGATAATAATTCTGTTTAATTGAATGAGACGGCCAAAATCCGAAAAACGCGGCAAAAAATGGGACAAAAAAAAGATACAAAAAACCAAGTTGGAAAAAAAATGGTCGATTCGATTAGAAAAAATTTGTTTTTTTATCTCTGTTTGGGGCACAGGGGCCTTTGGAGCTTCCTAATTTTTCAAATGGTTGATTGTTCCCCATTTTTCTGTAAAAAGTTTAAAAAAAGGGTTAAAAAAACCCAATCCCTCCGGTTTTAGACTATTTTTTCTAAGTGTTGGGCCAGGGAAAGCAAAACCCCCCTGAGGAGAAGCCAAAGAAAAATTTTTAAAGGAAAAATGAAAATTTAAAATACTTTATAATTTAGAAACAACAAAAGATCCTTAAAAGGTCCAGAAAACCTCAGGTCACTGTCTTTTATGTTCTGCAGCAACTATTACACATAATTGTATAATACACCCTGCAACTGCTGAAGAAGCTCTTTTTATAAGAAGTTAGCCCCAAGAGTCAAAATCGGCTGCACAAAGGGGAAAATTTAAAAAATAAAAGTTAGAAACTAGATGTTTTAAATAAATAGGTAATAATAGATGAAGAAGAAGTAGATGATGATAGAAGATAGTTTAAAAAGATAGGTGAGGGTTTGGAGTAGAAAAGAAGATGAGAAGATAGATAGTAGAAAAAGAAATATAGTGATAAAAGATAATGATAGATACTGGAGAGAGTTAGGGCCTATACAGTTTTTTGATTTAAAACATTTAAACCCAATATTCGGAGAATTTTTGGGACATTCTCCCTGGTTTCTTATTCTTTCCCCATTCCCCATGATCCCCCAAACCCGTGATTTAAAAATGTTATTTAGTCCCCAGTGACCTTGACTTTTATGCCCGGGACAAAAAATAGCTCTGCTACAATAACTGCTCTATTTTTGGTCCGGTAACCTTGTAGGGCTTTTCAATACGAGGAAATGGAGGCAAAGGTGTCTGCCAATTTAAAACATAGCGGAAAAATTTTCCCCGCTGGGTATTAAATCAAGCACGGGGTTTTCCCCATGGGAGAACTGTTTTTTGACCGCAATTGCTCCCCTCAATCCTTTTTTTACACTATTTAAAAGAATTACTACCCCAGACCTATAAAAAATTTTGGGGGGGGAGGGCACAGGGAGAAACCCACCCAATTACATAGACATCCAGTGCTTCTACTAATCTAGTAGCATGTGGAATACACAGGAGGGATAGAGAGAAGGAAAAAAAAATTGGGGTAAAAAAGAGAAAGAAAAAGGAGAAAATTAGTGATAAATAAATTATAAATAAATATTAAATTTTATTATAAAATATATATTATTTCTTTAAACTCCCTCTCTCACTAACATCCAAAAGTTTTTTTCCTTTTTCCATCCTCCCTTTTATTCCCCAGCTACTAGATAGGCAATTACTAGAAGATTTAAAAATAAAGAGAGAGAGAGAGAAAGAAGAGGAAGAGAGAGAGAGAGAGGAGGGAGAGAGAACAAGAGAGAGGAGGATATGAAATGAATAAATTTAAAATTGATTTCCCTTTGCTCATATATCATAGATATGTAGGCAGTGAGACAAACAGAGGCTAGGTAGAAGGATAGATAGCAGCTATTTCATATAATATAAGATTTCAATCCTCAGTATTTCAGCACCTAATTATTTTACGTTTACAAAAAAACAAAGAATAAACTCATAAAAACCAAAAACTCAAATATATAAAAAACTTGTTGATTTATGAAGAGAATTAAACCAATAAACAATAACATAATGCATAATAAAATACAACATTAATTAAACCTAAATAATGGGGTTATTATAAAACCCCGATAATAACAAAAATTTTTTATTATTATTTTTTATTTTAATAATTATAATAATAATATAATAATAAAATAATAATAAAATAATAAAAAAAACAAAGTTCTGGGATAATAAAATTTTCAGCAACTAAAAATGCCCAGATTTGAAAAGATTTTTGGAGTCAACATTAAAGTGATATTGCCTGAAAATTAAGTTTTTGTGTGTTACATATATTTAAACTAACAAAAGGGCCACAGTATGAAATGTTTAGGTCTAAAACTCACTTTTTTTTCCCCTAATTATAGGGGAAAAAAGGGTTTTAGACCTAAAAGTTTTAAAAACATGTGGCCCTTTTTTTTAAAATTTATTAAACGATTTTATATTAATTTAACTATTTTCTTGTAATAAAAAGGAACCCCTGTCGTCATTTTTCCCCATGTTGGGTTCCTTTTTGGGGGTCTATATGAGTATGATACAATCTAAAAAAAACTATATAGGTAACGAATCTGCAGAACGATACAATTTACGATACAAGTTACAATAAAGTGCTTTTTAAACCCCTTATTTTTTTTGGAAGATTTTTAGGGGTAATATTTGGTGAAAACATCGCAGTGGGGCTCAGTCGGGTGGTGGGGCCCTCGTCTGCTTGTCCCCTCCGACGGTTAGTTCCCCGTGATACGGCTCCCCGGATCACAGGGCGCACACAACCCCCGGAGAGTTTTAAAAAGTGCAAAAACAAGTGACCCCAAAGAAGTTTTTAGGGGGAAAGGGTAAAATTTTTCTTTTCTTTTAAATTTGTTAAAAATTAAAAGGACATGCCACTCCGGCTAATTGATAGCGGACAGATCCCTATTTTCCTGGGACATCTTTGTCTGTTTATGCAAAGAAAAGTGATCCAAAATCCTCAAGCATTCCCCTTTTCGTGCGGGGTGCGGGGACTGCTTTTAATGTTCTCTGAATAGGCAAAAAATAAGATGGGAAAGAATAGTTCATACAAAGAGACCCAAAAATCCCACTTTTATTATCCATCTTCTTTTCATCTATCAATCTATCTATCTATCTATCTAATATCTTAATTTACCCAAACCCACCCATCTATCTATCTTCTTTCAAACTATTTTTATCTATCTATCTTTCCCAAATTATTTCTTTATATCTATTTTCTATCTATCATCTATCTATCTCATTTTTCCTTTTTGTTATCAATCTATAATTTTCTTTCTATCTTCTATTTTCTGCCCTACCCAAATCTTTTGTCTTTTCAAATACATATCTATCACCCCTTAAATCTGTCTGTCAAACCCTCAAATCTTTTTAAAGCTATCTTTTATTTCTTTTCTATCTTAAATCTGTCTGTCTTTTCTAAAACCCCTTTATTTTATCTTTCTTTTTTTTAAAACTATCTATTATCTATCTATTATCTATCTATCTATCTTTCTTTTTTCTTTTTTATCTATCTTAAAAATGTCTATCTACCCAATCTCAAATCTCTTTTTTCTACTTTTTTATCTTTCTTAAAATTTTCTGTAAAACCTATCTTATTTTGTTTATTTTTTTTATTTTCATACCCCTTTTCCATCTATAATCAACCCCAAATCTATCTATCTTTTCTTTTTTTTTTTTCCCCAAATATCAATCTATCTATCTATCTATCAAATTATCTTTATCTATCAAATTTAACTATCCCATATCTATTTTTTCAATCTCAATATCTATCTACCCAAAATCTATCTATTTTTTTTTCTATCTTATATCTGCCCAAACCCCAAAATCCTTTTTTTATCTTTTCTATCTTTTTTTAAATCTTAAATCTTGTCAATCTAAAAATTTTTTTAAAGCTATCAAAACTTCTTTATGTCTATCTATCTACCCAAAATCTATCTATTCTATTATCTAATCTATCTTATTTATGTCTATCTATCTATCTATCTATTTTTTAATCTTTCAAATCTACCCTATTTTTTTTAAGGTTATCTATTTTTATCTATCAAATTTTCTATCTATCAAACTATTTTATCTATCTATCTTTTACATTGAAAACTTTTTTCCCCCCCTTTTTTGTTTTCTTCTGTATGAACTAAACCCTCCACTTCTATAAGGGTTACAATAAATGCCATTTTGCAAAAATTATCACGGACCCCAAACCCATCCCCGCGGGGCCCTTGTGGCACCACACATCCCAGTCTTGTTATTTTTGGGCTCTTTATGCCCGGAAACGGGCCCATCCCTTGCTTTTTTTTTTTATAACTGGGACAACTTCTCCCCCCTTGTGCCCCACTGGGGGGCGGGGTTTCTGGCTCGGTTCAGGGAGAGCACGTGGTAGGGGTGTGTGGATACAGGGGATGTATAAGGGAAGGGGAAGGTCACTCCACCCCCAGTGAGGAAAAAGCCCCAATTAGGGGCTTTAAAGGGACCCGGGGCCAGTAGGGGGGGAACATTAGGAGAGGCAGCTCCCACACTCCACAGTTTCCCAGGCCCTTTCTGGTCATAGTGAGAAAGTGATTTTCCCGGGGAATTTACCCCACTTTCTATTGCTTTTGGCCCTGTGAACCCGGGACTACTGAGTGGAGGACACTATCCCAGCAGTCATCTCTTGTCAACTTGGAGCCCAAAACCAAATCAGCCCCTTTTGTAGTATTCAAAAGGAGGTCAAAAGGGGAGGGAATAAAACCCCCGCTCCCCCCTGCCCCTCCTCCCCTTCCCCCGGGGGAACCCGGGTAGCGGTAAACTTGCCATTTTGCACAGTGGCGTGGGCACCACCCCGGATTTTCCCCCCAGGGTGCCCCATATTTCTTCCCGGGCCCTCCACCCCTTTTTTAAACAAAAGAGCCCAGCGGGGAACCCCAAGATCTCCATGGGGTTTCCCAGTGCCCTCAGCCCGGGCCTTCACTGTTCACTTCTCCGGACGGGTTCCCACTGGCACAGCTGCGGGGGGGCCTGTGGGTTTAGGGGGGCATTCAGTGCACCCCCTCCAAGCCAGGCGACCACTGGGCAACCCAGGATGTTCCCCAAAAATTGCCCCCCATATTACCCCAAATGCCGGGAGAACCGCAAATTATCAGGCCCCGGGGGTTTGGGTCCTTTCCAACCCCCCATAAAATTGTTTGAACTGCAATAATAAAAATTTAAATATATATTATATATATATATAAATATTATATTTATTTATATATATATATATTTATATATATATTATATAAAAAATATAAAATATATATTTTACCCCCACAATATATAACTTTGTGTTAGTATCAAGATACAGAGAGCTTGATCCCAAAATATCTCCCGATCTATTTTTTAAGATATATATATATCAATTTTTCATTTATCAAACTCTTTTCCTGTTTTAAAACCTTTTGTGTATTTTTATTATGTGTGTCCCCCCCATATGTTTTGTTTTATATTTTGTGTGTAAAAATATAAATATATGTGTGAAATAAATGTGTGTGAAATGTATTTATTATGTTTTTTGTATGATAATATGTGGGGGTTTTGAATATATATATGTGGGGTATATATTGTGTGTAGGTTATTTTATGTGTGTGTGTATGTATATAAAATTTGTGTTTGGGTGTTTTGGTATGGGTATATTTTTGTGTATGTTTTATATTGTGGGGTATACATTTTTTTATGTTGTGTTTGTAAAATATGTGTATTTTGTGTGTGTAAAATATAAATATAGTGTGCATATATATGTATATTTAAATGTTTTTATAAATAAATAAAATATATGGGTTTTGTTTTATTTTGGGAAAATATATTATATTTAAATAAATTTTAAATAAATATTTACTTATATATATACCCTTTCCCTCTATATTTATTCTATCTTTCTATCTATTCATCTTTCCTTTTTATTCCCTTTAGTTCATTATATATAAAATATTAATATTTAATATATATTTTTTTTTAAAATTTTAAAATATAAAATTTATTATATATATATATGTATGTACGTAGCTAAACTAATTTATATTAAAACCATTTGAATTCATAATTGTCCTTGTCAGAAGCAATTGTGTTACCGCAGAGCGTCTATTTTGTCTATCCCAAAATTTTGGTCTCAAATAAATTTATATGTCGTGTATCAAACTATCTATAAAAACACTTCCCAAGAAAGGCAATACTGGTGTAGCCTATGAACAACGTATAAACCGGACCCTGGCTCAGTCGAAACATACACATGTTGTGCAGGTTCAAGTTCAGGCTCACGGTCATCGTTGATGTTATATAGTAAAAATTTTTTAGGCGGTTTTCAGCAAAAAAAGGGGATTGGGAAATTATAAATTCCTGCGTAACTCAGTGCACACCAGGATCACGGCAGTGAAACTAAAATTTTTTAAATTGCCCCTCCTACGTCAAGGGGATCTAAACACCCCTTCCCTTTTCATGTAAAATGGACGTGGATGTATGGTTTATTTATAAAACACACCACAAAACACACACACTTTATAGTTTGGTTTGTTTTATACATCTATCATTATTTTTATAGATATATGAGGTGGGAGATGGACTATATTATAGAAAAAAATTAGGGCAGTTATTTGACAACCTGTAGCTATATCTTATATCTGGCCTGGCACCATCAGTTGTAAAAAAGCTTTTTTCCATTTTTTTTTAGGGAGAATTAAAAAAAAATTGAAAAAATTTTTTTACTAAAAAAAATCCTCTCTAAATGAGTCTAAAAAAAATTTGGTCAATTTTTCTTCCCCTTTTTCTTTTTTCTTTTCAGTCCCTAAAATTTTTTACAAAAGATAATGAATACAGTGACTCTATTTTATCTTTTCTATTTTATTTTCTATTTTTCTATCTTTTCTTCTTTTAAAACTATCTATCTATCTATCTATCTATTACCCCATTTTATCTACCCAATTTTATGGGAAATTTACAAATATAATTGTATTATTAAATTCCCCCTGGAAACAAAAATTTCTATTCCTAGAAATTTTTTCCGGGAATATTGGTTAAAAATGTTTACATGGAAAACTTCCAATTTATAAAACCGGTGTTGGTTGAGTCCTCAAGGTTTGGAAAACCCGTGCTTGGTCCCCTTTTCGGGGGAAAAGGGATTTTTACCTTTTAAACCCAATTTTCCAAATTTTGCCAAGTTTTGGGTTGCACGGAACATCTCCCCCAAAGCCCCTTTTTCCCTTCTTTCATCCAGACCCCTGACCAAGCATCCAGCTGGGGACCCATTCGGGTTTTTCAGCACCCTTTTAACCCAAAGGGTATAAATTAAGATTTAAAATTTTACATAGAACATGGTATCAGCAGAGGATTTGATAAAGGGGAAACAGTCCCTTATCATTTTTCCCCAAATTTTTGGGGTCAGGCAGGCCCGGGAAATTTTTGGGACCAAAAAAACATTCTCCCTTTTCAGATGGATTTGTAAAAAGGCACAAAGAGACTCATCATTGGAACATTGAAACTAGCACAGCGAAAGGTCGTGAAAATGTCCAGGAAAAAACCCAAACTATTTTCCCCTTATGGGGTTGTAAAGATAAGTTTGAACCCCCTGTCCCAAGTACCTATAAATTTAAAATAAGTAGGGTTTCATAAAAAATATGAAATTTTGGTTAAATAAGTGTTTAAAAAGCTGGGGGAAAAAAAAATACAACGGGAAAAAAAATTGTTTAGAAAAAATTTTGATAATAGTAAAAGGGTTTAAAAAAAAAATTTTTAAAATAGGGTATGTTAAAAAAATGGGTAAATAAAATAAAAACACACAAGTAAAAAATACAATGCATTATAATACATAAACTAATTGCAATTAATAAAATATCAAAATTTTGTATAAAATAAATAAACAAAAACCACACAAGAAAAATTAGAATAAAATACCCCACATAAAACTAATTATAAATTAAATGAAATACATACCTGTAAATAATGTAGCAGCTAATTAAATGAAAATATACAATACAATATAATACAAAAAACAAATTAAAATAAAAAAAATTGTAAAAAATTAGTAAATAAAAAAAAGATAAATGCAAAGACACAAAAAAAGGAAAGAATATAAATTAAATTCAATAAGTTATTTAAATTAAAAGGGTTTTAATGAAGTCCCATTTGAAATAATGATATAATGCAACATATAAAAGATGTAAAACATTATTTAAATTTTTTTTTAAAATATTTTAAAAAAAAATGTATTTTAATGTATAATCTGTAAATTTTTTCTTTATTTTCAAAGTACTTTAAAAAATTTAAAAACCCCATTTTTAAAAATTATTTTGCATTTTATTTCAAAACTTGTAGTCTTTTTAAATTATTGTTTTATATATTTTAAAAAAATCATATAAATGTTTAAAATGATTAAAGTATATATTATAAAATTATTATATAATTAAAAAAACCTTTGGGTTAATGAAATACTATACTAAAAAGCTTTTTTTAAAATAAAAAAATGAACATTTTAGGAAATTTTTAAGTAGTTTATGAAAACAGAGTTGTGATAACATATTTTTAAAAAAGTGTTATACAAGTTTTTTTTATTTATTATTTTTTGTCTAGGAAATTGGATGGGTTTGTAAAGCCCTTTATCATACTTTATGATTCTCATTTTCCTATTTTTATGGGGGGAAAAATCAGGAATTGGAAGATAAAAATTATTACAGTGTAATTAGTCCATTTACTTTCCATTGAAACATTGTATTATTGCACTTAACTGCCCCCATGTAATTAATGAAAGTGCCTGTCCCAGTCCTTGATGGATTATTTTAGGGCTTAAAAAGGGCTGACTCCATTTGTTTGGTATAAATATTAAAAGTTTATTTTTTGTCAAGTAGTTTTCCATTCACTGGGGGTAATGCTATTTATAACTCTGCTTCTGTGGAAAGAAAAAAACTGCATAAAATGTAAAAAGAGAAATTAAAAAGAATAACTTCATCATTGGAAAGTTTAGGCACTGTGAAGATTTAAACTAGGAATTAAATACTAAATAAATATTATTATTATTATTATTATTAGTTTTTTTAAAAATTTCCTTATCATAGTGCTGCCCTTCCCTTAATTATTTTTAGATCATAAAAAACCCCTTGGAATTTTCTCATTTTTACAAATCATTTTAAAATTTCCCCTTTAAAAGATACCAATTCCCGGTCTGCAATTGTAAATATATGAAAATAAAGTACAAAACTTTTAGATGGATAAAGTGTTGTTTTTTCCTCGGGTTATGAATAACCCTTTTTCCTTTTCTTTCATTTGTGCTAATGAAAAAAAAGGAAAGAATCCTTTCTTAACCAACAATAATAACAGGGGTATAATACCTTACTTTTTTGCAACCCCCAAGGGAAAAACCTTAACATTGTCCAAAAATTTAAAATTTTAATTATAAAATTGCTCAGTCTTAATTTTTTATTTCAAAAAAGGGAGCAGGGACTGGAATAAAGGAAAAGGGTTAAATTTACAAGTGGGGCGACTTGCGGGGAAATTGTTGCTTAAATAAGGGGGGTTAACCCGCAGAAAGTGTTTGGATTTCCGCAAACCCCCTTCAGGGGAAATGCAGTTAAAAAATTTTTTGAAAAAAAATCTGGCCCAAAAGTGAACAAAAACCCAAACCCAGCAAGCTGGGGGGCGTTTGTTTTAAAAACCGTAGGGAGCCCCTAGATTAGAGAAAAATGCTATAGCTGCAATCATCTGGCCTTAGCAAATCCTATAGAATCGCATGGGGCCAGTTTGTTTTGTTTGGTTTTGGGGTTAGCAGGGTTTTGGGGACTGGTTTTTGGGTAACAGCGTTTCATTAAATGTGTTGTTGGGGGCAAGTCAGGCCCCAGTATTTTCCCAAAGATAATTTTTAGTCGCTGGTTTTCCAGTAGAAAAAAGAGGGTTTTTAAAACAATTTTCTGCTTAACTTTCGCGTCTGTCCTATGTAACAACCCCTGCACATGCTGCAGACGTACCCCGAACCCCCCCCCCCCCAGTATTTGGGGTCATTTTTTAAAATTTTGCAGTAATTTTTGTAAAAAAAAAGGGGTCCCGGGCAGATTTTGGGGGGGTTTTTGTTGTATTAGATAAACTGCTGCGTTGGTCTGTGGTCATCTAAAACATTCTACAAAAAAAAAAACCCGGTTTTGGAGGGGGCCCCTTTGGGCCTTGGAAAAACAAAAACCCCCATATTTGCCTTTCGAAGGGGGCACAATTCGGTTAAAAAAATTCCCTTTTCTGATAACCTCCCTTTAAAGGGCCATTTTTCCACAATTTTTTTTTTTTTTTTTTGTATAGTATGTTTTTTTAAATTGTGCATTTTTTTGTGTTTAAAAAGGTTTTTTTTTAGCTTTAGGGTTTTTTTTGCCTTTTTGGTGCTTTAAAAAAAGCAATGCTTGGTGTTTTTATGTGTTTTTGCCCTTTTGGGATTTTTTGGCTCTTGAAGCTTTTCTCTCCCCACAAATGTAGCTTCCTATTGCTAGTGTTTTGGAAAAAAAAATTTTCCCCCCAGTACTTTTTTCTTTGTTCAGTTTTTTGTTGGGAAAATAATTTTTAACTAAACTAGGGCGGATAAAATGGGGGCAAGTATAAATATATAAAAAAAAATTTTTTCCCTCGTTCACTCCTGAAATTTTTTCCCTTTAAAAAAAAGCACCAAAACTGCATGTGAGATTCAAGCCCTATTGTGGTCAGTTCATGTCAATGATCTCAATCAGATCTGAATGGTTGAGAACACAAGTGGTTGAACCACATCTGAATTCCAAAGCAAATTTTTTTTTATCATTTTTATACATTTTGTTGCTTTATCTCTTTGTTTTGGCCCGTTTTTTTTTAATTTTTTTTAAAAAAAATTTTTCTTTTTGGTTTTAAAAATATTGTTTTAGGATTTTTGGGGGATTTTTTTGGGTTTTAGTTTTTTGGAGACCTTTCTTTCTTTTTTTATCTTGATTAAAAAAAGAAACCTGACTGATTTCAAACCCGGGGTGTGAACTTATGTATTTTTAACCTCTTGTTTTCATGAAGATTTAAAGATCCATCAAATGATAATTTTAGTGCTTAGAAAATGTATCAAAAAGAAAACAATTTGGGGGGAAGGAAGGGGGGCCATAAGTATTATATAGCAAACTAGTCTTTTTCTATTTTTGCATTTTAATTAAACCCCTGTTTTGTCTATGGCTTTAAAATTCTATAGTGGGTGTTCAAATACCAAATAATTTAAAATAAACTATCTACTACCTATCTATCTATCCCATCTAACTATCTAACTTTCTATTCCCCATTTTTTTAAAAAACAAAACCCATCCCACAGAAACATCTATCTCCCTATTTCTTCCCTTTTAAATTTTTTTGAAGTAGTAATTACCTCTTAACCTGCCCACGTTACATTGGTAATGTCTTATTTTTTTAAAAATTTTTTTTGGTTATAAATGCCCGTTTTTTGATGGCACCCCAAGTTATGGTCATACTCCATCTCACCATACAGCACAATTTACAAACCACTCATTCAAACATGAAGACCCCATCAGCCAACAAACCTCCCTAGGTAAGTGTGTTTAAGGAAAATATTTTTCAAGTTTTTAAACATAGGCACTTAAAAACCCTCTATTTTGGTTTTTATAATTTTTGCAAATTTTTCAATATTTTTTCTTTAAAAAGTTTATATACTGTATATAAAAAATTTTATATAAAATATATTCTCTTTAAATTTAAAAAATATAAAATATATATATAATTTAATATTATATATATATATATTTTATATACAACCAAAAAATAAAAAAATTTTGTTTTATTTTCCCCTGACATGTAAATTTTTTTTAAGAAGTTTACAGATATAGCAAAATTTGTCCCATTCCTCTCTGAGACAGTGTAATTGTGCATAGCTATGCCTTTAAAATGACAAGTGTGGCTTAACCCTAATGTTTCTATACACAGAGACTTTGTCCCCAAACCCCCATTAAACAAAAATTTTATGCAAAAGATCATTTCCGGAAAGCTGATGACCCAAAAGATTTCTGCCCCAAAAATTTTAAACCTCAGATTGGGGTTTTTTTAGCGAAAAAACTAAAAATTTAAAGTGTATTATGTGTTTGGTTTCCAAACTGGGGTGATTTTTTTTTCAATTTGCCTTTAAATCCACTATGTGTTTTTTTTTAAAATGTTCTCCCATTTTGGGGAAGTTTCAGCCCCGGGCCGGATGTATCGGGGGGGGGAATCCCGGGGTTGGTTTAAAAAAGGCCCCACGCCAATTTTCCGTTTGGTTCCCCACCAATCAAAAATTTTGGGGTATGGCAGCTTTACTTGTGCTTAATGCCAAAACCCTCTTGCTGCATTTAGAAATTGGGGGTGGGGAAAACCCAAAAATATAAATTGATAGTTGCTGCTTAGCCAAACTTTTTGAATACACTGTGATGATTTTAAATGCTCTGTGGGAAAAAACCAAAACCCCTCTGTATAAAAGGGGTTTTCCAACTACAGGGCAAACCAAAAAGAAGAGGGAAAAGAAAATTAATTTAAATTTTCAGACTATTTCTTCTAATTTTACTTTTTTATCTGCCGGCCTTTTCAATCCTATTGGAAAAGTTTCTAATTTCCCCCATTTATCCAAATACGGGGCTACAATTACTCCCTCTATTATTGTTTTCATTAAAAACACAGTTTTTACTTTTTTACTTTGCTTCTACTTTGCTTTTACTTGCATCTACGTATCTATCTCTATCTATCTATCTATCTATCTATCTATCTATCTATCTATCTATCTATCTATCTATCTATCTATCTACCCAGGGGCGTAGCTATAGGAGGTGCAGAGATAGCAGTTGCTACCAGGTCCTGCAGTCTGAGGGGGCCAAAAAGTCCTTCTGCTACATAAGAAGATACATTTCACTTTTTGCATTAGGGCCCTAAGGACTTAGATAGATACAAAGGCATCATTTATCTATCTATCTATCTATCTATCTATCTATCTATCTATCTATCTATCTAACTTCTGCCCTGTTTTTTCCCGTTCTCTGTCTGTCTGTCTATCTGTCTGTCTGTCTGTCTGTCTGTCTGTCTATCTAACTATCTATCTATAGAGAAAATAGAGACAAAAAACAGGCGCACAATAGTGAAGTCTGTTGGTTCCTTAATGAATTGAAAAAGCAAGTTACCAGGTATGCTCACCTTAGATAGTTGTGCAATTAGGAGGCACAACACTCATACGGGTTTAATTTAGTGGAACTTAATTATAGGTCCACACAAACGGCAGCCAGTGAACCTTCACTCGCAAACTAGATAGTTAATGATTACAATATAAACAAAAACCCATAAAAAAAAAGGGAAATTGCGACGCTGGTGAATTCTTAAAAGTAGCGACCACTTCAACAATTGTACGAATTGTTAAATTTATTAAAATATGTGAGGGAACAATGCCATCCTCACTAGTAAAATCTAACACCGTTAAGCGTTATGCGCCAAAACTAGCGCTTCTTCAGAGGCACCTTTTTTCTGGTTATCGTTATCTATCTATCTATCTATCAATCTATCTATCTATCTATCTATCTATCTATCTATCTATCAATCAGCTATTTATCTATCTCTTACTATCTATCTATCTATCCATCCATCCATCTATCTATCATTTATCTATCAATCATCTAATTAGCAGGACATGTCAGGGTGTGGTTTATTAATTGGCTATGATTTCCCTGCAGGAGACCAGCAGTACTCTGTGCCTCCCCCCCAGTGTATGGCTGTCATACCCCCACTGACACCTGCACCGGCAGCCAAGCCCTCCTGCTCCGATCCCCATACAACAGGTACTGTCTTCACATTTCTAGATCAATGTAATGCAATGTAATACACTGGATAATACACTGGATATATTGGTCATCAGCAGCATTGTTGTGGTGCATATGCTTTAATACTGACATCCTTGAATCTTTACCATACTTATGAATATGGCATTAAGCTGTTCTTTATAAATTGAAACCGAAGATTTGTATGACAGCTCTAACCTATAGTACATCTAAAGTGTGTAGGAAAAAATATGTTTATGTATATATTAGTGTGTGGAGACTTTTATCAGCATATGGAGACTTAAAGGGAATGTGTCATCAAAAATGAGTCATTGTTTAAGTCCCATTTTTATGTTAAACGCATTTTTTAGGAAATTTTTATTTTTATTTTTCATATCACTTTCAATATTTTTTAATAATTCTTGCAGTTTTCACTTTGGCCACTAGGCCTTGTTTGCACTGCTTTAACAGCAGTCAGAGAGATGCTTTACAGTAGCTTCATGCACATAGGAGACTTAAGACTGACTCCAAATCCCAATTCACTTTTAGAGGAGAGTTTTTTTAGTCATGCTCTGTGACCCGGGAAGAAAATCATTGTGCAGGGAGGTGAAAGGGTGAAATGTGACTATCTTTCCCCTTTGACTGGTGGATCCAGTTTTATCTATTCACACTGGTGTCTCCTTTCAGTTTGACCCTTTTTGTGCTGATAATGAGCAGACAACTGAGAATCTTTCTCTACCGAACAGGAAGTGTCAGACTGTTATTAGGTTTAATGGCCAAAATAAAAACTGCGGGACTTAAGAATTGTTAAAAAAATATTGGACGTGATGTGGAAAAATAAAAAAAAAATATAACTAAAAATTCTTAAAAAAATGTGTTGAACATAAAAATGTGAGTTAAACAATAAGTCATTTTTGATTACACATTCCCTTTAACTCTCAGGTTTTTGGAAATATGGAGTAATACATTGATAAACAGATACAGCATACAAGCTGTTTTTCTTAGTTTGTGTGTTATTTTTCCTATAGGATGGTATTAATTAGGAAAAAAAAAAAAAAAAAAATTTATTTTTTTCCACATATAGGACCATCCTTGCACATGGGCTATGTCTGGTATTGCAATTCAGCCTTATTCACTGAAACTATAATACCAGACTTAGCCAAGAGGGGCATTGTTTTTTAAACTCATAAACCCATTATATAAGAGCTAATGGATCAATAGGTCCTCTAAGGCCACCATTGATTGTAGATATTAATTTGTCACACTATGCTGATATTCCTGAAATATGAATTGTCATGTAATAGATAATTGTCACAGCACTTTACTTATAATAATGTGTAAATAAAAAATAGGAATAATAATCAGGGTATTTTTACATATAACTGGCGATGTGGCACAGCTTCTCCACAGTCGGGTTGCACTGGATTAAAAATTTGGCCTTCATTTACTATCACTGTCTAGATGTTTGACAGTGTAAACGTAGACAGACAGTCAGAAGCATAACTTGAAGCTCCAGTGTCCTAGTGCAGAAAGTGAAATGGGGCCCCCATTTACCACGCGCCATTTACAATGCTGGTGTCTCCTTATGTGGCAGAAGGACCTTTGGGTCCCCTCAGTCTGCAGGGCCCAGTAGCAACTCCTATCTCTGCACCCCCTGTTGCTACGCCCCTGCAGACGGCATAAAAATGCAGCAGATTTATCACGGTGGCTAATGCTGTTTGATAAATGCTATTTGGTAAATCTGTAGATTTGTCTTGCTTTTGAGAGGAACTATTTTCGCCAGAATTTTAGCGCATTTTTGGACAGCGTGTCGCATTGTGACCACGCCCATTTCTTTTGAAGTCACACCCACTTTCTATGGAGCCACATCCCCATATCTGAGAGGTCACAAAAAACGTCTAATACCCATAATAAATTTGTCTGCAACACACTGTGAGGTCTGTGCCAAAAACGTGCCACTTTTTGAGGCATTTTACAACAATTTTCTGTCTCAATCCCACTAGTAAATGAGGGTTGTGATCAAGAGTCTGACATGGATGATGAGACCTATCGCTCATCTCCTTTGCCATTTGCTGCCACTCTGTAACGTTTTTAAAGTGATATAATAAAGAAGATTGCATTTTTATGTCCGGATATCCACTTATTCAATGAAAATTTGAGTAAATGAGGGTCATTGGGCCTCACTTATAAAAACTGTCTTAAAGGGGTTGTCTCACTACAAGGATTGCTTTTTATGTTAAAGATCTTGCAAAAACAAATCACTTTGCAATATGTGTCCATTAACAGTGTCCTAGCTAATTCTAAGATATCCCCTCTTGTATGGGCTGCATCAGCTCCCCCAGGTCGCTAAAGCTACAGACCTGTTAGATCTCTCATGATAGGCTGCCAGCACTGGTTGATATAGCTACAGACCTGGCTTCTAATGCAGCCTAGTTGAAGCCAGTAAACACCCCCCTGACTTCAAAGTGAAACCAAGAAAACTTGACTGAGGTGAAATGAATCAATGTTGTGAGACAACCCCTTTAATTGTTGAACTGTCTTTGTTACCCATAGCAACCGATCAGAACTCCGCTAACATTTCTGCACAGCAGTATAAGAAAGGAAAGCTATGCTCTGATTGGTTGCGATGGGTAACAAAGACAGTTCAACAACTAGACAGTTTTCATAAATGACTGTAGTGTTTTCCAGTTTGGCTAGCTGTCCGGCCTGATGCCAGGCCCATGGATTTGGCACTGTGCCCCATTTAAGTCTATTAAGTGTCAGAGGGGGAAGCTTATATAGCTGTTAGGTTTGTTCCTATGTATCAAAGCTTCAGCCTGGACTCTAAGGGAATGTTCATACGATGTACTGCGGCATGTACATTACGCGACGCAGTACATCGTGTGTC
This sequence comes from Phyllomedusa bahiana, assembly GCA_025379985.1. NCBI lineage: Eukaryota > Metazoa > Chordata > Amphibia > Anura > Hylidae > Phyllomedusa > Phyllomedusa bahiana. The sequence goes on along the minus strand of JAODAL010002546.1, from coordinate 116,262 downwards.
TCGGGAGCTCGCGTTAATACGCATGTACTCCTGTGGCACAGGGGGCCGGCAGCCCACCGACCCCATTGACATTCATTACTCACGGTGCGTATTCACCGCAAATAATTGACATGTCATGTCACGATCGTATTGTATGAGCAGGGAGAGGAAGTGTAATCCATAGTTCTCTATGAAAACTATGGATTACCGTAATTTCGGCCGTATTATAGCGCAAACACGCGTCAAAATGCCCGCCGAAATGACGCCGTGTGAACATAACCTAAGACATAGACTTAGACATAACCTAAGACATAACCTAAGACATAACCTAAGACAGAGACTGGTGCTCTCCCGCGGTGTGTTAGGCCCATGCACCAGAGGAAATGGGATCACAGCGCCGCTCCTGAGTTGCCCAGCATTAGATTTCATAGGTATTTTCAGAGTCTGGCAATGTCTGTAGTCTTCCTGCTGTAATACTTGTAAGGCGACAGGAGGAACATCCCCTGTGCTATAGAACTGCTACAGAGTTTTCTAGATTCAATGGGCCTCATTTATCAATACTGTCTTTGGCCACTCGGATTCTAGTTCCGTTGGCAATGACGGAAATTTTTTTTCTGGCAAAGCAATGGAAACAATGGAGGAAACCCAACGGACCCATAAAAGTTGATGGGATCCATTAAGCACCATTGGTGTCCATTGTGAAATGGTTCCATTTACGCCTCCGACACACATGTGAACCAGGAGGAATAGCAAAGCTGCCTCTGATGCCCATGACAGCCAATGAGAGATCAGCTTTCATTTCTTTCCCTGCTCTGGAAAAATGAAAGCTGAGATTTGATTGGTTGCTGTAGGCTGTTAGGATAAGTCTACACAGCAACGTTAAAATGCCGTCCGAAATCTGGCAGTATTTTAACATTGCTGGGCCATGTTTTTTTTTACACAGATTTGCGCTAAAAACCATGTTGGCTTTCAGATTTGCCGTCGGTCTAGTACACCGAATGTACGGGAATCTAACGGCAATGCGGCGGAATATGCAACATGTTTTAAAATCCGGCAGAATCTGGGGAATTTCAAAAACGATCGTAAAAATTTGTGCTGTGTAGACAAGGCTATGTTTTTCAGCAGATTCTGGATTTTGTATCTGCCAAAAATCCGACCATGCCCTGCACTGTGTAGCCCTCAATAGAAAATCCGTGCTGTAGTCTACAGAGCACAGATTTTTACTGAGGGTTTTCTAAACCTAAAACCGTCCGACGGATTATAGAATATGTTGTATATTCCGCCAGACCGCCTTCGGTTGCCCGTAACCCCAATGTACTCGGCCTCCGGGAAAACGTCTTTTGCGCAGAAAATTTAAAAAAAAATGGCGGTGCGGCACTGTCCAGTGATGCTGTCGTATTTTTGATGCCATTTTTACATTGCTGTGTAGACCTAGGGTATGTTCACACAGCTGATATGGAAGCTTATTTGTTAGTGTCCATATCAGCTTCACATACTCGCCTGAAAACCGCCTCATATGCAGTAGCTTCCAAATGAGTTTTTGATAAGCTTTTTTCCACGTGGTTTTCTTTGTGGTTTTTCAGCGCTGTTTTCTTTCTGAGACACACATACAAATTATTTGCCATGGCAGTTTTAGGATGCGGATCTGCGTCCAAAACAGGATCCAAACCATGTCAAAAACGCGCCACACTTATGGATGCGGTTTTGGATGAGGTTTTGAAGCTCTCCACTTATTCTTATGGGCATTTTACTCGTGGAAAACACCTCAAGAATGGACATCACTTATTTTTCAGCGCTGAAAATAAGCAAGCAAAACATATGCAAAAAACACTTTGGGCGACATGTATGAAGGAAGGCGCGTCAAAGTGAATAGTCGCATCTCATTTTCAGTGTGTAGTGTGTCTGATGTGTGAAAGTGGTTTTTGTGCGTTCATAAATGGTGTGTAAAGTGTGAGAGCAGCAAAAATAAATTTCAAATTTAATGTAGTAAAAATTTATAATATAAAAATCTGAACAACATAATCAGTGGGTTATTTAATGTAAAATTAATTTAAGATTCTATGAGTTTTAAATACATTTTATTGGAGATATTTTTTATATTTTGGGGATATTATATATTTTTATTTTGATTTATATGATAACATTTTTCATTAAATTTAAATAATTACATTTTATACAGTTTGATAATTATAATAAATCACTTTTCATTATTGTACTGCTGTAATTTGAGAAATAAGGGACATTTCTGCCACTTACAGCAAATCTAGCTCCACTTCGACTCCTCAGGCTCAGGCAGACCACATTGAAATAGGTCTGCCTATCGGCAGTAATGAGCCTAGTTTTACTGAACCACATTCATATATGTGTCTTATAGTTCGAATGTGGTGTGATGCCTCCATAACGTCCCCAGAACACCCCTTCATGTTAGGCGTCGAGTAAGTGTCGAGTCTTACGAACAATGTGCCTAACACATTTATTAGGTGCATTAGACATCATATCCGGCTCAGTTCGGTGCATTGTATGCCAGAAAAAGGGTGAAAAACCCTTTTCTACATGTCGCCCTTTGTGTGAACTATGATGCGGTTTTACATAGAAATCAATGAATATTAACTAGGGCGTTTTTTAGGGCGTCATCCACACTAAAACAGCGGTGAAAACAGCATCCAAATCAGCTGTGTGAACATACCGTTATATTAAGTCCTTTGTGTTTTTTAGAGATATGTAGATAGTTTGAAGGGAAATTAATAATGCACATGAGTGCCTGAATGCAGAGTATGTAGATGCTGCAGGTGAGGACTGTTAACAGGTTAAAGTTGTCTGAAGACGTCCTAAGACTGAGCTCATATGCTGTTGCAGTGCAGCAAGTAAAGCAGTAAATCAAATCATCAGCTTTGAAGCAGTAGTGGTGGTGGGGTATCCATTCCTGATCACTTATCCTTATGATGTAAGCAATAATTGTGATATAATAATACATGGACGTTGTTTGGACCAACTTAGTGTTATTTTGTTGTCATCACGGTGCTAATTAGTTAAGTTAGTTTATCTAATTGACTATTGTGTTGTTACAGAATAAAATGTAAAACTACTATTCATGGCATTAATTGCAGCTTCAAGTATAAGTCTTTCCCCATCCTTGGTTGAACTTGGACTTTTTTCAACCGTTCTAACTATGTAACTATGTAAGTTTTCCCAATAACTTCCATGGGCTTCAAACTATGAGGATAAGTTTACATTACAGATTTTAACGAGGAATTTGATGCGGTTTCTGGGTCGGATCCCACGTTCATAATCTTGTGGAATCCGAATGATATTCATTTGAATGGTCAGTCTGTGCTGTAGTTCACAGTGTGATTTTCTACATCATTGAATTGAAATGCGGGGAAAAAGATGGACGCAGGTTAGCCTAACTGAAACGGGTCTAACCCCCGTCCAAATCAGAGAAATTACCTCCTCTGTAAAGTAAAAATCCTCGGTATTGAGATCTCTGCAGAGGATGAAACATCGAGTTTTTCTGATGGAAAAGTCTGATGTGAACCCCAGTTCTGAACTAAAAACTTCATAATTCCAAGATAATAAAAACATCTGATTTCTAAGATAACTCAGAATTCTCAAATAAAAATTAGAATTTTTTTTATTTTTTTCTCAGAATTCTGACTTTTTACCTAGGATTTATAAAAATGTACAACTATGAGAAAATTGTGTAACTTTATTTCAGATTCTAAATTTTGTTTTCAATTTTGTAATGGAAGGAATCAAAACCTAACTAAAGTCAAAATTCGAACTTTATATCTCAAAATTCTGAATTTTTATTTGACGCCTCATTTCAGAATTATAACTTTTTATCTCAGACTTCTAAATCTTTTATTTCTAAATAACTTTTAATATATACAAGAATCATATTATTTTTTTACATCCTCTTTTGTAATTTTCAATATAAAACACAATATAATCATAGATAACCAAGCTCTAAACAAAGTTTTAGCATAATTCCTGAAAATCCCATTCACTTTAACATTTTTTTTTTTGCTAAAGTTAAAAAGATAATAAAAGTTAATGATTTTCTACTAACATAATTTGTATACATATATATAGCTATAAGAAACCACAATTTTTAATTTTACAGACTTAAATAAGCCGGGTTTTAATAGAATCTGCTATGTTTGCTGGTAAATTTCAGTTTCAACAAACATTACTGAGAAGTTTTTAATCATAATTAGCCTTAAAGAATTTCCACCTTTTTGTAAGAGCAGAAAAGACATAATGCAGGTTCAAGACACACTTAAAGTATCACATTCCCTTTCCTAACAATTTCAGCAGTGAATAGGAAATCATTTCTCAACTCTCGGTGAACTTGGATACAGTCCTGTATCACGTAGATAAGACTTGTCTGGTGACTGGTACAAACTGCACCATAGAACCAGTGGGGAAAATGAAGTCATATTTCCCCTAGGATGACTCCATCTCCAATAAATATTGATGTGTTCTACCTTGGCATGAGATCTTTTCCTACATTTTCTCTCTTCAGTAACTCATAACATCAAGGAAATTAGTTTTCTTAATTTTTTTCTGATTTTCACTGGCAAAATTTCAAATTCTTGAAATTCCTTCTGCTGTGCTCTTGGTTGTCCCCTGGTGGGTGGTACATCTTATATGACTTGGTAAAGGACAGAAAGGGCAGGAAAGTGACAACTTACTTCAATACAGAATCCTTTAGTTGCTATCGTGATAGCACGTTGAACATCTGTACTACACCAACAGTTCTTGTATTGCCCCTTACTTGCCATAATTTGGAATCAAATAGATTTGATTTAAGTTGCATGTCAGATTGGTGGAGTTTTACTTACACTTATTAAAGAAAAAATGTATTCATCCAGTGGGGGTCCCATAGCAAAGACCAATGTGGGCCCCCCATTGTGATGCTGAGTCTTGCCGATGACAGTAGGGTCAGGTGTTTTAACCTCTACTCCCTTTTCATCACCTTTGGGTCAATTCTCCACCTTTTGATTGCCCGTAAAGCAACACCTCTGGAATTGAGCATCTGCATAGGACCTTGCTACCTAATAGGGACTGAGATTGGAATAGTGTTACGCGAACCTGAAAAATTCATGTTCAATCCATCTTGGACACAATTTTTTTACTCATAGCCCTAACCCTAACCATTAGGATTTTTAGGTCTTTTTGGGGTAACTTACTGCTTCGTGGCATTTCCAGGTCTACCACTGGCATCGTTTGGACAAAATTCACTCCTACTTTACATTTAGCCTGTGCTGTAGGACTGGAAGTGATGTCGGAGCAGAAGCACTGCTGGAGCTGGAAGTATCCCTAAAATGACATAAAACCATAATCCTTACCCTTAAACTCAGAGAAATTAAACCCAGGCTGACCTGAATCCAGGTGCTCTGATTTGGGTTGAATTTGACTTTTTCATGAATCTACATCAACACTAGATGGGACCAATCAAGGCCACCATTCAGCAAGGCTCCCACTGGGCTATGTCTGTACTACATAAAATGTAAAAAAACTGATAAGATGGTAATTGTCATATACATTTTTTGTATAATTATCAACATTGCTATAGTTCCTGTCCATGCTTGAAGTTTCTAGCTTTTTTTATATGAAAGACTTAGGGCCACATGTATGAAATCTGTCTAGGTCTAAAACTCACTTTGTTGCCCATAGAAACCAATCAGAGCGTCCTTCCCATTTTTCTAGAGCACTATATGAAATGAGCAGGGCACTCTGATTGGGCCACAAAGAGAGTTTTAGACCTAGACAGTTTTCATACATGTGGCCCTTAATGTTGACTCTCCATAATGGTAGTAATTGTAATAAGAAACTAGCATATCCCCTGAAACACATACTATTAGGGATTAGAAGCAGCAGTACCTTGTGGAGATAATCTGGGGACCGTACTTCATTATCTATAGTGCGTAGAAAAAAGACAGCCACATTTACTTTAATGTTAATTGGGTAAGGATTGTTGAGAATTTTTGTACTTAGAGTAATATCATATATTGATTGTATCTGGTGTAACTAAAAAAGGAAAACTGGATAAACTGGTGTATATAGTGTAACTAAAAAAGGAACTAGTATACAGTAACAATTAAGATCTAAAAACTATGGGGAAAAGAATTAGGTATCCGAGAACTGCATGCAGGCCTAGACTGGCAATCTGCCCAACTGGGCAGATTTCTTTGTTTGCCGCCAGGATCCAGCTGCTGCTGAATCGGCTCCGAGTGGCCCACCACTGGGGTGGTGAATCCCCTGGTGGTCTCTGAATTCCGGCATATGATTTAATTTGACTATTGTGAGGTTTTTTTCTGTTACAGAAGGGTACAACAATTAAGTCCAAGTATGTCTTTATTCAGTACGAAATTTTTATAGCTTTTGTTATTTTTTACTACTACTAAAAAAATCTACCTTTTTTTGAGGGCCCATTTTTCTTGCGGGTTGAAATGTAGTTTTTATTGGTGCCATTTTGGGATACATGCGAGTTTTTGATCAATTTTTATTCAAATTTTTTGAGAGGTGACTGAATCACAGAAATGCAATTTAGTATTTTTCTCTATTTATTTGTAAAATGGGAAAAGTATGGAACTTTTGAACTATATATATATATATATATATATATATATATATAGTACATATAAATATATATATAATATATATAATATAAATATATATATATATATAATATATATTTTTTTTTTTGTTTTACTTGTATCCCTAGGTTATATCACAATAAGGGGTTAGATCACTTGTACACTATTCTGCAATAGTTATTTATTGAAGAACAGTGTGCAACTATGGCTAGGTAGCTAAATAGCAAGTACTGGCTGTAACTAACAGGTGGCACCTGCCATGTATGGAGTGGACGCCTAACATTATGACGTAAATTAATGTCAAATGTCAAAAGGGTAGGCAGAGGTATGCAACTGCCTAGCAGGAGATGGTGCCATAGGTGGTTGTTTACCTCTGCCTACCTTTCTCCTGACACTGTGTGATCAGTTCATCTTACATCTATAGTTTGCACTAAAATTTTGGTGCAATTTTTACATTCAATGTCAGATTTCGAGCCATGCTCCATGTTCACTAAGCCAAGTCTAAATCTAAATAATAAATGCAGTGCAAAGCGTGTACGGTAAATTAGGTCAGAATTTAGGCCCATATAAAATAGTAAATTTTGCTCCATGTGTACAGTGCTTTCATAGCAAAGAGACTATCCTTCTAAAGTAAAATTTGACAAATATATTGTAGATATTAGTCATTAATGCCATTATCACATTGTTAATTTTTATTATTATTTTTAATCAGAGCAATGATTGTGATTTTCAGCCAAGTATTCGGCTATCTACCCTCAGCTTGCAGCTGTTGAACCTAGCCCGTTGCAGGCCCCTCTGGCAGTGAACAAGCTGTCCCAGCTATGTGAGTCACACTTCCAGGGTTTGCAGAATGGGGGAGTTGCAGTGTAGATTAAAGCTTCATCCACTGCAGGGGTCAAGAACTCGTCATCCCTTTCTGCAGGCCAAAACAAACTCACAATGATCTACTACTGAGTTCCTTTAAAGTTCCTCTTTTTCACTTGGACTTAGTTTCCTTTTATTTGTCTCCAAAGTACATCAATCCTATTCAGTCTTTCAGGCGCATTTAGTGGTAGAGGAGAAATGTACTTGCAGTGGTTTGATATTAGATTATTTTTAGACAGAGTTGAATGGAAACTATTTTTGAATATCATAAAGTAGTAAGATGTGGAAGGAAGAAGACTCAGAGCTATACTGCATACATGGGGTCAGTGGTTACCAGTGCCATTGGGTAGAGCCACTCATGGCCAGGGCTGTCTTATCCATTGGGTACACTAGGGGCCCAAGGAGCATAGGGTCATCAGGTGGTCTGAGGTATATCCTGGGAGTCCACAGGATGCCATCAGCTCTCTGCCCTGCCAATTAGTCTTGTAGGTTGGTTTAAGCTGTAAGATGGACGTTTTATTCAATTTTTTCCTGTTTGAGTTAAAGGGATCTGGTGTGATGTCGTGTTATGTGCATGGTTACAAGCGTGGCCTGGTGTGGCATCATGTGCTTGGTCATGGCTCAGTGCACTACTTTGCCCAGGGGCTCTTAAAGGGGTTGTCTCATGCTGTTTCACAGAGTCACAGGCAGCTACAGATTCACATTAACTCGTCAGGCTGTGGGTGGCTCTATAGTAGTGATTATCATATTTAGCTCCTCTATAACTAGCTGAGAAATTACAAAGACATGTGAAGGATATTTAATCTGTATGAACAAAGCCTCAAATGTTCTGAGGAATGAAAACAGTTGATTATCTGTACATAAACTAACCTTGTTAGTTCCCACCAACCATGGTGATGTCACACCCTGATCTCTGTCCAAGCAGGCATGGAGAGCAGGACAGGAACCAGAAAAACTTGTGTGCACTCAGAGCAGATAAAATCTCTCTTATCTTCTGACCAAGGCAATATCAAAAGACCAATGTATTTAGGAAACGTCTTCAATTGCCATTCCCTATATGTTGAAAGCTAATTTTTGCAGTGAGAAAGTCCTCTAAATGTATGTTCATGGCCATACCTCAATATACATGTAGAGTACCATGTAAGATCTTCTGGTCTGTTAAAAAAAAAAAAAAAAAAGCTACTAACTGGCCAAGAAACATTGCATAAACCAACAGAACAAACAAATATCAGAAACTTTGTAATGTAACCTCCTTTCCACCTCACACTCACTCCAAAACTCATCATTCGCGCTGAAAGACTTCTAAAATTCACTGTGAGAGACATCAGTTCAAGGGCTGCCCATATAAGTTTATGGAGAGGGGAGCAGGAGGGAGCTGCAGTGTAAGGGCATGGCCCCACGGCAGAGGACAAATACCGGTCAGTTTATCCTACCGGTATTTGTCCGACTTGTGTGCCGTCCCCATGGCTGTGGGGGGATGGCTTTTCTCCGCGATGAGCCCCCCCCCCTTCTCATTGACATGCACATATTCCGTCTGAAAACCGGACGGAAGAATGTGCATGCTCAATCTTTTTCGGGCGGCCCGCGGGCGGAAAACCCGTACAGTGGGGACTACTGCACGGGTTTTCCATAGAGCTCCGTTGTGCTCGTTTTTGGACGGTTTTTCAGATGGTCTGCAAAACCACAAACCATCTGAAAAACCATCCGCAAACCCGTGCCGTGGGGACATGCCCTAGGTCTAAAGCAGTGAGAGAGAGAGGGAGAAAACGCTACGGTACTGAAACCTCTGGTGTTATATCTCATCCCAGTGCATGGTTTACAGTCCATTTTGCTTAGTACTACTCTATACTGTCCTCCATGTTGCTGCTGCATCTGAGGCTCTACTATAGATGTACAGAGTAGCAAGATCTCCTCTTCTGTGTAAAAGCAGTGTATGGGAGATATCATAGCAGCTAGTCTCCCCCTACTAGCTCAGGGTCTACTAAAAATTAGAGATGGAGCTAGTTAAGGTCAAATCTAGTGAACAATTTAAAATTTAAGTTGTATAAGGGGAAAAATATTGTTACTTCTCATGTAAAATCAGATAAGAGCTGAAAAGTTACCTAAACGTACAAGTATACTTTAAATTTAGAGTAGTGTTACTACCACACCAGAGAACTGACTCTCCAAGTAACAGGACTTTCAAGTCTCCTCATCTGATTCTTCTCAAGTCACTATCTCTCTGAAGTTGTATGCAAGGTACCTTCAGGACTGGATTATTTGGAAGGGATGTGGTCATGTGTCCCACCACTTTAGGGCTCTAGACATGTGAAGCATTACCATGGAAGAAAGTCAATGGACACCAATTCTGACAATAGATGGGATTTCCAGAGGAGGGATACTTTCCTATCACACATGCATGGTATATTCTGTGAATATGCCTACGGCAACAAAACCTACAATACTAATGATTGCAATGGTGCAACTTTACTTTACACTCCTATGTAGCAGGTCATAGAAACATGAAGAATACCAGGGGGTCATCCATTTTTGCTTTTGGCTTGCATGGAGATATTTGGTGATGTAGTACTGCTGCCACAGTCAACCCACAATCAATATTATGGAGACCATGGCTCTTTGAGAATTTTACATTCTTTGAAATAATCAGTGAATATAATTTAAATATTCCATTTTCATTCAAATCTAATGACTAACATGCGCAAAAAAAAAAAAGCATTAAACAAACCCTATGTAGGTGTAATCACTGTTTCCATATTTCACGGTCAAACATCTTTACTGAGAGATCACTTTCTGCTCCTGGGTTGACACCAGTGTTTATGCTGGGAGATAAGTATTGTCAGATCGTACTGTCATCACTTGTGCCTTGCATGCTTGTCACCTCTAGTAGGTTTAAGCACCATGAGGGGAAGGGTCAGTAACTCACACACTCCCAGAATAAGGCAAATACATATGCAAAGTACACACAGGCTTTTCCAATAGATTTCTTCTGGATGTTCTGGTATCCCTCCAAAGCCTCAAAATACATTGGTGGATTCATTAGTGTCTTATGGAATTGGCCTTTGTGTGCTCTAATTTGTGTATTGCCGCAGTATGTCTTACATACATAATGTGAATGTCTATTCTTCAAGCTCATATCGATTATTTAATCAAAAAGGTACAAATTAGTATTCTGATAAATTTCATAATGTGTCCTTATAGGGACCAGAGCGCTGTTTTTGTTACACAGAACTCTCTGTATAATATGTAAAGTTAAGTGATAAATTCTAGCTATTCTGAGAAGCTTAGGAGCTTATGGGCCTCATGTATGAAAACTGTCTAGGTCTAAAAACTTTTTTGTTGCCCATAGCAACCAATCAGAGCCCATAGCAGCCAATCAGAGCTCATCACAACCAATCAGAGCCCATTGCAACCAATCTGAGCCCATAGCAACCAATCAGAGCTCATAACAACCAATCAGAGCTCATAGCAACCAATCAGAGCCCATAGCAACCAATCTGAGCCCATAGCAACCAATCTGAGCCCATTGCAACCAATCAGAGCCCATAGCAACCAATCAGAGCTCATCACAACCAATCAGAGCCCATAGCAACCAATAAGAGCTCATAGCAACCAATCAGAGCTCATAGAAACCAATCAGAGCCCATAGCGACCAATCAGAGCCCATAGCAGCCAATCAGAGCTCATCACAACCAATCAGAGCTCATAGAAACCAATCAGAGCCCATAGCGACCAATCAGAGCCCATAGCAACCACTCTGAGCCCATAGCAACCAATCAGAGACCATAGCAACCAATCAGAGCTCATAGGAACCAATCAGAGCCCATAGCCACCAATCAGAGCCAATAGCAACCAATCCGAGCCCATTGCAACCAATCAGAGCCCATTGCAACCAATCAAGCCCATTGCAACCAATCAGAGCCCATTGCAACCAATCAGAGCTCATAGCAACCAATCAGAGCTCATAACCAATCAGAGCTCATAACAACCAATAAGAGCTCATAGCAACCAATCTGAGCCCATTGCAACCAATCTGAGCCCATAGCAACCAATCTGAGCATATTGCAACCAATCAGAGCCCATTGCAACCAATCAGAGCCCATAGCGACCAATCAGAGCTCATAACAACCAATCAGAGCTCATAGCAACTAATCAGAGCTCCTCTTTCATTATTTCACAGCAGTATATGAAATGAAAGGGGAGCTCGTATTGGTTGCTGTGGAAAACAAGGAAAGTCTTTGACCTTGACAGTTTTCAAACATGAGGCCCTATATGTTTATTGGTCCCTTGATCCCCAATAGCTCGTCATAGAGCATGATTTTCTAACAATCCACTAGTTATTGGATGGTTGTCTATCTATCTATCTATCTATCTATCTATCTGTCTGTCTGTCTGTCTGTCTGTCTGTCTGTCTGTCTGTCTATCTGCCTGTTTGTCTATCTATCTATCTATCTATCTATCTATCTGTCTGTCTGTCTGTCTGTCTGTCTGTCTGTCTGTCTGTCTGTCTGTCTGTCTGTCTATCTATCTATCTATCTATCTATCTATCTATCTATCTATCTGTCTGTCTGTCTATCTATCTACCTATCTATCTGTCTGTCTATATAGCTGTCTGTGTTTCTGTCTATCTATTTATCCACTTTATTTATTACCAACAGACATTTGAGATTAATGAAATTTAGGCAGAGATGTGTTGCTTTAGATACTAATGATTTCTGCAGGTTTATACAGCAGTCACCCTTTCAGCTTTGACTTATATTTGTTCCATTCGGAGGCATCATTTAGTTCCAAATTTACAGAACAATACAAATCACTTCATTTATTTCTGTCTATTCTCATCCTAGATGATCCCAGATAATTGTTCCATTTAACAATGGGTAGCCAGATATCCCATTTAAAATCATGCAGTATAGTAAAACTGTCGTCACCTTTATACTGCTGGAGGGTTTCACTTGTCAGAAGCCCAGAGCATTCCAAACCTTAACCCTTCACATGCTCTCTAATATCCATCATCATACAACTACCGTAGTTGTACAGAAAGCAATGTAGAAATGCATCATTCCAGTTAGATCTTTTGTAGATACATTTTGCATCTATCTATCTATCTATCTATCTATCTATCTATCTATCTATCTATCCCATATCTATCTATCTATCTATCTATCTATCTATCTATCTATCTATCTATCTATCTATCTATCTATCTATCTATCTATCTATCTATCTATCTAGCTACCTATCTTATCTATTCTTTGGTCCAGTCTTAAAGAATAAATCATTTCATTGAATTGTCCCAAATTTTTTTTAAATGTATTAAAAGGCAAATACCATTTTTTGGCTTTAGCAGTAATAAATCTGCTTAAAAGTTGTGGGCCATGTCTTCACCCAGTACACTATACCCACTTTTCAAAACTGGTGAGTGACAGGAGAACAATATTTTTAGGGTAATATATCATGCACAATCTTTTGCGACTTTTTTTAGCCTTAAATTAGTCTAAAAACTGGTATAAAATTATTAATAAATATGGGCCATTGTTTTAGATTGTAGCTTTTTTTATTGGAAACTATTATGTTCTTAACCCCTAAGTAATTACTAATACGTCTGCAGGAATATACCCTTTTCCCTTAGAAAGCACTATTTTTATAAGAAAGAAAAAAGGATCTTCTGAGATTTCCATGAAATTTCACTTAATGATTATGGGTGTAATCAATCCTTTTCAGGGGTCGAGCTCAGACTCCTAATTTCTGGCATAATAGGAATCTCAAGCTAACAGCCTTGAACTGGCCAACAGGAGAACAGGGGGAACTCCTGATGGGTCCTTGGGCATTGGGACTTGATGCTGCTTTGGGGGAGAAAGACAGAGAAAGAGAAGCAGAATGCAAGAGCCATGTGCAATTATCTATATTAGCTGTAAGTTGGGTCCCAAGAATAAACTCCACTGTTGGGCCCCAAGAATCAACCTCAGTGGTGGGTCCCAAGAATCAACTCCACGGGTGGACTCCATGAATCAAATCTATTGGTGGACCCAAATAATCAATTTAATTTGTGGTCCACAAGAATGAATTCCATTGGTGGGCCCTACAATCAACTCTATTGGTTGGCCCCAAGAATCAACTTCATTGGTGGGCCCCAAGAATCAATTCCATTGTTGGGCACCAAGAATCATCTCCATTGGTGGGCCCCAAAAATCAACTCCACTAGTGGGCCCCAAGAATAAACTCCATTGGTAGACCTAAGAATCAACTCCACTGGTGGGCCCTATGAAACAACTGTATTGGTGGGCCCCAAGAATCAACTCCATTGGTAGGCCCCAAGAATCAACTCCATTTGTAGACTCCATTGGTAGGCACCAACAGGTGGGCCCCAAGAATCAATTCTTTGGTGGGCTCCAATAATTATTTATTGGTGAGCCCCAAGAATCAACTCTACAGGTGGACCCCAAGAACCAACTCTACAGGTGGACCCCAAGAACCAACTCCACTGGTGGGTCCCAAGAATCAACTCTACTGGTGGGTCAGAAGTACCCCAGTCCGATACTACCAGCTACAATAGGTTACGGGAGTTTATCACTTTTTTGCATATGCAATTGTAAGAGCAGAGCTTTTGTACTGTGGGAAGGTCGTATAATTTCCTCTGGTAGTTCCAGTATAACACTGACAAAGCCAATGCTTAAATCCAGCCATGTCTGGTATTTAAAGGACAATGTGTGGACAAGCGGAGTCTGTGTTATTTCTGCAGTTACTCTTCCAATGAAGCACAATGTTATGTAACACATTTAGATTAATGGAGAAAAATGACATTACTTGTTGAAAAGTGCCCAGCAGAACACGGAGAAAGAAGAAACATCTCACGTTAATAACGACGTGTCAGCTCAGCGCAGGTTTAGAAGAAACCTCATCTGCGAGACTCCGAGCTGGTATTTCTAATAAAAAACTGGTCTTAAAGATATTAATTACACTGTGTTACAGGAAGAATTTGTGGAATTGCTAAATGTAGTGGTACAGACCAGCACGGGATGACGGGGAACCTGCAGGAGAGCTGCTCATTTTAGAATTGATATGAAGGATATTGTGTGAGCTTAATGCCAGGCCAGATGCTGCACTGAGCCATGCTGCTATTCTTCTATATCACTCAGGCTTTATTCCTTTCTAAGCTGACCAATGACATATAGTATGATTTTGTATTATGGCAAGTTGTTAGAAAAGAAGGGCAAGTAGACATTTCAAGTCAATCGTATACAGTACTGCCCATTGCATTGCAATCATAGTGCATCAACACTCATAGGCCACAACCTCACTGAGTGCAAAATCTAAGGTAAAATTTTCTTTTAATGTTGATGTCCACCAGTCTGATTTTAGGTAAGAAAAATCTCAGTGCTGATTCATTTCCTACCATATCTGTGTGTTTTTTTTACTCATAGGGCTCTAATTTCTCTGCTTCAATGCAGAAAGGAATAGAGTCATAGGGAACCCGTCACATTGAATAAGCAGTCTGAGCAGCTGGCATTAAGTAATAGAACAGGAAAAAGCAGAGCAGATTGATGTATTGGTTTGGGGGAAAATATTCAGCATAACTTGTAATGTATTAATTTAGGAGTCCAGTGGGCGGAGTTACATAATGACTGACTGTCTTCCCTGTGTAAACATAAAGACAGAGTAGGACTGCCCATTATAATATAATAGAGGGGCAAGTATATGGTATGTTGGAGGTAAATCGTATACTGAACTGCCCATTGCATTGCAATTTATACTTTTTACTGGGAAGCAATCATAGGGCATCAAAGCTAATAGACAAGAATCTCACTGAGTGTTCCCCTAAAGTAATATTTTCTATTATTGTTGATGTCCACCATTCTTATTTTAGGTAAGAAAAATCTAGGGGTCTAAGTCTTCTTCTATGCAAATAGACATAGAGTTAAAGGGAACCCATAACAATAATTAAGCAATCTGCGCAGCTGGCATCATGTTAAAGAACATGAAGAGCTTGATTGATATTTGGGTTTGTGGGAAAACATTTAGGCTGCTTTCACACAGCGCAGTTTTGGTGCAGTTTTAACTGTGCTCCAATTAAACTGCCTTTATTACCAGCAAGCTTCTTTCAGTTGTCTAAACTGTTTGGAAAGTGAGTAGTTAATTAGTGTGTCTGTAATCCACAAGACTTCAAACACAGTGATTGATTACTTACTTGAAACACCTTTCTGAACAATTTAGACAACTAAAAGAAGCTTGCTGGTCATAAAGGCAGTTTAATTGGAGCGCAGATAAAACTGCACCAAAACTGCGCTGTGTGAAAGCACCCTTAGTTTAACTAGTAATCAATTCATTTACATTTCAGTGCATTGTAGTCTTAGGAGTCCAGTTGGTGGAGTTACTTAATGACTGAGTACCTTCCCTGTGTGAACATGCATAAAGTTTAGGATATTATAAAACAATGTATATAGTACATTTGAAGTAAATTCTGTACTGTATTGCAATTCACATTTTTTGCTGGGAAGCAATCATAGGGCATCAAAGCTAATAGACCAGAACCTCACTGAGTGCTCCCCCTAAAGTAATATCTGATAATGATGTTTAAGTCCACCATTCTGATCTTAGATAAGAAAAATCTCAGCGCTGATTCATTTCATACCATATCTGTGTGTTATTACACATAGAGCTCTAATTCCTCTGCTTCTTTGCAGACAGGCATAGAGTTAAAAGGAATCTGTCACATTGAATAAGCAGTTTTATCTACTAGAAAGAGGTTAATAGATTTACATATAGTTTTGTGGGAAATGATTCAGTATAACTAGTAATCAATTCATTCAAATTTCTGCTTGTTCTGGGCTTAGGAGTCCAGTAGGTGGAGTTAAACATAGGACTCTTATTCCTCTGCTTCTGTGTAGAAAGGCTTAGGGCCTGTCCCCACAGCAGGGTTTTCAGTCAGATTTACAGATGATTTTTTGGATTTGAAAACCATCTGTAAAGCGACTGTCAACCTTTTACATTGCCTTAAATAGAAAATCCGTCCGGTAGTCCACACTGCATGGATTTTCTGCTGGACTTTTTTTTATACTGCCAGCGTAACAAAAAACTTAGAACATGTTCATTCTTTCGCCCGGTTTTCGGGTGGAACATGAACATGAGGGTGTGAAGGGGGAAAGTTTGAATCTGCAAACCGCAGACAAAAGCCTTCCCCCTGTGTGCCAAAAAAAAGACAAAATACCGGTTAGAAAATGCGACCGGTATTTTGTCAGTGCAGTGTGAACATACCCTTAGAGTTAAAGGAAACCTATGACATTGAAGAGGTAGGGTGAGCAGTTAGTATTACATAAAAGAGCAGGAAGAGCTGAGCAGATTGATATATGACTTTGTGGGGATACGATTCAGTTCAGCTTGAACAATTCTTGCTTATTCTGGGCTTAGGAGTCCAGTGGGTGGAGTTAATTAATGACTTATGGCCTTCCCTATGTGAACATTTTACACAGAGTAGGACTGCCTAATACATTATAAAAGAAGGGCAAGTATACGGTACATGTGAAGTAAATTGTATATTGTGTTGCACATTACACTGCAATTCACACTTTTTGCTGGGGAGCAATCATAGGGCATCAAAGCTCATTGGCCACAACATCACCAAGAGTTCTCTCTACCCCCTGGCAAAGCTCTCATGTAAAAGCATGTTGGGCGCCTGAGGGTCTAAATGTGGTGTGATTGGTAAGTAGTTTTGATTACTATTCTTATACCTCCTGAACATTCCTAACCTTAGTAAGAAATAAGGAATATGTTATTAATATATTACTATTTGATTATGGAAGTGTATACATTGTGATAGCAGTCACACTTATCTTTATGACCAGCACCAGTAGCCTATCTTTTGGGCATAATTTTTAAGATGATTTTTGCTTTTATTAAATTTAGGCTAATTTTTTGTAACAGGAGGATATAATTATTGTGGAGTTCTTTTGCCTTTGGAAAATAATGGAAAATAACATAGAAATAAAGCCTAATGTATCACAGAAAAAATGTATAAAATAACCAAATATGTGAAAGCAATGTAGGGGCAGGTACTATGGAAAAGGAAAATGTGTCTGATCAGGAAGAGGGGTGAACGGCCGGGTCTGGAACTGGTTCAATGATCCTTTTCTGGCTGCCCACATTCAACATTAGGGGGAGCTCTATGCATATGGAGTTTTGAAGTTTATATTGAACTCAATGGGAGTTATGAATCTATCTAGGAATATATGAATACCGAATTCACCACATTGGACTTCGTTGTGCAAGGCTCTATGGGCCACATGTATGAACCTGTTTTGGTCTAAAACTCACTTTTTTGCCCATAGGTTACTATGGGCAAAAGAGTGAGTTTTAGACCTAAACAGTTTTCATACATGTGGCCCATAGAGCCTTGCACAACGAAGTCCAATGTGGTGAATTCGGAATTCATTCATCTCAGCTATCAGTAAATCTGTAGTATCATAACACGTCACTAGCTATATGACGCATGGAGATGCCGGTATTCTTGTTAGTCATCCATAGCATGCCGACGTGTGCAAACACTCAATTTCAGTCTGATACATGTATATTATTCCTGAATTCCCTCAAGAATTTAAATGTTTTAAGTAATATAGTTACACAGTCTGTGTAATAATAACCAAAAAGCCAATGAGTTATCTCGTCCTAGAAGGAATTCCAAGAATTTTCAAATAAACACAGCGGTTATGGCCACAACTTTATTAAATGAGTTCCTGCTTTTAGAAAAATTATTTAATGTTCATAATAGGGTTTAGGCAAAAAGAAAAATCCATAAACGTATATGGTGATCTTAAAAAAGAAAAAAATAATAATTATTTACCAGCTGCATAAACTGCGGCCGCTGAGAAACAATGAAAAATCAAAAATCATCCAAAAATATAGTTTTCTAAAATAAAATATGATAGTTGATGAAGAAAGAAGACTGGCTCCAAAAAACACGTATCAGTTATGATCAAGTATCGTGGCTAAATAAAAAAAAAAAAATTGTTCTTTTGTGTTGATCATTAAAAAAAAAAACATTATTCAGGTGAATTGACACATAATATATTTGCTACAGATTTTGGCTGTTGCAAAGGCAAAACCTTCAGTGGATGATTGTAGCAGGCACATGGATGAGAATTTACAAATCGTATCGACTTGACCCACAGCTTGTCATTTTTTGTTGCACTGTTTTACTTTGGATCCCCCACCCCCCTCCCCCCTTCAGCTTGAAATCTGTGGTGAATTCACATCAAAATAGATCATGTGGATTTTGCAGCCGATTTTTTGTGAATTTGGAGCCAAAAATTCTACCATGTTCACAGAGGACCATAGACATGCTGCAGATGATCTTGGATTTGAGAGACCAAACATTTACAGCATTTCTACAGGGAAATCCACAGCAACAAATTTGCACCAAATTGTGTGAATTATGGTGCAAAATCTAAATTTTGCCTCGGATCAGTACAGCGGCGTAGCTAGAGCTTTTGGTGCCCGGGGCTGTCCTTGAGTTTGTGATCGCATTGCAGTGGTGCCCATGGGTAACAAAGGGAGCCCCCTCTTTCTGTCAACACCTAGATGCTGTGGCCACAGCATCTATGAGGTTGAACCGACCACCACAGCAGGAGCCTGGCTGTATATTACAGCTGGATCCTGCTGTGGATGGTGCAGGCTTAGAATATGAGCACCATACATGCATAGTGCCCAAGAGACTTGCCAAATGTTTCCTTGCTATGCCACTGGAACAGGTAACCCTCAGCGAAAGCTCCAACAGTACATTTCATTGCAAATTTATTGTGGAATTTGACTTCCCCATTGAAATCAATGGGAAAAATCAGCAACAAGTCAGCAGAGTATCCATGACATAAATTGACATAGTGTTGACTTCAGTTCTGTACTGTGGGTAAATTTATGAGCACATTTTTGTGCAGTGTGTGAATGAAATTTGTTCAAATCTCAACCACTTTGCTGGTACTGTAATATGATGTGGATTTTCCACCTACAAAACCCAGACCCAGAGTATCCTCTCCATGTGAACATACCTGTAGAATTTCCTTATTTGTAAATGCAATGCTCCCTAGACATACAGTATTAAAGGGATGATCCCATTACAGAGTTTGGCAGTATAGGTGTGCCTATTGGACCTGCATGTATTTCAGAAATGGGCCATGAGGGTTATGGCTCAGAATGAAGAGCCGTATGACTCTTCGTTCTGTTCTGTGGAACTTCTGAGTACAACCGAACACACTGCTCATCTGTTCTTGGAACTCCCATAGAGCTGAATGGAGAGTTGTGTGTAAGAGCAACTGGATCTACACCTTGAGACCTAACTTTCGGGGACTGTTCTCAAAGTATACTTTGATGGCATATCCTAGCAATATCCTAACTCTATTGTAGGAACACCCCTAAATGGTTCTGGAACAAACATGTTTTGTTGAAACCATATCTCTATGGAAAAACAGTAATTGGGTCTGATGCCCCAAAATGTCACCATCATAATGCAAAATGAAGATTTAAGAGTAGTTACTAGACTGCCAATCACTGCATGCACCTCACTAATACATGTAAGAGCAGTACAGGACATTTAGTACAGCACTGTACTGTAGAGAGCGCTAATAAACTACCAATCACTACATATGCACCTCACTAATATATGTAAGAGCAGTACAGGACATGTAGTACCGCACAGTACTGTAAAGAGGTGCTACTAGACCACCAATCACTGCATGCACCTCACTAATACATGTAAGAGGCAGTACAGGACATGTAGTAACCGCACTGTATTGTAGAGAGGGGCTACTAAACTGCCAATCACTGCATGCACTTCACTAATACATGTAAATGCAGTACAGGACATGTAGCACTGTAATGTAGAGAGGCACTCTAAACCAACAAACACTGCCTGCACCTCACTAATACATGTAAGAGCAGTACAGGACATGTAGTACTGCACTGTACTGTAGAGAGGCACTACTAGACCACTAATCACTGCATGCACCTCACTAATACATGTAAGAGCAGTACAGGACATGTAGTACCGCACTGTACTGTAGAGAGGCGCTACTAGACTGCCAATCACTGCATGCACTTCACTAATACATGTAAGAGCAGTACAGGACATGTAGTACCGCACTGTACTGTAGAGAGGTGCTACTAGACCGTCAATCACTGCATGCACCTCACTAATACATGTAAGAGCAGTACAGGACATGTAGTACCACACTGTACTGTAAAGAGGCACTACTAGACCGTCAATCACTGCATGCACTGCACTAACACAAAGTAAAATGTTCATAATGTCGCAGACCAGCAGTGGCTGGGACATTTTATGGCGAGTGTGTTTTTTTTTAAGATACAATGTTTAAGGAAAGACCAATCTATGTTGGAAATATTGTATCCTGAGGCCATTGTAATTTGAGAGACCCCTGTATATATGTTTCATGATGGAACAGTCAATAAAGTTCCTGCAACATGCAAAAAAAAATTCTTTGCCATTAATATAACAAATAGTGTGACTATCACATAATCAGGATAATTGGATGTTGATAGAAAAGGGGAGAATAAACAGGCAATAATATTATATTGTTGTCACTTTGCTCTTCAAGCAGATGGTTTTCATGGATGGGGCTCTTTCTTAGGCTATGTTCACATGGTGTATTGGGGCATCTATAGTACGCACCGCAATAAGGGTGTTTTGGAAGCATGCACTGATGAGTGCGTAATTCCAAAGAAACCAAGAATACTCTCCCATCACAAAAAGACAAAGAGATTGCGAACTCACCCTAACGAGACCTACACAGCTAGCAATATAACTACTAGCCCTGACCTATATGTCCAGGGTGACCGCCCCGAAAAGAGCGTCCCTGTCCCATTGACATGCATTGTCAGCGGTGCCACTAACAATTGACATGTCACTTCTCTCCCCGGGCGTACAATTCGATAGTATTTTACCCCCGGGGAGATGACATGTAATTCATAGCTAAATGCGCACACAATTACGCTCTAAAATAAGCCGTGTGAACATACCCTTGGGCTTCTTCTTCTCTTCATTAGATTATTTTGCGTTTAAGTATTGATGCCTGATTTAAGGAATTTACACTTGATGGTTCACTAGTTACTTGTTAAACTACAGCCCTGGAATGTACTGACATTGCATCTTGGAGGGAATGTATCACCAATATTGTTGATCTTTTTTATTTATTAAAACCAGATATTGATGCATATTCTTTTATTTTTAGCAGTTGTTTTGTGTAAGGCTTGGTTCACATATGCATTGGAGGTTCTGTTCAGAACCTCTATCACATGTTCTGTAAGGAATGACGGTAAACATAGTGCACTATTTTTCTGTCTAAACGGACACCACAGCGGAAACCCATCTGACCCATTGTAATCAATAGGGTCCATCGGATGCCATTGGTGTCCATTCTGAATCCTTGTTTTCATTTTCACCTCTGTGACAGAGATTCTGAAACTGAACCTCCAACACAAACGTGAACCGAGCTTAATTGTAGATTTTTTTAAATCTGTTTTCTGTATTTGACTAGAGAGTCAGCCATCTTGCCCGAGATGCTTTAAACATTATTTAGTGTGTTGCTTTAGAGTAGCTATACAGGCATTGATACCCACTGACTTCTATTGGAGGGTTTTCCAGGTATGACATGTTACCTGGGAAGAAGTCAGTGTGCAGGGAGCAGCAGAGGGTGAGCTGTGACTATCTCCTATTGTGAATGGTGGATCCTGTGTTATCCTTGCACTTCACCTTTTGTTGTAATCCTGCCTGTTACCATACTGCAGAGAAGTGAAAACTGCAACTTTTTTTTTAATATAGATTGTCCTGGAAAATGTAAAGCAAAAACTTCAGAAAAATCTCAAAAGTATATTTATAATAAAAACACAATTTAAACAATAGGTCATTTTCTGATGACACATGCCCTATAACAATGTGGCATTAAGTGGGTTTGTAGACATTAAATATTGATGGCTTATTTTTTTAAAGGACATTAATGTGTGACCAGCAGGGAGATGACCTCTAGTACACCCACCAATCAGCACGAAGAAAAGGCTGCGCTGGAGTAGTCAACACAACACAGATCCTGTTGGTACTGCAACATAGCCCAGGGTCAAGAATGGAGCTGAGCTGCAGTACCGCATGGATGCAAGCATTGCTACCGCTTTTTTCTTCATTTGTGGGAGTTTGCACTGATTGTACATTAAGGCCTCGTTCACACGGCTTATTTGGGCACGGATTGGCGCCGTACTCCGCGCCGGATTTGCGCTTCAGTACAGCGCCAATCCGTCCCTGTCATTACGGTAATCCACTGCTCTCATAGAGAACAGTGGATTCCGTCGCTCCTTCCCCGCTCGGCGAATCCGCCGGGGGGAGAAAGTGACATGCACATTATTTACGGCGCGGACGCGCCGTAAACAATGCATTGTCTATGGGGCCGGGAGCGGCGCCCCCGCCGGGCTCGGGCCCCGCCCCGCCCCTTATTCACGGCGGATTTGTGAGCTCAATACGGCTCACAAATCCGTCGGGAATAAGCCGTGTGAACACGGCCTTATAGTCAATACTAAAGATAGGTAATCAGTGTTATAGCCTACAGTCAACCTACAGTAAATATTACCAGTGCATCTAAAAAAATTAGAATATCACTGAAAAGAAAATTGAGATCAATAATTTAAGTCAAATAGAGAAACCCATATATTGTAGAGACTCATTACAGTATGGCTATGTTCACACAGCTTATTTTGGGACGTATCTCGCCCTGTATTTCACGCCATACTGCCCTAAATACGGGGCGAGATATGTCCCAGTCATTACGGTAATCCACAGTTCTCATAGAGAACTATGGATTACAATAGTGGTTACCACTATTTGGATCTTGGAAGCTGTAACCGGACGGATCCGTGCAACTCCATGCTGGAGAGTGGTGAGCTGGCTTACTTGCTTGTGTGTTTCTTCAGAACTATGGATTACGCCTCCTCTCCCCGCTCACACAATACGGCAAGCAGGGAGATAAGTGACATGTCAATTACTAGCGGCGAATACGCGCCGCTAGTAATGAATGTCTATGGGCCGGTGAGCTGCCGGACCCCCGCCCCGCCCTGCTCCCATACACATGGTGTAATTGCAGGCGAAATACGTCCCCACAATTAAGCCATGTGAACATAGCCAAAGAATTACAAGGTTTAATATAATACACTTGTGAGCCCATATAGGGCTAAAAAGATAGTCTTAGAGAACCCCTTTCATTTTCAATGATATTCTAATTTTTTGAGATGCACTGGTATGTGACCCAATGTGACTATAATTTGGAGGATACAGCCAAATTCGGACTGTAGCTTACCTGCCCCTATCACGACCAGTACAAACTAAAACAAGTGTGGTACCATAATAACCTTTAGCTGTTGGGGAAGCGAGAGCATGCACCAAAAGCCCTATCACCCTACTTAATACAATATAATTGGTCTACAGGTCTAAAAGTGTCTTTTGCTATATGTGCATGGTTGAGGAGAGCGCCGAATTTCCTCTGGCAGGTGATGTTGGCGGAAAGAAAGATTGAGCATGTTGAATTTCAATGACAGGAAAAAAAAGCCGCTGCCAGAGGTGTCTGGCAGCGATTTACTGCCTTCTCCTCATTGAGAGCATAGGCATGCTAGTCTTAACCATGTATATGGGGTGGATGGGAGAATAGCTTTTGGACAAATTAGCCAGTATTTTCAGTGTATAGACAGGGATACAGAGGAGGTGTTCGGTACAAGATGGGAAAACAACTGGTTTTATGACTTGGAGTACTACCACTGGGGCACTGGGAGCATCGCAATTTGGTCTACAGGTGGCCTCATAAAACCATGCAGCCAAGTAGTCCTTGCCCTACCTAATTATCCGCATTTGGCTTATAAATGTAAGGGTTACAGAAAAGGTGAATAGGCACCAAAGGGGCAAATATGTCTTGAGATATTATTTGTCTATTTTGTTACGTCACCATAATCAGTGTCTCTCGTGTTGGGGTTTTTCCAGTGATAACCTCTACCAAATGACCTCACAGCTGGAATGTATGACATGGAACCAGATGAACCTGGGCACGTCACTAAAGAGGTAAGACTCCACCCAATCTACTTTGCAGCTTTTTCCCTTTACTTTTCACATCTATTATAGTGATTTGCAGAACTCATAAAGTCTCTGTGATAAACGCAGTCCCCACAAATGATTTATCCTCAAAGTGAGTACAAAAATGTGAGCGGACTCTAATATACTGCAGAAAGGGATAAATCGGTATTTTATATTGTACTCCATCATTTTTACTATAACTTCCTGAGCTGGCTGGGATTTACCATCATAATCACCCCCCATATTTATCTTTGTCAGATTCTACATAACAAAGCTGACAGATTAAAATTATTCTTAAACCCATTCTCAGAACAGCATCACTGTCATCCATGTGCTCTGTGTGATATTGCAGCTCAACTCCATTAAAGGGGTTTTGCCACCATAGACAATGATGGCATATCGTTAGGATATGCCATCATTTTATAGGTGCGGTCCAACTCTGTCAACTGACCTATCTCGGAACGGGCCCCCGAATCCCTCCATGCAGACTTGCGCATGACTCTCCATCCTGCTCTATGGGAGTTCCGAGCAGAACCGATTGCACTGCTCAGCTGTACGTGGAAATCCCATAGAATAGGATGGAGAGTGACTGCACAAGCGCGTCCAGCTGTCCAGCCGGTGCTGCGAGTGGTGGACATGTTCCCCACGCATGGCAAAGCCCCTTTAAAGCTGAGCTGCAATACTAAACATAGCTTTTGGACAAGGGTGGTGCTGTTTTTGGAGGAAAGAAGCCATTTAAAAAAAAAAAATCTTATACAACCCCTTTAACTGGCCAAGGGTAACTATTTGGCAGCCTGGACCTCATTGTGGGTGTGAATGAATAGTAAGTCAAGGTCGGTGATAAGCGCAAGTGGAATTCAAAAGGTTTTTTTGTTAGTTCACAGGGATCCAGCACGTATTGCAGGCGCACAGGTACACGAACAGGTTGCGCTGTTGAAATATCACGCTTGCAAGCATGTAATTTCAACAGGAATACGACGCGCAATGGCGCGAGGGAGATTTGTGCCTGCTTTATTTCAGTATTTCATGGCGCTTATACGCCTGAAATAAATCATATTGTTTTCAGGCGTGTGCAAGAAAACAAGTGTAACACACAAGTTGTGTGATTGATAATGCGTATTTTAAATTGCAGTGTATGAGAAGTGTATTGTACATTGTTTTAGGCGTATTTCGGCACAAAATACTTGCCAAAATACATCGTGTGAACATACCCTTAAGCTTCAAGGGTTTGTTCGGTTCCTATAAAAAATAAATACTAAACTCTTTGTGCTCATTAAAAGAAAAACCTAGAAAGGCAGACCCCGACTTACACCATTCTGACTTACATCTGTGCCCTAGTTACAAATGGAGACTTATGGGGCATGCTGGCACTTGTAGTTGCATGCTCCACCGCAAATAGTAGCTGTGGAGCTACAAGTTCCAGCATGCCACAGCAACACATGAGGTGAAAATTAGGTGAAATCTTCTTAACAGGGGCACAGACAGCAAAACAAATGTAAAACCCTTCCCTGCACTATCCAAAACTAAAAAAAAAAAATCTTTTGTGCAGGAGTTACATTTAATAAATATATCCGTTCCAACTTGCATACAAATTCAACTTAAGAAAAAACCTAGTCACTTTCCTTCGCTCCTCTGTTCCAGCGCTTGGTATCTCTGGTCTTCTGTCCTCTTTCTTCTACTTCCAAACTGGGCCACCACGATGCAGCCTCTAATTGGCTGTAGCAGTCATGTACCTCTGCTTACATCACTGAAGTTGTTTTTTCTGAACGACGATGTAAAGAAGGTCGCATGTAACCGCAATAGCCAATCAGTGCTGTCTGCATCCTTTGGGAAAAGTGGAGAGTTAGTAATTCAGCATCTGGACCTAGCCCATGGCACTTTAAATTCAATATGGAGTCCAGTTATCTGCATTTATTCCAATTGTAGTGTCACTTCCTGATTCAGTAGCTTCTCTAACTAAAAAGTTAAAGTTGACCTTTGGGCCCAACTGGTGGAGTTAATTCTTGGGTCCCACCAGTGAAATTGACCTTTGGGCCCAACTGGTGGAGTTAATTCTTGGGTCCCACCAGTGAAGTTGATCTTTGGGCCCTACTGGTGGAGTTAATTCTTGGGTCCCACCATGAAGTTGATCTTTGGGCCCCACTGGTGGAGTTAATTCTTGGGTCCCACCAGTTATGTTGATCTTTGGGACCCACTGGTGGAGTTAATTCTTGGGGCCCACTGGTGCAGTTGATCCTTGAAGTCCATCATTTGAGTATGTTTTGGGTCATACCAGTGTAATTGATTCTTGGTGTCCACCCTACAGCTACTGCACACGACTGTATATACTACACATAATGATCACACTCGGCCTCTTGCTTTCTGACTTTCTTTCTCTGCCTTTCTCCCTGAAAAGCAGCCCAAGACTTACCATGCCCATGGGTCCACTATGCCCAAAGGCCTACTGGGGGTTTTCCTTGCTCCCCTGTTGGGCCGTCTGAACCTGGTCTGAAGTGTGGTATCTCTCAGAAATTAGGTACTTACCCTCTGTTCTGTGAATATAGGATTAGAGTTATTTGTGGAAATTCCCTTTAATAGGGGGTGCTTAAGGGCCATGCTCATCTCATTGCTTAACCTTAATGTAGGCAAAGGTAGATAAACATTTTTACCAAATACATTTCTCTTTTTATTTTGCTTAATTTCAAAAGTACAGTGGATTTTATCTACTGCTCATTTACAGATGGTTTCCTACGCTACCCACCACCTCTCTGATAGTGTGACCCTCTGCTGTGTTTTTTTTTTTGTTGCTTTTTTGCATTTTGTTGCGCTGTTTTTGCAGAGATGCACAGCAATAGATTTGCTAAGTATTTCTGCAACAAATGCACAAAAAATACGCCAAAGAATGTCTGGCGCTTTACATAGACTCCAATAGTAAATTTTCTGCCCTGCTCAGTTGTTTTTTGCAATATGTTTCAAAAACGACCAGCAAATAAAACGAGCAGAAAAAAGACGTTCTGTGGAGACAACTGGGCGTTTTTACAATAGAAGTCCGTGGAACCTCTTTTCACTCATTTTTTCAGCGTTTTTAGGAAACGAAAAACGCTGAAAAAACTGACCATTTTTCTGTGCTGTGTAGACATAGCCTTACAGTTATTCAGAAGAGGCACTAACCTTGTGCTGTGCTTCAAGGGTTGCAGAGAGTCACTGTTATCTTTGTAAATACACAGATAACAGTGTAAATGAAGAAGAATTAGGGTGTTCATCTTGGCAGCTTCCCCTCATGATAAATACAGCTCTGCTAGCTCACCTTTAAAGTCAGACATCCTGGCTCCATCGCCAATGTCCTTCTAACATGCACAGCTAGAAATAGCTGCTAACGGAGCTGAAATGTCAGTCACTGCTCAAGAACCGCCGCAGCGTGCACAGCATGTGGGAGTCTAAAGCAGGAGAAGGGAGGAAGGGGTTCAGATTCTGTGAAAACAGCCAGATGGGGAAATCCCATCTAAGGGTTTTTGTTAACAGATACATTTTTCCCTGACCTATTGCTGTTTCACTGCACTGCTGATCGGACCTCACTAGAACTGGGGTTTCAAGTTCCCCATTTTTCAACCCCCCTTCCCCGTTAGGAGTAGCTTTTTAGACGGAGAAGGGGCATGTACCAGGGGGGGGGGTGGAAACAATTAAATAAATCTCCTTTCAATTTTCTCACCGTCATGTGGGTTGAAGAGGGAAAGGGGAACATAGACCCCAATTTTAGTGACTGATGGGGGTCCCAACAGAAGGGTACTCAGAAAAAGCCTTGTGTCACCTATTTTTGTGGTAGGATAATCCCTTTAATGTTCCCTTTATTAAAAAATGTGATGTACAAAGAAACACTCTTAAAAATTGGGAAATGTTTGGGGTTATATAAATAAAATTAATTAATATGGAGCCTTTTAAACAAGGGATAATTGCTAGAACCAAGACATATTCTTTCAATTTATACAACCTGTAATGTATTTGGTACCCTAATATTTTTTTTAAAGAGATGTTCCCGTATCAGAGATTTTGGGAATTCGCTCTGTATCGAACAACCCTAGAGGAGAATTTAAAAAGCTATGATGCCACGCCAAAACAAGATAAGAAGGGCTAATGGTTTTTTTTTCGAGATTTGGACCTCATCTAGCTACAAGCCGACTGGGTTACAAATGAGAAGGCCGGCGTTTGCACCTGTCCTCCCCATTCAGTTCTATTGGAGTTTTTCCCAAAAAGCAAGTGAGGTGGAGGGTATATTTGGAATTCCCATGAAATAATGGGAGAAAAAACTCACACGCTGCCCTCCTTATTCTGTAACACAGTTGTCTCTTAGCCCGCTATGAACCGACCTGTGACAAGGAAGTGTGGTCAAGGGAGAAATCCATTTATGGTTTCCAATGTGGAGTTTTACTCTGTATTTCAGTATTTTCAGGATTTCTATAAAAATAATAAAAGAACTGGGTGGACTGCAATAACCAGAAAGATTAGCAAGATTAGGGTTATTCAGATTAGAGAAAAGACGGCTTCAGGGGAACATAATAAATGTGTATAAATATATCAGGGGTCAATATAGAGATCTCTCCCAAGATCTATTTATACCCAGGATTGTATCCAGAACAAGGGGCCTCCTCTACATCTAGAGGAAAGACGGTTTCTACATAAACATAGAAAGGGATTCTTTACAGTAAGAGCAGTGAGACTGTGGAACTCTCTGCCAGAGGAACTTGTCATGGAGAATTCATTAACAGAGTTCACAAAGGGTTTGGCTTGATTTCTAAAGTGTAATAATATAGCAAGTTATAGTGACCAGGATTCTGGAGAAGGGTCTGGATACATTTCTAGATGTAATAATATAACAGGTTATAGTGACCAGGATTCTGGAGAAGGGTCTGGATACATTTCTAGATGTAATAATAGAAACAGTTATAGTTACATTGATTCAGGAGAAGCGTCGGGATACATATCTAGATGTAATAATATAACAAGTTATAGTGACTGGATTCTGGAGAAGGGTCTGGATACATTTCTAGATGTAATAATAGAACAAGTTATAGTGACTGGGATTCTGGAGAAGGGTCTGGATACATTTCTAGATGTAATAATAGAACAAGTTATAGTGACCGGGATTCTGGAGAAGGGTCTGGATACATTTCTAGATGTAATAATATAACAAGTTATAGTGACCGGGATTCTGGAGAATGGTCTGGATACATTTCTAGATGTAATAATATAACAAGTTATAGTGACCAGGATTCTGGAGAAGGGTCTGGATACATTTCTAGATGTAATAATATAACAAGTTATAGTGACCATGATTCTGGAGAAGGGTCTGGATACATTTCTAGATGTAATAATATAGCAAGTTACAGTAACCAGGATTCTGGAGAAGGGTATGGATACATTTCTAGATGTAATAAAAGAACAAGTTATAGTGACCAGGATTCTGGGGAAGGGTCTGGATACATTTCTAGATGTAATAATAGAACAAGTTATTGTGACCAGGATTCTGGAGAAGGGTCTGGATACATTTCTAGAGTGTAATAACAAGTTATACAGAAAGGGAAGATCTCTCTTTAGGGAGAGCACCTATATAGGTGTATGGAGATTCGAAATTGCCATCTTGTACTCCATGAAGCATCTGCATATAACACGGCATTATGGGAAAGGAGCTGAGAAGCTCAAGCGCCCTCTGTTGGATGTAACAAATCCTCAATTTGCTTGTGACCCACTGGGATATGGCTAAATATCCCTTCTAGCTTTCCAAAGACCCAGTGGGTAAAAAGCAAATTGAGGATTTTTTACATCCAACAGAGGGTGCTTGAGCTTCTCAGCTCCTTTCCCATAATGCCTTGTGATAATAAGTTATAGTGATCAGGATTGTGGAGAAGGGTTGTTAACCCAGGGATTTTTTCTGATTGTCAGATTGGAGTCGGGAAGTAATATTTTCCCTAAAATGAGGACAATTGGCTTCTACCTCATTGGGGTTTTGATTTCCTGTGGATCAACACCTTAGCACAATAGGCTGAACTGGATGGACGTCTGTCTTTTTCGGCCTTACAAACTATGTAACTATGTTACCGCAAGGAGGAAATGCACCAACTTTGACCATTATATGAACTCTGCATATAAAGAATGAGGATGGGAGTTTATCTGTAATGAACAGCTAAACTATAGGACACAATAGAAATAAAATGAAACTTTAGCTTTTTATAATGAATGAAAATAGCCCATGTAAAAGTTCACAGGCGGCAACAACAAAACATATGTGACCTGAGCATGTTTTCAGGATGAAGGAGAAGAATCTGTATGGATGATATACAGCCCGGCAGGGAAAGATGAAAGGTTTTGTTCATTTCTTTAAGTCTAAAGCTGCAGAATCTGTGGAAAATCAGTCCTAGACATGGTCTCATCTTCAAGATGTAAAGCCAACATTTTTATCTGTCTTTGGCTGAGAGTTACAACAGTCTAGTATCACGGGCCATGAATATAAGCCTCATGCATCTGTAATATAGGCTTCTCCAAGATTCCCCTCCCAATTTTACTGCATTATGCAGTCTTTTTTCTTGATACTGTTTTAAACCATATGTTATTGTCAACATTCAAAAGGACACTTGAAATAGAAAGAAGTATCTTTGTTATAAAAAAAAAAAAACAATAATCCTGGAAAACATCTTTTTTTTAAGAATTTTCGGCAGTATTTTTTTTTAGATTTTTTTTTTATAATATGACTAAAATAAAATAACTATAGAATCTTGTTCCTCTCTATGATGGAAAAGAGATAAAACGTCTGAATATAAGGGGAGACTAATCTCATTTTACTTGTTGATTATCTGCATGTAGTCTCATTACAAATAGTAGGTAATAACAGACTGATGACTCTGTTGTTCTCTGAACAGGCTAGACTGAAAGCGTAATGTCAAGAGCAATACCTAAAAGGATAATGGGTTAATCTTTTTCTGCACTGGGAGCTTTCCAGCTTTCTTCACACTTATCAGGTTCTGCTGACAGGGCCGGGACTATGGGAAGGTGAAGTTAGGTGACCACCTAGGGCACCAATTCATCCCAAGCAGAAATGGGGGCACAGGGAAGTATAGAGTGGGCTGAATGTTCTATAGGGGATGGGGGCACTACATGTCTTGTTTGCCCAAGGCACCAGAATACCTTGTCCCAGTCCTGGTTGCTTAAAATTATTACCTTTCTTAGGCCCTCAGTAGGCCTGGAAGAGAACCGTCAAGCAATCCTCTCACTGCTTTGCTATCAGAGGGGAAGTCAGAGAAACAAACCCAGAAGTCGTGTACAAAGGGGAACTAGTATTTATAGAACAAAATCCATGTAATAGTCGTATAAATTCTACCCATTAAATAACTGCGGGAACCTATCTGTGACTTTCAGGATCAAGGTTAACGCTAAACCCAGTTGTATAATGCTCTATAATGCCATGAACAAAAGTAATGTTGCCCGTAGGCAACCCAGTTTGGTTTGACATTTTTGACCAAACTTGTGAAATATTTTTGGTTCAGGACGTCTAACGCTTAGATTTTTCTCTAACCTTATCCCTTACTATAACCATAATTTAGTACTAGGGTTATTTAGGTGTTTTAGGGGTTTATCTTACTATTCTAGCAATGCAGCATTTCCATTGTGGCCTAACTTCTGCTCCAACATCCTTTCTGACATCATTTCTATTTACTTTAACATAGGTCCATTGATATCGTAACCAACCATGGGAATTCGGACCAGAAGTTAGAATGCAACGGGAACTGTAATTGTAACCCTAACCCTAAATTAGGGTTTGGGTTGTTTAGGTGGTTGTAGGGAGTTAACGTACGGTCTTGGAGCGTTCCAGGTCCATACCAGTAAGTTAACCTCCTAAATAACCCAATTCTTAACTTAGGGTTACAGTTAATTTATTATTATCATTATTTATTTTAGAGCGCCATTGATTCCAGGGCGCTGTACATTCAGCAGGGTTACATACATAACAATTGACTTTGACTTTGATCCGGAGTGCAACTGTAGTCCATAGGAACGATGACAGCTAATTGGTGTGACTGGGGGCTCCCTCTGTGTCCTACCTGCTGCCCATGCATTTGGTTGTGAGGCCCTAACTGGTCTAAAATAGTGGCTGTCTGTTTCAAACTGACAGGCAAAAATAATCTGGTATCCTGAGTGTGAGAGCATTATGTCAGTCATTAAAGATTTATGGAGACACCCACGGCTCTCACACAGGTACTTTATACAATTATGAAATAATTGTTATTCCACCATTAATACATAGATAACGACCACAGTGATAAGTGACCAGACAGATACAACATTTTGGTCTATTAAATTACCTTATTCACGTGGGTCACATTGGAGGTAGGAGATCCCACTAGAGTTAATATTGGAACGTCCTATAGGCTCAGTGTGGTTGTTGTAATGTTAGTGTTTGAGGAGAGTCAGAATGGCCACAGCAGTAATAACGTGGCAATCTGTAATTAAAAAGTTACCTAGTGGGATTAAAGGGGTTGTTCGGTTACTTAAAAAATGGTGGGTGGTTATTTTTTATAAGTGTTATTTCACTTTATTACCCTTTTTAAAGGGGTTGTCCAGTTCCTAAAAAGATTATAGTAAGCTCCTAGTGCCTCATTAAAAAGAAAATACCAAAAAAAGCCTAAACTCACCTTCCCCCTGTTCCTCCATTCTAGCGCTGGGTCTCTCCTGTCTTCTGTTTGCCTTGTTCTGTTTCCGGCTTACCTCCTGGTATCCCATCTCTGCAGCTCCAGAGCTCCCTGAGATCTGCTCCTATTCACTTCCAGGTCCACAGCCACGAAGAGCCATTGTCCACGGGAAAGGGGACCCAAACTAAAGTTTTGCACTAGGGCCCATGAAACTTTAGCCATGCCCCTGGAATGCTGCTTAATGTTTTTAGGGGTACTGTGAAGTGGCCCATACAGTCCCTTTTGGATGAAATGGGATGAAGTGACTAGAATACAATATTCTCACTTATAGCCCCATAAGCAGGTGCTCTGGATGTTTGTTGTTAAGTGCAATTGCAGGTACTAAAAAAGTTTTATTGGGAAACATAATTGGATCTGATGGGGCTGCTGTAATTAACTAGTATTAGGGACTCTTTGTTCTAGTAAGTTAGGCTGCTTTCACACAGCGCAGTTTTGGTGCAGAGTTAATTTCTTTAATGGGGTTTTCCCACCACAGTTGGCATGCATAACACTTGAATACCATACGGCTGCTTTCACACAGCAGAGTTTTTTGTTCAGTTTTAACTGCGCTCCAATTAAACTGCCTTTATTACCAGCAAGCTTTATTCACTTACCTAAACTGTTTGGAAAGTGAGGAATCAATTAGTATATTTGTAATTCACAAGACTTCAAACACAGTCATCGATGACTTACTTGAAACACCTTCCTGGACAATTTAGACGACTGAAAGAAGCTGCTGGTAATAAAAGTAGTTTAATTGGAGGCAGATAAAACTGCACCAACACTGCGCTGTGTGATAGCAGCCTTATGGCATTCAAGTGTTATGCATGCCGACTGTGGTGGGGAAACACCATTAAAGAAATTAACTCTCGAGCTGAACAACTTATTCCTTATAAGATTCTATTTTTGTTCAAAGAAATACAAAAACAGCATTTTGATGATGGTTGTTTTTTTTTGGTTTTAATGAATGGTTACACAGCACAATCCTTGAGTAAAAGTTACTATGTATCATTGTAAGGGCAGATCTTATTTTTACCATTTGTGACTTTTTACTTAAACCATTGTGTACTATGAAACAAAAAAAAAAAATGTATACCATGTTTTCTATTTACAGTCATGGGACGACTTACGAGAATGACAGTCACAGCACCCCAATGTTATACAGCTGTGGGGGTCAGTACCGGATACACACGCATGGAGTATTCAGAGGCATACAGGTAAGCATGGAAAATTTATATCAAGAGTATTATACAAGGACTTACGTTTTGGGACTGACTTGCAGTCCATGGAAATATCTAAATATATACCGTAGCAGCAGAGTCAAGTAATTACCTAGACGCCTGCACCGGAGTGCTTCCATAACCTTCCTAGTACCAAGACAGAAGGCTGCGTTCAAACATCCAGCTTTTTGAAGCCAAAACCAAGAATTAATTTCAAATAAGAAGGAGTCTCAGGGCAACATATCCAAAAAATGACGTTGCCACAGCAGTTTTTAGGCGCATGTAATCAGTGTAAAGTGCGCCTTTTAAAAATCTGGCGACTGGTATACCTTGCATAGTAAACTTAATGTGCCTAAAAAGGCGCATTGCGCAATCGAGGTACATAGCGTATCATTGCTAGTGTATGTAATGCACCTCGATAGGCGCATTGCATTACAGAGGCGCATAACATAACATCGCTACTATATTTAATGTGCCTTTTAAGGCACATTACAAATGTGTTATGCCTGGTGTATAATGCGCCTAATTTTAGTATATGCAAAAACAATACAATATCAGCAGCACTCTAAGGCACTAAAAAACGATCAAAGAGGACATAAGAATTTTTTGGAAAAGCATTTCTGTTACTATGCAATATATGAAAAAATTTGAGGTTCTTAGTGTACATTTTTTATCAAAACTGTAAATGCCCATCTACCGCGGCAAGGTGACCCCAATTTCAGGTGGGAACCTATGCTACATGCTACCTCTCTTGGTGTCTGTTCAGACCTGCACACTTCAGGGTTACAAGGCTCCAACTGCAAACCTGATCTGATTAAAAAAGCCTGTGCAGGCGGGTGTATTACAGTTCATTTATATAGAGAATATGGCGACAAAAGTTTTTGGGCGCAAAATACACCAATACTCTGGCACATTGGTATTGTAATGTGTCGCCCCTAGTTCTTAATATGTGTCTTCCAACTGTGATCCATTCCTGGCATCTACAAAGCTGAACGTTAGAACTCAGCCTTCGAGTCATAGCTACTTTGGCTTTAGAGGTGTCATATAAGGTGTGGTTATTACTTTGGAGCGGGGCCTCCTCTCAAGTAAAGCAGATTGATGACCGTACTTATCTGCTGTTTGAACATTACAGAGTATGTTCACAAGGCGTATTTTGGCACATATTTTTGTGCAAATTTCACGTCGAAAATTTCAGTTGTTTTTTCACCGTTTTTCGTTTTCTAAAACTGCTGAAAAAACAGATCCCATAGACTTTAATAATAAAACATTCTGTAGTCTCCACAGAACATTTTTTTCTGCTCGTTTTTGCTGCTGGTTGTTTTTTGTTGCAAAAAATAACAGAGCAGAAAATTTACTATTGAAGTCTATTATAATGCTGTGCATTTCTGCAAAAAAGCGCCAAAAAGCATGCAAAAAACGTACCAAAAAAAACAAAAAGCCAAAAATTAGTCGTTTTTTGAGGTGTTTGTGACATGCACTGGACCAAAAACTCAGTTTTATGAATGGTTTAAGAATTTGGTTTTCAGTGTTTTTTGTCCAATGCCGTGTCATACAATGTTCAAGTACACTTTTTATAGACTGTAATATAAAATATGCGCCATTTTTACTTTCGTATTTTTGCGTAGCGAGTCATAATCGCTCTTGCAAACACGTTATTTCAACAGAGCAACAAACGTGTTTTGAAGCACGTACCTGTACATGCCACAAAATGCAGAGTGTACTCCACCTTAAAGAGGTTGTCTCACTGCATTGATTCATCTTGACTCAGCCCTGTTTTCTCAGTTTCATTTTTTAATTCAGGGGCATGTTTATTGGTTATTACTGGCCTGCAGTGACGAGTTGCTGTGGACACCAGGTCTGTAGCTATAGCAACCAGCACTGGCAGTCTATCAGGAGAGACTGAACAGGTCTGTAGCTATAGCGACCTGAGGAGCTGATGCAGCCCATTCAAGAGGGGATATCTAGGAATAGGTAGGACACTGTTTCTGGACACATATTGAAAAGTGACTTGTTTTTGCAAGATCTTTAACATAAAAAGCAGCAATCCTTGTAGTGAGACAACCCCTTTAACCTGTTCAGTATTCCATTTACTTCCCCAAAACTGAGATCTTTTATAATAAATGTTGTAAAAAAAAATTCACAACGGCCTATCCCAACCAGATTCCTTGGTTTTAATTCTGTGGGGGAGCTGTTAAAAATTTGTACACTCTGCTTTAAAAATTTAATATGTACGATTTTCCCCCCCCGCAAAATCCCATAGAAAACCCCACATAAAAAAATCAGAAAGTGAACTTACCCAATTGTTAATATAACGGGACCAGGAAATTTGGTTCTCTAATAGCCAAATTCATGGACCCCCAGCTTATCCCTTGCCTGTGTCACTGCTTGAGATCCAAAGTGGGACAGCAGTCCGGCTAGGCCCTCGTGGGTTTTAAAAAATTGACCCAAAGCATAAAAAAAGGACATGAAGGTGGATATCTGCGAATAATTTTCAGGTCCACAGAATGACATAGTGAAACCAAATCCCCCGGGGCTATAACTGAGGTTTGAAAGTTTGCATAGTACCACTCTCAGAGCCCACAAAAGAGTCAATGGGGAACATTTATCAAAATTATCTTTTTTGTCCATAGCAACCAATCAGATTGACTTTCTTTTTTCAAGGGGTTTTAAAAAAAAGGGAAACTGTTTTTGGGCAACAAAGACAGTTTTACTTTTAGTCAGCCTTGAAAAAATCCTCCTGTCTCAATTTAGCACGATAAGGGTTGTTCACAGTGTACTGCGGCGCGACAGTGCGCCCTTTAAAAAAATCCCTGTCTTTCGTGATCGCATAATACGCGGAAACCCCGAAGCACAGAGGGGCCGGAAGCCCACGGCCCCAGGGCATTCTTTCTCGCGGGGGCCCTATTGCTCGAAAAATTGACATGTCATTTACCCCCCACAGTACAGTACGATCGTAGTGTATGCGCAGGGGGACGAGGCGTAATCCATAGTTCTCTCTGTAATTTCGGCGCACATCTCACCCGTATTAGAGCGCAAATATGCGGCAAAATTACCCCATGTGAACATAGCCTAAAGCTGGACGTGCATTTTCAAAGCTGCGCCAAAAACCCAAAAGCAATTTAGTGAAACACTGCGACACACGAATACTCGGTGCAGCTGAACGTGTATATGCTGTCAATGGGGAGAGGGCATAAGCTGCTGTTAGGGACTACTGTGCAGTGGCTTATCTTCTTAAAGATGCTACACGCCCATTTTTTTTTTTACCCATTATATGTTGAACAAATCAGTAAAACAAAATTTTACAGTTAGAGATCGCCAGTCCCCACCAAAATCGGCCAACCAACTTAGGTATACCACCCTTTAAAATTTTTTACATTACTGATTCTTTTTCCTCAAGAAGAAATGTAAAGTTTAGCTCACCTGCAGCTTTTTATGTCTGATCTGAACCACATAAGATGACCGCTTTCTAGATAACACAACCAGTGATAGAACACCTCTGCCTGGGGAGAACTAGCACATCCAAAGACAGAGGGACTCTTCTACTGAATATGTGGTGCCTTGGAGACATTCATTACATCGTCTGGGGTATCTGCTATATAGTGGTGTTTGGGACATTATTAAAATATTGGGTATCTGCTAATATGGGTCCCTTGAAAAAGTCCTTTTCTATCTGGGGTACTGTGATATCTGGTCCTTGGGGAGAAAATCATTACCCTGGGGAGTTCTTTGAAATCTGGTCCCCTTGGAGAACATTCATTGTACCATCTGGGGTATCTGCTGAATATGTGGTGTCTTGGAGACATTCATTACATCATGTGAGGTATA
The DNA here is from genome assembly GCA_025379985.1 of Phyllomedusa bahiana. Taxonomy (NCBI): domain Eukaryota; kingdom Metazoa; phylum Chordata; class Amphibia; order Anura; family Hylidae; genus Phyllomedusa; species Phyllomedusa bahiana. The sequence continues at coordinate 77,975 of JAODAL010002546.1, read as the reverse complement.
TGTGAAATTGGGTGCCTTGAGACATTCACTCATCATTGGGGATTTGTAAATTTTATTGGCCTTGGGGGAATTAATTTACACCATCTGGGGTATCTGCTGAATATATTGTGCCTTGGAGACATTCATTACACCATCTGGGGTATCTGCTAAATAAGTGGTGCTTTGGAGACAGTCATTACACCATCTGGAGTATCTGCTGAATATTTGGTGCCTTGGACACATTCATGACACAATCTTGGGTATCTGCTGAATATGTGGTGCCTTGTAGACATTCAAACACCTTGGGGATATTGATGTTATTGTTCCCTTGGGAAACCATTCTTACCAGGTTTATTGTGAATATATGGTGCCTCGGAAAGATCCATGACATCATCTGGGGTATCTGCTTAACATCTGGTGCCTTGGAGAACATTCTTAACTTGTGATGCTGATAGGCCCCATTCAATTTTAGGGGCTGTCTAAAAACGGGGTTTTCCCCCAAAGGTTTGGCCATGGAAAATGTGTGAATTTTAAAAAAAGGGGGAAAAAAGGATCAAGGAAAAAAAGGCCGTAAGCAAACTTGTTGTAGGTAAAAGTTTAAAGGTTTTCTCAGAGTTTTTTCCCTGGGTATCTCATGAAAAAATGTATAACCCCTTCCACCCGGGTTCATGAAGGTGGTCCTGTCAGACAATGTCTCAGCTTTTTGGGGAAGCAGTCTAAGGGATGGGGTGAGGATGGATGTATTAATTTTTTTTTTTCTAAACATTTGATAGGTTTTCCCACAAAAAAGGTTGGTAAATTAAATGAAAATGTTGGATGGGGAAAATGGTGAAATGGGAAAAGTAAGGGCTATGATAGAAAAAAAAGGGTGGTAATTAAGGTACTATCAGACTGGTTCGTGTTTTTTGGGGGTACCAAAAGGGGCCCGTATTGGGCCCTATCCTTTTTAACATTTTTTTTTAAAGTTTACCCCCGGGAAAATTTACACAGTAAATATCGATCTTTGCAAGAACAAAGCCTGTAAAGTATAACAAAATTTGGGAAAATAGTTATTAAAAAAGGGGATCTGGATAATTTGGAGGCGGGCAGGGAAATGGAGTGGGTTTTAAAAACACTGATAAATCGGGTTTATCACGGGGGAAAAGAAATCCATTACATGATTACATTTTTAAAATGGAAAACAGGGGTAAAAGTGACGGGGAAAAGGATTTGGGGGAAACCTGGGGGGAAGTAAACTTAATTGTAGGCGTGGGGCGCAGCAGCCAAAGCAAATAGGTTCATGGGGTGTTTAAAAAGGGGGCATAGATGCACATGATGAGAACTTTATTCCCCCATTATACAAGTCACTGTTGGGACCACACTTTGGGAAATTGTTTTCAGTTTTGGGGGCACCGTGCACAGGAAAGACATTGTTGAAGCTTGAACGGGTTTCAAAGGGGGGCCCAACAAAAATAATAAAAAAAAACCGGGTTTGGCCCTACAGTACAAAAAAATTTGGGCAAGGATTGGGGTTATTTGGGTTTAGAGAAAAAAAGGTTTTGGGGGGGACAAAATAAATATGTTTAAATACATAAAAGGGTTCAAAAGAATCATTCCCAAGATTTTTTTTTATACACAGGACTGTATCTAGAAAAAGGGGGGCATCCTTTATGTCTTGAGGAACGAAAGGTTTCTACTAAACATAGAAAGGGGATTTTTTTATGTAAACCCGTGAGACTTTGGAATTTTTGGGCCAAGGGAAACCGGGTTTGGTGAATTCAAAAAAACCGATTTCCCAAAAAGGGTTTGGATGCTTTTTTCTGGGAGGTAATAATATAACAATTTTTATTGAGTGAAAGGAAATCAGGGGGGGTCATTGATCCAGGGGTTTTTCTGAAATTTCCAGATTGGGTCAGGAAGGAATTTTTTTTCCCCAAAATGAGGGGCAATTGGCCTTTTTACCTCATTGGGGGTTTTTTTCCTTCCTCCCGGATCAACAAACCCTTGCACAAAAGGCTGAACTAGATGGACGACTTTTCTTTTTTTTTTGCCTTACAAAAATATGAAATATGTGGGGTTTTTCTTTTGAATATCTGGGGGCTTTGGAAGAACATTGGAAATTTTACCATTGGGAAATCTGCTGAATAGTGGGGTCTTGGGACATTCATTCAACATGTGAGGTTTATGAAGTTTTATTTGATGCCCTTTGGGCACATTCATTACTAATTTGGGGGGAAACTGCTGAATTTTGGGGGTACCCGTGGGGGAAAAATCCTTTCACCCATCTTTGGGGATATTTTAAATGTTTTGGGGGCCTTGGAGGGCATTTATTTACCATCTGGGTTTTAAAAATTTTAAAATAATTATTTTTACCCGCCTAGACTACTGCAACCCTCCTTCTCGTGGGCCCCCCAGCTTTGCACCCTCCTCCCCTACAATCCTTTCCCCAACCCCCTGTGCCCGTCTTATTTCCTCTCTCCTCCCCTAATCCTTGCCTCTCCCCTTGCCAATCCCCCCCTGGCTTCCCATTGCCCCCGAATTTTTTTCAAGCTACTAATATGCCTAAAAAAGGCTCTCCATGACCTCTCCCCTCCATACATCTCTGCCCTAATTTCCAAAATATCTCCCCCCACGCACTCTCCGCTCCTCACAGGACCTTCTCCTCTGCTCTCCCCTTATCAGCTCCTCACACAACCGTCTCCAAGACTTCTCCCGTGCTTCACCCACACTCTGGAACTCACTGCCCCAACACATCAGACTCTCCTCCACTTTCACCAGCTTCAAAAGCAACCTGAAAACCCATTTCTTCAGGCTTGCCTATAACCTTCTCTAAACTTGTCACTACTTCCTCCACAGACATGTCTGCCCCTCACCTCCTGTCTCTTTCCCCCTCCTTGTAGATTGTAAGCCCTCGCGGGTAGGGTCCTCTCTCCCTCTGTCGTGCCAATTGTCATTATCCCTTATCACTGTACTCGTTTGACTTATGTAATGTATGTAACCCCCTCGAATGTACAGCGCCCTGGAATTAATGGCGCTTTAAAATAAATAATAATAATAATAATAATAATCTGGGATATCTGCTGAATATCTGGGGCCTTGGAGAACATTCATTGCACCATTTGGGGTATCTGTTTAATATGTGGTGCCTTGGAGACATTTATTATACCATCTGGGTATCTGTAAATATCTGGTCCTTGGAGACATTCATGCACCATTGGGTATCTGTTAAATCTGTGCCTTCAAATTATACATCGTTGGGTATTGCTGAATATGTGGTGCCTTGGACACAAAAAGTAGCAAAAACACTCCACTATTCAATAGCAATCATATCTTCTGCAAACATTTATTTAGGTATCTTCTTAAGCCATAACATACTTTTAAAAAAATGTATAAACATATGAGATAAATTGCACTTGCGGTTTTAGATCTCCAAGGCAGGAGTATCAAGCTGTAAGTCCATAGGCATCACAGATGGCGTTCTAAACAAAGTCCATTCTCAGACCTGAAGCAATCTGCTCAGATGTGTGCAGCCGTACGCGACATTTCGGGGCTATCTCACCTCTAACGGGACCTTACAGTCTGAAAAGTTCTGGTATATTTGGCCATTACACAGAAGCAGAGGTGGCATTTGTAGTATGTTCTTCCTCGTGCCTTTTACATACGGGAAGTTCACCAGGTTTATCTTGAGTACTGTTCATCAATATTGCCAACATGTCACTTCTATAACATTTTGGTTGATTGTTGGTTGATAACCTCTCATGTTAAGTAAGTTTAAAAAATTATGGAACATTGTCGTCTTATAGAACTAAGACATGCTCAATAACAATAGTGCTATTAATAATAAATATAATACTACAGTAAAATTTTTTACTCCGGAATTGCAGATGGTCTAAAACATGCTCAACTACAAATGTAAAATTACTCTGCACAGAACTCTGGTGACAGAATTTTAAACCACCTCCCTATAGTCTTATCTATAAGAAAATAAACATGGCTGATAGACCCATCAATAAAGGTGTAGACATAAAGAATGTTAGGAGTCAAGTGACACAGGATTAAGTATGTGATGTTTATTGGGGCTGATAACATCAAAGACACTATAATTAAGATGCTGGTACACATTGTAGGAGGACTGAACTAGTAGATGTTCACTATTGTATGTGTCTACATGTTTGACTAAAGAACAGGGGGTCTTCAATATTTACATCCTCTAGTAGTTATATTGTTGTTACTAAAAATAAAAACCGTAAGACATTTCACCATTCAATAGTCAGTCTTCACAGTTAGGTCAAAGTAAGCTTTGCTTTATAGGGACACTCCAACAGAAATTGGTAACCTTGTAATGACTTGTGCCAGGGACTGCTGTAAAGGGCCCTGATCACATTAAAAAAAGGGGGGCCCACTGATAGGGTACAAGATAGGAACTGGTAATGTTTTACCTGTATGGAGCTCTGAAATTCCAGCTGGCAGCCCTGTCTAGTGCCTGAGGAGGTAACGCATGACACCATTCCAAGACAGAGCATTAGGCTATGTCTCCACAGCAAAGTTAAACTACCGTCGGTAATTTTCGTGCATGTTTTTGCGCAAAAAAATGCGGTTGGATTTTGGATTCCCGGTAGCCCAGTACATAGGCTGCACGGAAATCCAACCGTATCCGGCGGAAGATAGAACATGTTCTATCGTTCACCAAAAGACCGGCGGCTTCAGTAGAAGACTTGTGCTGTGTTGACTATAGCACGGATTTTCTATTGAAGCCTACAAAGCGTTGGGTACAGTCAGATTTTAAGCCAATTCAAAATACTGAATCTTCTGAAAATCTGACGAGAATGTGTCATTCTGGTTCTCTACTAGATGTGCATAATTGAATCTGACAGCTGGGTGTTTCCATTCCGATTTTCAAAGGGGTGTGTCCCTACACACACCGACTGTAAGCACTGATTGGACAATGTCAGAAACACATCCAAAATTACTAACAACCAGCTGACAGATTGGTAATGGGTTTCTAGGAGGAATTACAGAGAAACCACATGACACAGAGAGTATTTTTTGGGGAATAGTATTTACTAAAATAGACATGACAGGAATGACTATATGTACACTTAAATCACCAGTCAGGTCAAGTTGGCCCAGTGAAATTTTAATTCTCAATTAATCAGCATGCTAATCACTGACCCCAGCATTTTTAGTATTGGGTGATTTCAGATTCTGCTCTGTTTTGGGAATATTTTTAAGGAATGAGATTATAGGATTAAGAACAGTGACAAGGTATTATGGTGCCCAAGGCAAATAAGGCACATAGCACCCTCCCCAATGGAAAATTCAGCCCCCCCCATTACCTCCTTGTACCCCCTTCCTGCCTGGGAGGAAGTGGCGCCCTAGGCGGTCGCCTATTTCAATGGTTTAGTCAAAGGGACATTATAGGTTATACATCCCTATCAGCGGATGGTCTATTTGTTACGTATTTTATATTCCTTATTAAAAGTTATGTTTTAGGAGGTTGGGACGTTTTGGATTCTTGTAGAATATATTTGCCTTGACTATTTTTGGACCACATTTTTGCATATTGGTTGCCTACCCATGATCCCGGCCCTGAATGGTTTACTAAATGCCGCTCTAAAATTAATTTCCTTTGATCCAGAAAAAATGTTCATGGTCCCAGGTTTGGTTCTGCAACTTAGAGCAATTTATGTATCCACATTATCTGTCTCAGATCATAAAGATACATTTATCAGCGGAACAAGTATCTCTGGTTGTTTACAGAAAAATCACTGCTGTCATCAATCTGCTGTGTGCTAAACATAATTGCTGTAATATTGTATCACTAATGGGTCAAGTGAGAACAAACAACGCAAACAAACAGCCCGAGGAATGTCACAGCTGACGATACACTGTAACGCTACTCAGCAGTGTGAGGGCGATATAAATAACAACATAAAAAAATGCTTAAACCGATTTTGCTGTAGAAATTTTAATTGTATGGGCTTCTTTCCAATCTGAAAATGTGGGATGACATTAGAGGAGTTAAAGGGGTTTTGCCATGAAGTAAAATTGACGTGGGAAGCTTGCAAATGAAATAACAAACATTTTCAAAATTCATTATTATTAAAAATTCTGCACCGTTTTTGTTTAGCTGCTCCTTTAGTGATCCATTGTTGACAGCTCGTCTCCAGGGGATACGACCAGGGCTGAGAGCTCCTCAGTCCTGGTCGCACATGCTCAGACATCACTTCTCCTCTCAGGCAGCTACTGAGTATTCAAACCCCAGGTGCTGTCACTCTACTCCCGTCCTCTGTGCTCCTTAGTAATTACTTAAACAGTGCAAATAAATAAAAAAGAACCCTCAATCAGGTTTGTGCATTGATAAAGAGAACCCCCCCCCACAGTTTTGGTGCCTGCGGGGAGTTGTACCTAGAACCCTTGTGCCTGAAGGCAAAAACGTTACCTCTCAGCAACTCACAATGATTTACATAAACAGACCTTTCTGTGACTACATAGAGGAAAGGCCTGCTGATTTCATCTTGCTGGTTAACATGATATGCAATTCAAACTAATAACACACGCCCCATTCTGAGCATTCAGAGAAGAGCTGGATACAGGAGGCATGAAATGAGGTTGTGGCAAAACCCCTTTAAGGCGCGTACAAACATCAAAAAAATTAAAGAGAAAAAAAAATTAAAGGGAGTATATGGTATATTTCATATATCAATGTTTGATCAATCAGCTTTCCAAGGGAGTCTTAGGACTACGCCCCCTGATGATCACACACTTATCTGCGGCATAGGCCCTCACCGTACAGCCCCCGAACTCCCTTTCAGTGCTACATTGGGGACCCAATTCATAGACCATAATCATTGGATCATCAAATAAGTACAATGCTTATAAAAGGGTAATATTGCTATCACCTACAGCAATTGAGTGTCCCTTAACCAAGGACCTAAGCATGGACCATAGTGAATATTTTCTAGTTCAGCATTATGGTTCTTGCAAATAATTGTCATGACTTGTATAATCAAGACTTAGAAAATTGTCTGTTGTACTATGGTATCAACTCCTTCTTTAAAATATCTCCGCTTTCTGCCTTTCAATAGGAGCCTTCTTTGTAATGTTGCTCAGATCTGTCCTGATTCGATTTGACATGTGTTTGACTACATTTGTAAAAAAAAAAATTGGGTTCAGAACAATTTGTACTCTAGCCCTAACACTAACCCTATCCTTTATCCTGAGTTGAGTTTAGAGTTAGGGATTTTTGAGGATTAAATTAGTTTTTCAATGGGGCTAACGCAGCGGCGTCACTTCCGGTCCAATAACATTTGCATATAACATAGTTTAGGACTGCCATGGAATGAAAATGTTGACCCTTAAAAATCCCTAGCTCTAAATTATTAGGATTATTTTAAGGTTATGGTCGATTATTTTAGCAATTATACCACATTCGGGCCAACCTAAATTGAATTGCTTGGTCTTAGATCTCATTTGACATGGACCTGAATCTGAATCAAAACACTTCTTCCTTGTTTAATTACAATAGATAAAAATCTGTCCTGGCATGTGACGCACCAGGTACCTGGCTTGTTAGGCCATGTTCACACGGCTTATTTCGCAACGGATTTGCAGCCGTATTTACGGCTGCAAATCCGTTGCGAAATCAGTTACAAACAAGTAACTGGCTGTTTTACATTGATTTTAATGGGAACTACGTGTCGTCATTCAGACGACACTTATATCTGTTCCGGATTGCGGCCGCGGATTGCGGCCGCAATCCGGCCGCAAAAACAATGTGCATGTCAATTATTTCCGGACGGATTCACCAACTATAATGAATGGGGATGGTGAATCCGTCAGGAAATCAGTTCCAAATACGTGCTACACTTAGTGAAGCTTATTTGCAACTGATTTCGGAACGTATTTACGTCGGAAATCCGACATGAATCAGTTCTGAAATCAGCCGTGTGAACATAGCCTTAGGGTACATTCACATGGCTGATTTGGATTCTGATTCTGATGCGGATTCAGCGCTGAATCTGCCTCAGAATCTGTGTTCAATCCACATTGTTTCTAGTGAAAAATCAGCATTGTGCACACAATGTTGGTTTTCCTTGCCACCGATTTCTTTTCAGCGCTCAAAATTTGTGACATATCAATTTTTGACGTGGATCCCACACTGAATTCTAACCTCACATAATAATGTATAGGAGGCTGAAAATCTACCTCTGAAAATAGCTGTCAAATCTTCATCTGAAACCCATGCTTCTAGGTGTGGACTTCAGACGAGGATTAAATGCTGAAATTTTCAGCATCCAAATCAGCTGTGTGAATGTACCCTTAGGGCAAGGTTTTTCAGCTGGTTCTCAGTTTTGAAAACCGGCTGCAAACCGGCTGAAAAACTTTTACACGGACCTTAATGAAAAATCCGTGCAGCGGTCCCCACTGCACGGAATTTCCGCTTGGCGGTTTTTCAGACTGACGGCGGTCCGTAAAACATAGAACATGTTCATTCTTCCGTCCGGTTTTCGGACACAATATGAACATGTCTATGTGAAGGGGGAGGGCTTTTCTCCGCAAACCACGGAGAAAAGCCATCCCCCAATGGCCGTGTGCACAGCATGAAAACAGGACAAATACCGGTCAGATAAACCGACCAGTATTTGTCCTGTGCCGTGTAAACGGCCCCTTATGGTACCAAGGCATTATGGGAATGAGCTGGTAGCTCAAGCGTCCTCTATTGGATGTAACAAATCCTCAATTTGCTTCTGAATCACTGAGTATGTGGAAAGCAAAAGGGATGTTTTGCTGGCTTAGCTCAAATCCTTTTTTTTTGGGCCCAAAGATCATGAGTCACAAGAATTTTGAAAAATTTTTTTACTCCAATAAAAGGTTTTTGAGCTTTTTAGCTCTTTTCCCAAAATTGCCTACATATCAATACTTATTGGGGGGGCAAAAAGGGTCATTTTCCCCAATTCCCCACACACCTATTTTTTTGGTTGGTTTTCCCAAAAAAAGTAGGGGAAAACTTTTTTTTCCCCCGGGCCCCTTTCTAAATCATTTTAAACCAATAAAAAGATTTGTGTCCGCTAGGGGTTAAAACTGTAAAAAAACCCTATTAAATGGCCGCAAAAAACAATAAAAAAAAAAAATACAATTTTAAAATTGAATATTTGTTGGGTGTACTGTTGTCATAAGAGTTACTACAAACTACACAATTTTCACGTAAATCTTGCCTTTTGTAGGATGTCAGACGCGTTCCAGGAGTGCCCCCCACCATTGTTAGGTCGACATCAGAAACCAATAAAAAAGGGGCCCGCCCCCCTTTCCAGGGGTGCATTTTCCGGGTGCAACAAGAGATACTTCAAGCTCTCCCATCTGCAGATGCACAGTAGAAAGCACACAGGTAATTCAGTATTCAGCACACTGCTCCACATCTTCAGGTAACACTCCAAAACCTCTAAAAGGGGATCCTTTTTTGTCAAAGGTAAAAAAGTGATGTCGGGGGGTACCCCCCCTTTTGATTTTTCATTTGCAAAAACCCACCCAAAAATTTTTTAAATGATTTGTTTTTTTCTCACTTATTAAACATTAGATATTATATCTCCTCTTAAGGTGATAAAAAAAAAAAAAAAAATTAAAAAAAAAAAACCCTTAAAAGAAGGGGGAAATGTGAAAAAAATTTCTCTGGTTCGGAACCCAACTGAAAAGGCACCAAAGACGACACACAGGTTGGTAACGTGTGTATGGAACATTGCCTGGAACCAAACTTAAAAGGGTTTCCCCCAATAAAAGGGAAAGGGAAAAGAAAGAACCTGTCTTTTTTCCTTATTTTTTATGCCCAAATATCTGGTGGGATAAACAAAACATCTCAAATATGGGGCCCAGCACTTGGCCCCAGGGGGTTTGCATCAGTATGGAGTTTGTATGTTTTTCCCATATTTGCAAATTTTCCCCCCTTAATCCCCAAAAAATATCGAATTTTGACCCTTTTTTTTCATCTGCCTAAAATTCCGTTTTTTGTGCTCCGTCGCAGTTTTTTGTACAAAAATGAGGGGAAAAATATTTTAGCGGGCAGCTTTATTTTTTCCATTCAAATAAGGAAACTCCAGGGACCTCATTATAGTAAAATGGGGTCCGTCAGAACGCGGGTTTCCGGGAAATTTTAAACGGGAATCGGGGCCTACTTTTTTATTTTCTGTTTTCTTTTCCCAAAAGCCTTAATTTCCCACGATGTATTAAAGATAATCTCTGTACAGTGCCACAGAATATGTCAGTGCTATGAATAAAAAATATTTACAGTGGGGAAAAAAGAAAATTTGTCACCCCCAAATTGGGGCAAGTTCCCATTTAAAAAAGTAAGGCCTGTAACTACATCAAAAAAAAGGTTCCCGACCCCCCAAACTATGAAACAAAATGAAAACAAATCCGAAAATCACATTGTCTATATGGAAAAAATTTTTTATTTGAAAATTTTAGGTGAAAAAATAAGCATTTGGTCAATAACAAAAGGTTCTTCTAAATTTACTTTTTAAATATATCCTTTTTTTGGCAATACAAGGTCAAATTTTTTCTGAATTCTTCAAAAGGGGTTGGGCACACACTGCTGCTGGTTTTCTGGCCCATTCCCCCATGCAGATCTCCTTTTAAAGCAGTGATTTTTTGGGCTGCTTGGGGCAACCTAGAAAAAAAAAACTTTCCCAAATTTTTTATTTTTTTTTTTGGTTTTACATGGGGGAAAGTTCACAGGTACAGATTACTGATAACAATAAACAATAACTTACACACCTACCCCATGAGGGGACTTTTTTTTTGTTTTGAAAAAATAAAAATTTGAAAACATTGCATAAGTACCAGTTCATACCTTTTAAAAAAGAAAAAAAGGGGGAAATTTGGCTCAAGTAAAAAAAGTTTTTGATAATTTTTGCACTGACACACCAACTACCCAAGTGTTTGTTTAAATTAAAATTTTGCAAAATGGGATCGGGACTTATATAGGGGGAAAAGTTAAACATTAAACAAAAAAGTTACACTATGCTGGACACACAACGTAACTTCAGAAAAAAAAATCAAAAGGAGAAATTGGTCAACATACATTTTTTATTTTCCATAAATTAGTTCTTTAATTTTTTTTTTTTTCTGACATAACATATATTTTGAAATAAAATTAAATAAAAATATATAGCAAATATATGCATGTGCAAAATATAAAGGATATATTAACAAAAAATAAAAAAGTAAGTACTTTTTTATAAAACAATATTTAAAAAAAAAATTAGCATTTTTCCCAAAATTAATAAATGTGTATGTAAAGAAGAAAACATTTTTATAAGTTGATTTTTTTATATATATTTTTATATACTTATTTTAAAATAAATAAATTTTTAATATAAATTTTACAAAACCCCCAATCTCCACTAAACCGGGCCACATTTATTTGGGTACACCAATGCAAAGAAAAGGGGTTTGGACCCCCTTTTCCCTTTTCAGAACTGCCTCAATTCTTCGTGGCATGATTCCACAAGGTGTTGAAACCCGATGCCCCAATTGGTCCCAAAAGGGGAAGGGTTTTTTTTTCCAAAGATGCCAAGAAAAAAATTCCCCACACTATGACCCCCAAACCCCCCACCAGCCTAACCCGTTTTTAAAAAGGCGGGAAGGACCCATGCTTTCATGTTTTGACCCAAAATTCTGACCCTTTCCCCCAACCGAAGGGTCTCGGGAAAGAAATCGGGGACTTTTCAATGCCAGGAAAACTTTTTCCAAAATCTTCAAATTTGCCCAAATTTCGTGATTTTGGGCAAATTGGAGCCTCATTTTTCCTGTTCTTACTGAAAGGATTGGCACCCTTTTTTCCCTTTGCGGCTGTAGCCCATTTTTCCCTTCAAAGTTCGCCGTACGGGGTCGTTCAGAGATCCCTTTTCTGCCTCCCTTTGGGTTGAAAACGGTTTCTATTTTTTTCCTTTTTTCCTTTCTACACTCGAACCATCTCCCCTTTCCCTCCTTTGACCCTGGCATCAAAAAAAGGAAAATTTCCCCCCCACAGACTGCCGCCACGGGAATTTTTTTTTTTTGGGACCTTTCTTTTAAAACCCCTAGAGAGGGTTTGTGCGTGAAAATCCCAAAAGATCATTTTCAAAATTTTTTTTTTTTTTTTTGGAATACCCCAAACGCCAGCCCTTCGGGCACCAAAAACCCAAAGGCCACGTTAAAAGGCACTAAAAAACACCTTTTTTTTCCCCATACTGATCCCGGGGTTTTTTGAACTGCAGGAATTGCCCTTGACCATTTTTTAAAATCCAAAAATTTTGCACTAAATTGGGCCCCATTTTGATTTGGCTGATTAAAAATTAAAGGGTTTTAACAAAGCAGTTGGGGACAGGTGTACCAAATAAAGTGGCCGGGATTTTAATAAAATCTATAAAAAATTTTAATATATATAAATATTTTTAATTATTTTAAAATTTTGAAAAAAAAAATTGGCAATTCACATGAAACAATGGGGGCATGGGGGGACTTTGTATAACGGGGGCTGCGCCAGAACCCCCCTTTCTTTTTTCACCCGGGAAGACTAGACAGCTCTATTTATAACCAGCTGCACTAAAACCCGTACGCACTAAAACATTTTTAGCATCGGTACAGCAAATCCAGGGTCTTTAAATGCGGGAACCGGTAGAGAAATTTTTAAAAAAGGGGGTTTACCTAGCCAGAAGTGTGGGTTTTGTAGCTAAAAAGGGTTGCAAAATTTTTCTTTTACCTCAGTAGAACATTTCAAAATTCAGCCATTCAACGCTATTAAAGCACACAAAAAAATTTGGCCCGAGCCCCAAAAAATCAAAAAATTTCACCAAACACCATATGGCTTAGTCTACGGGCCTACAATTATAATCAGGGGTAATGAAAGCCCAAAAATCAAAGAAAAAAAAAATCAAAACGGGGGCCCCCCAATTTTATAGTTTAAATTTTTGGGTTTACCAAGGACAAAAAAAAAAACTACTTTTGCCACAAATGAAAAGGTCGAATAAAATTATCTTTCCCGGGTAATGCTATAATCCCTGCCCCAAAAGGAAAAAAGTTTTAATTGGGTTATTTTTTTTTCCCCCAAATTTTGGGATTGAAAAGTATATGTAACAGAAATTGGGCCATGCCACTTTTGGTTTTAATAAATCCACAAAAAGCCCTCAATAAAAAAATCCATTGTAGTTTTATAAAAGCTAAAGTTTTTCCCAAAATCGACAGTTCTAAAAAAAAATTTTAAACATTTTAAAATAACCCCAAACCAGAAAAACATTGGATTATTAAAACTGTTCAAATGAAGGGGGCGCCAAAAACCCAAAAACCCAGCAAAAAGCCACAACAAAAAACGAGGTAAAAAAGGAGAACCGACTGAAAAAATGGGGGTGGGTTTTCCCTAATTAGAGTTACGGGTTTGGGGCTACTTTTAACTTCAAGTTAAATAAAATAAAATTAAATAAAAGGGGCAAAATAACCACATAATTTAAATTTACCCTCGGGTGTAAAACCCCCTTCCCAAATTTTAAAACATAGTGAGAAAAAATTCTCCAAATCTAACCCCCTTGAAAGGGCAAAACCGGGACTCATACAGGTAAAACAAGTGCGTAAACTTTTCTTCACATTTATTTATTCATGTACTGTCCTAATGTAATATAGCATCTCCATAACACAAACCAAATAGATAACATTTTTTTGGGAAAAAATTTTTTTACTAACAATCTCCCTGTATAACCTTTTTTTTTTTCCTTTTTTGTCAGTAGCAAGAAAATTTGGAGTGCGGGCTGCGGGTTTAAAAAAACAGTTTTTTTAAACGGAGCCCAAGTGAATTAAAGATTTGCCCTCGCTAAAAATTGTTTTTTTTTTTTTTTTTTTTTTTTTTTTTTTTTTTTTTTTTGCTTTTTTTTTTTTTTTTTTTTTTTTTTTTTTAAATTTTTAAAAAGATCCGGGCAAAAACAATCATTTTTTCAATATGTGTCCATTTAAAAAGTGCCCTACCTTTTCCTAGATACCCTTTTTGTAGGGGCTTCCCTTAAAGTTTCCTCGGGTTTACTATATTTAAAAAGACCTGTTCAATCTCTCCAAAAAAGGCCCACACTGGTTCTTTTAAGCTACAAACCCGGGCTTCTACTGCAGCCTAAAAAGGGCCAGTAAACACGCCCCTGAATTCAAACTGAAACCAAGAAAACAGGACTGTGGTAACATGAATCAATGTAGTGAGACAACCCCTTTAACATGCAAAATTATTTAACTTTTTGTATAGATTACTGAATATCTATGTATTTGCTATAGAGTTCCGCTCATAGTTGAATGTATATCTGAAATCTATTAAGTGTATGTAATGGGCTACGTCTACATGACAGTGATTTTAAACGAGTTCAGTATTTAGAATCCATAAAAATCCGACTGTAAACCATCCCCATAGACCTCAATAGAAAATCCGAGCTGTAGTCTACACAGCTCGGATTTTCTTAGGTCGGATTTCAAATCCAAAAACCAGATCAAAAAACTTAGAACATGTTCTATAATCATCCATATTTCACTTAAAAATGGCGGAATATAGAACTGTTCAATTGAATGGGACGCCTGAACAAAAACCGATATAAAAACTGAGTGTAAAATATTGGTCGGATTCAGATTACAATTTGACCAGTATTTCGTCCTCTGCTGTGTGGACATAGCCTTGGGGATATTGTTATAAATAGATAATGCAGAAATATCTGTCTATTTACCTACAGATACAAACTAGATATGTTTAATAGCTTCCTTTTACTAGGTCAAATTTATTAATACTGTTCTAAATTTAGAGAGCATCACTTTAGATAAGAGAGATAGAAGCTGCATCACATTTCTGATAGTTGTGCATGCTGCATAATGAATTTGCCATATCTTGCTAAATAGTTTAGACATTTTTCCCATATACTTGCTTGACTTACTTTGCACCAGTGATGCACACATTATTCAATCTAATGTATTTTAATACTTCAAAATTTACAACTCTTCAAAACTGTCAAGTTTTGCTTGATTAGGTCCCTGTTCAGTTCAACACTGGTTTCGTGAAACTTGTAAAAAATTTGGGCTTGGGACATCCCAAACTGAATTTTTTTTATTATTCTAATCCTGACCCTAAATGGGGATTAAGGTTTTTACGTATTAATTTACAGTTTTACAGCGCTTTCTGTTCTAAACCACTTTGGGCCACCTGTATGAAAACTGTCTAGATCTAAAACTCACTTTGTTGCGCATAGCAACCAATCAGAGCGCCCCTTTCATTTCATATAGTGCTCTGGAAAAAATGAAAGGCGTGCTCTGATTGGTTGCTATGAGCACTAATTGGTTGCTATGGGCAACAAAGTGAGTTTTAGACCTAGACAGTTTTCATATGTGTGGCCCTTTGGGTCTGACATTCCTTCCAGTTGTAACGGGTTGTGCCGCGATCCGGTGCACGGACCGCGGTCGCACCCGTGTTCCCCATGGCGGGTCCCCGTCATGCTGGCCGTGGTCGCACCCGTCCCGTCCACTCACCTGGCCTTGCTCCCGTCCGGTCCTCGTCCCCTGCCGGCCGGAATGCGCATGCGCGCCCCCTAGTGCGCGCGCACTCGTCCGTGTAAATTTAAAGGGACAGTGCGCCGGTAATTGGTTAATTGCCGGGCGCTGTCTCTATATAGGTTTTGGATCCACGTCACTTTCCTGCTGGATCTTTGTTGCCTCCGTGCCCTAGAGAAAGAGTTCCCGAGTATCTACCGTCCTACCATGTATTTTGACTTCTGCCTACGTTTATCGACTCCGAACCTTTGCCGCCTTCCCTGACCTTGCCGCCTGTCCCTGACTCCGCCTACGTCTCACGATTCTGTACCACGCTCACCCTTGGCCGCCATCGCAAGCAAGTCACATCAGAGGTATTGACCTGGTAGACTCCCGCCGCAGCAAGTCCATCCCGCTTTACGGCGGGCTCTGGTGAAAACCAGGACCGAATTAGATTCCGCTCCCTGGCGTGGCTTACGCCATCGCTTGCGGTGGTCCAGAGGATCCACTACCACATCCGTTACACCAGTTAACATAAGATAGGAATTAAGGCTTGGGTTGGCATTAATGTTACAACTGGACATAGCCTGCTGTCAACTGTTACCCTAACCCTCACTTCAACCCTAACCCTAATTAGAAATCTAACCTTAACTCCAACCCTAACCCTAATTCCAACCCTTATCCTAATTCAACCCTTACTCTAACGCTAATGTTACGTTAACTAGAAGTTTGTCAGACAAGAAGTGACGTCAGAACTGGAAGTTAATGCGTAAAAATGCATAAAAACTCTAAGGCTATGTCTACAAGGCATCGGACAAAAGAAGGTCCGAAATTCGACCGTTTTTTGTGCGATGCATGACTGAAGTTTTTGTCACGACGTTTTTTTCGTCACCCATGCAATTGATTGTATGGGAAACTCAAAACGCCGGCGTGTTATACATCATGTTGTATAATATGCCGGCGGCAAAAGACCAGCAGAGAAGAAATAACCTGTGTAGACTAAAACCGCCAAAAATACCATTGTTTTTCTATGCTGTGTAGACATAGCCTAACCCTGATTCCTATATAGGGTTAGAGTTACAATTAGGGCCACATGTATGAAACGGTTTTGGTCTAAAACTCACTTTTTTGCCCATAGGTTTCTATGGGGAAAAAAGTGAATTTTAGACCAAAACCGTTTCATACATGTGGCCCTTAATGTTGATTTTGTTTTGGCAATTTGCACCGAAAATCGATTCTGGCTGACTCGAATGAAATCACTGAAATTTGATTTAAACTTGACTTTAACCTAAATCTGAAGCACAACATTACTACTGAAGAGTAAAAAGTATATCAAACACATAATAAATCTGGCTCATCTGGATGTAAGATCCATTAGATAGCTGCAATTCACACTAAATTATTGGCCAACAATACTTATCCTTCAGATAAACTGACAGATGCAGTTTAGTTTCACTGCGTCACTCTTTACTCCTTATAGGTGATGGGTACATCTTCATTACTGGTCTATTCCGCACTTTACTTACTCATAGAGAAATGTAACAGAAATTCCAAGTTTGACTTATTGATGGGTCTCTAGCATTCCTAATTCTCACATTTCTGTACAATGTAGCTCTCATTTACCAATATTGGATGTTCCTCCATGATAACTGGACATTTCTATGCTAACAGGTGAGAAGCCTTTCAGTTGCAGATGGCCCAGCTGTCAGAAGAAGTTCGCCAGGTCTGATGAATTGGTCCGACATCATAACATGCATCAAAGAAATATGACCAAACTGCAGCTGGCTCTATAGGTGATGAGGGCTGAGGTCAATTAGACTTATATACCTGCTGTATTATATATATAAAGCATCCAGCACATCCACTCAGCGGACTTGTAAGATGCTAATGAAGAAGTGGGATACCGACCTGAATACAGGAACGTGTGTTCATTCTATTTTAAGGGCCAATAAGCTGGAGGCCTATAGGTCAAGTGGGTCGTTTGACACCCCATTGGGGCTTTTCACTTTACTGGAATGCTCCATAGACTGTTCTGAATATATAAAAAATGTTTGGCCCATATACTGAATGTGGCTCTTCACGTGGAGAACCTTGGACAACACTGGTCAATTGAATGGCTATACTTATGCTGTATATAAAGCATATTTTACTTATTTAACTTGCAGAGATGCAATACAGTCTGCAGCATGAACAACAACCTATAGTGGTAGCATTGATGTAGTGTTGTGTGGTGAGGTGTCAAAGCTACTGATTTTCCTTTCAGGGGACACAGCATTGATGCCTGTTTATAGTTCATTCAGCAGATGTTTTACTTCATGCAATAATATCACCAGCACCTTAATAATGTGTAAAATCCAAAACATCCATTAAATGTATCCTTATATGATGTGTAGGTAGTGATACAGGAGGCACAATTTTCTTCCGCACACTTGGCTCTTTGAAGTATAACTCAACTTTAGGCTGCCTGACCCCAGAGCCGTCTTAACAGCATAATGGGCCCTTGGGCATAGCACTGCAGTGGGCCCTGTCCAAATACATGACATCACACTTGGCCATACCTCGAGCCGCGCTCAAGAACACCCATATTTTCATGCCCCTTATATCTGGACACCAGCAGCCTGCAGCCTACAAGACTATTTGGCCTTTGGCTCCCTTCTCCACCATGGTTTTTAACTGCTTGTACATCCTAAAAACACACAAACAGTTTGGGGCTCCTGGGCTTGCCTAGTGTGCCCATTGGAAAAGATGACCCTGCCTGACCCTAGTTTCCCCTAAATTATAAGAAAGATGAAAAAAACAAAAAATAAAACAGGTGCTTGTTACTTTACACCCATGGGTGCAGCTGTAAGGGTCCCTTGTGCCTGCTGAAGCCAAAAAGCTACTCTACCATGTAAAACTACACCAGTATTATAAATAGCAGAGTAGGTGGGGGTCCTGTTACAGATTCTCCACACGGACCCAGCTTTAAAGGAGTTGTGCCACCAATGACATTTATCAACTATCCACAGGATAGGAGAAAAATGTCTGATTGCTAAGCGTTCCACCACAGGGACCCCCATCAATCACTAAAACAGGGGACCCCCCCATCCTGCCTCACTGCCCTAGTGGGCTTTGCACACTGCTGTCCCATTTAAAGTCTATAGGACTAAGGGAGATAGCTGAATACGATGCTCGGCTATCTTTATGGGTTCCATAAAATTTGAACGGAATAGCAGTACACATGTTCGACCACTGCTCCATTCAAAGGCTTCCTCGTTGGGCGAGAACAGTAAGTAAGGACGGGAGACTTAGGGATCCTATTTTAGCAATCAGTGTGGTGGAACCCCAGTTATCACACATTTATCACCTATTCACCAAATTGGTGACTATGGTCATTGGTGGCACAACACCTATAGGCTTCGCCTCTGTGTACAACTTTAATGGCACTACACACGAAGACTTTGCCTTGGTAGTCCAGTTTGGACACCACATTTTTATATACTTCATTAGGAAACTAGGGACCCTCATCTATTGGTCAGAGAGGAGACTGGATACATTATATATCTCACTCTGGAGGACCCACCAAGTCCTGCATTACAAAGAATTACAAAGAAACCTCATTGTTTTGAGTAGCACTGTGTAATGCTTTGCTTCTCCTGTGGTGGCGCTTTAAAAAGTTACTGCCAGAGTTTCTGGCAGATTACAGCTCATTCCTGGCAGTCCCAGCAGGAGGATAAGTTGTGATCTGTTGGACTCCTTTATTATGCAGGGATTGTCTGAAGTTGAGATCTCCTTCAGAACAATTTATTAGTTAAAAGGGGTGACAACCAAAAGCTGATCACAAGATGTCTAGCAGCTTTCAACCCCCAAAATTAACTATAATCTGTGGGGGAGCCCAGCAGCATGAAATCAGTTCCTCTGCATGACCACCACAAGAGATGTAAAGTGTTACACGGTTCCCACCGAAGTAATTGTGTTGTTGATATAGAGCATAGACATCCTAGTCCTCCATGGTAGGAGATGTTCTTTGCAGCCACTGATCATGTTGTCTTACAGAGGAAGATCAATACATTTATAATCCCTTTATAGGTTCTTTAAAGGTGGATGTTCTAAACCGGACAACCCCATTAGGTCAAACAGAAATGTATTTACCTTGTAAAGAACATTGTCAAAAGCTGTGGCCATGTAAAAGAAATTATTAGGAAAACCCACTTTTCCTGTTTGATATTTAAAAGATTAGCTTGGTTACAAGGAAACATATTGGGTTGTGAATTTGAGGGATGTGTGTCTGGTGGTAGCTGTCGGGTGGCATAAGGAGTCTTTGGGCAAGACAATAGTTCCTGGGAAAGAAAGGTATGCAAATTAGGTCCCCCTCATAAGGGAGAGAGCTGGCTCTCTATTGCCATCTGTAGGAGGTAGTTACCTTGTAAGTCAGTGCCCTACCTATAAAATTCCTAGTCATGTTTTAAGGCTCTTTTATGATCTGAGCATAGCCTTACAGGTTGGCTACCTCCTATAATTGACACTAGACATCCAGCTTCCAATTTTCTAGAGTTATTTAGCATTCATATAGGAATGTAATATGTGCTGTCCTGTGAGACCATACTCCATGGGAATAGATTTATACCTGTTTTTAGGGCATCTTAAAATATCTCTAAAGCAGTAGCTATGATGCATTGGTAATAGCATCAACCATCTCAATCCATCGATGGCAATTGTTGTCTATGTAATTCACTTTGAACTTGAGAGATTGAGAATTGAGCTGTATCAGGTTTGGTCTCCATCAAGAGCTAGCCTAAAAAAAATAAAGTAGATCTATGAACCAAGATGTTGAAATAAAAAGAGTTCTAGAGCTTTAATGTCTGTATCAATAATTGTAGTTTGGTTTGGCTCAAATCCCTTTCACATTGCTAGGCTCCTGCGAGCTACGTGTGAACTGAGGACAACTATATCCAATAGAGTGCGCTGTGGAGCTCCTCAGCTCTTTTCCCATAAGCGTTTGCTTTATGCAAAACAGTCAGGCAGGTCTGAATGTCAAGTAATCCCTCACACCGACCAATTTATTGGTGCCTCTCCTCAAGGAGAGACTTTTCCCCTTTCAATAATTGTAGATCAGATATTGTCTATAAATATGACACTTGGAACAGGCCATCTGAT
Organism: Phyllomedusa bahiana; assembly: GCA_025379985.1. NCBI lineage: Eukaryota > Metazoa > Chordata > Amphibia > Anura > Hylidae > Phyllomedusa > Phyllomedusa bahiana. The sequence goes on along the minus strand of JAODAL010002546.1, from coordinate 57,362 downwards.
TTTCACTTGGTTGACCAAGGACCATATCTCATTCCATCTCACGTCAAGACTGCACATTGTCAAGGTATATTTATGGTGCTCCCATAAACTTAACCTAACCTCTAACTTCATCATGGGAAAAAAAATTAGACAAAAGTCTTCCTCTACAGCCGTGTTGTTCACTGAGTAGATTGCATTCCAAAGTCTTCATGATGAAAAGGAGGATTGGATTACCCCCTATCCCCTTAACCTGTAACAGTGTGTTTGATTCTTAAGGGGCGATATAGGAGTCCAATGTATTACTATTGTAAGTGTGTGTAAGTATGAGTGAGTGGGGTGTTTTTATATTTTTATTAATAAATGGTGCATTGAAGAATTATTTTTTGTAGACTTTAATTTATTTTGCAGCTTTGAATAGAAGTTAGCAGTCTGCCGATAAACATGCTTAGGGACCAAACACGCTTCTACCTTCTCCATGACTTTAGAGTTAACTCTGGAATAAAACACGTACTTGTCTGATGGGCCAATGTTAACGTCATGACTACAACACCTAGAATCTTCTCGATGAACCATTATCTTAGTACATATCCATTTATTGTCATGTAATTCAGAGGAAAAATTGTCATGTTCCATTCTTGGGAGCGGTTTGACATTTGTGAACAGTGTAAAGGCTGCACTGGTTTTGTGGCCAATTATTGTAAATATGCTGCTTAAATGGTTTTAAAATGTAATAAGTAATGAAATTCTTGTTGTGTCATTTGTGACCACCAAAATGCAGCATTTTATTCTCGTTGTGTCCCATATAGTGTTATTTAGGCGTATAGTGGGTTCCGAAAATACTCATACCCCTTGAACTGTTCCTCATTTTTAAATGTTACAGCGACAAACATACATGTATTTTATTGACAATTTATGTGATAAAGCAACACAAAGTAACTAGAATTTTTTTACAAATTTAAAAAACTGAAGTGTGGCATGCATATTCATTCCACCACTTGTACTCTGCTACACCTATGTAAAATTCATTATGACCAATTGCCTATAGAAGTCACCTAATTAAATAGAGTACATCTTTATGCAATTTATTCTCAGTATAACTAAAGCTGTTATGTGAAGGCCTCAGACGTTTGTAAGAGAACATTAGTGAACAAACAGCATCATGAAAACCAAGGAAAACACCAGACAGCTCAGGGATAAAGTTGTGGTAAAGTGTATGGCAGGATTAGTTTTTTAAAAAGCCCAAGCTTTGAACATTTCATGGAGCACTGTACAATCCATCATCTATATATGGAAGGAGTATGGCACAACTGATAACGGACCAAGACATGGCTGTCCACATAAGAAGAGCACTAATTAGATGAGCAGCCAAGAGGCCAGAGTCACTCTGGAAGAGCTGCAGGTATCTGCATCTCAGGCGGAACAATCTGTCCCCAGGACAACTATTGGTTGTTTACTCTACAAATCTGGCCTTTATGGAAGAGTGCAAGAAGAAAGATAAATTTGAAAGCAAGCCAAAAATAGTCCTGTTTGTAGTTTGCAAACAGCTATGTAGGGGACACAGCAAGCATATGGAAGAAGGTGCTCTGGTCAGATGATACCTAAATGCCAAACACTATGGAGGATGTGTATGAAAACTGTCTTGGTCTAAGACTTTCTTTGTTGACCATAACAAGTAATCAGAGCCCCCCTTTCATTTTTTCAGAGCACTATATGAAATGAAAGGGGGGCTCAGATTGGTTCTATGGGCAATAAAGAAAGTCTTAGACCTAGACAGTTTCCATACATGTGGCTTTATGTGTGGAGGAAAGCCAACACTGGACATCACCCTGAACACACTATTCTCACTGTGAAGCATGTTAGGGGCAGCATCATATTGCGGCGATGCTTTACTTTAGCAGGGACTGGTAAGCTCGTGAGAGTTGATGAGAAGATGGATGGAACTAAATACAGGGCAATCCTGGAGGAAACTTGTTAACGACTGCAAAAGACTTGAGACTGGGGCATATGGTTAACTACCAGCAGGACAACAACTCTAAACATACAGGCAAAACTGCAATGGAAGGGTTTACATTAAAGCATATTCATGTTTAAAAATGGCCCAGTCACAGTCCAGACCTAAATCCCATTGAGAATCTGTGGTAGCACTTGAAATTTCACAAACATTCGCCAACCAATCTGACTGAGCTAGAGCTATTTTGCCAAGAAGAATGAGCAAGTATTCCAGCCTCTAGATGTGCAAAGTTGATAGAGACATCCCCCAACAGGCTGTAGCTGTCATTCCAGCTACAGGTGGTCCTACAAAGTATTGACTCAGGGAGGCTGAATACAAATTAGTTTTTATTTAATTTTCAAAAATTTGGAAAAGCACATACTATTTTCATTACACTTCACAAATACTTCCTTCTTTGTGTTGCTCTATCACATGAAACATCAATAAAATACAAGACTTTTGCAACCCACTGTAAATAGTTGTAAAGTGCTATTCTGGAGGTTTTACAGGCTGCATTGGACCAGAGTTCTTCAGAAAATCTGGAGGTTCCATCCTATGTCTATACAAAACATTCCCACATCCCATTTAAATTGCACTAAAAAGTGGTTGCCCAATAGTGCAATTAATGAAAGTACATGTAGGAAATGAATAAATGTAATAAATCAACCATTATTTACCTGTGGTTAAACATCAGAGATCGGACCTGACTCCAATCTCTGCTGTTACTGGCAGGTGTCAGCTGTATCTAACAGCAGGAACCTGCCACGCATGGAGCGGGCTCAGTGAGTGAGCCCGCTCTATACCCTCTTAACATTGCCATGATGTATAAATATGTCATGGAGCGCTAAGGGGCTATGTCATGTTTTTATGTTAATACATTACTTAAGAATGGTTGATTCTTTTTTTTTTTTATTTCCCATATCACTATCATTATTTTTTTTTAAAAATCCTGAAATCTTGCAGTTTTCACTTTGGCTACTAGGCCTAATAATAGTCTGACATTTTTCAATAGAGAAAACTTTTCAGCAGTCTCCTCATCAGCACAGGCAGAATTCCACGGAAAGTTGACACCAATGTATATAGATAGATCCACCAGTCACAATAGGAAATGTCACAGCTCCACCTCTCTGCACACTGACGTCTTCCCAGGTGACAGAGCATGGCTAAAAAACTCTCCTATAGAAATCAATGGTCTGCTTCTGTTCACAGGCTCCTATGCCCAAGTAGCTGCAGTAAAGCATATCTCTAAATGCTGTTAAAAGCAGCTCAGGTAAGATATCCGTTCCATAATAATGTACAGACAACAAAATTAAGACAACAATCTACAACCAGAAAATAAAAATGGCTAAGAAGAAGATAATATATATCAGAATATTGTTTTAGTCAGTAAAAATATTGGTGATAGATTCCCTTTGAAGACTTGTATTTTTAAATAGAATTGTAAAAGGGTTCTCTGAGTCAAGTCTTCACGAGAAACTGGGAAGAAATCACTGGAAATATTCTGTAATTACCATGCATTCTTCATATTAATAAAATAAAAGACAAAATCTTTTTGATTCTAGTTAAAAAAAATGTGTAAAATCTCAATGATTATGGTGAGCTGAAACATCAGGCTGCATGCTTAAGTCCACGTACTGGACGGCAGACAGAGGCAAGGGTCTCTGGAGAGGCTCTGAGTGCACAAGACCAAAAATATTTGCAGAATGTCAAGCTGTGCATTTTCTCGAGCTGCTCATACAGTGAGGAGGTCAGGAATAACACAGGATTTATGGCCTTATGGTGAGTAAATACAATAAAGGATGACAGTCGGGAAGTGCATGCACTCTCAGAAAATATGTGTCTGCAGTATCATTAGATCCATCAAAAGGAGACACAGAAATGCAGCAGGAGATTCACAGCTTGTTGTGCCTGAGCGAATTTTGTTTGAGGAACGCTGTGATCTAGAGACTCTAGAATACAGAATGCTGTTTAGTCCACATGCTCCAGCCAAAACTGTCTTGTAATTCTTTGTGCTATAGGCTGTCAAGATCCTTGACTCATATTAATTCACTTTACAATCACCCTATAAGAGTGTCACCAATCGTAGGGTACCAAGCAATTATCTGGAAATAAAAAGTAATAAAAAGAAGGAAAAAAAAGTTTTAAAACATTAAAATAATGTGAAGTTCAAAAAATCCCTTTCCCCATTTTCCATGTGAACAAAATAAAAATCAACCATACAACGTTCGCTCAAGATATTTCAACATACAATGGTCTTTCCTTGGACATAGTATGTTAAGCTTGGTTTTAAAATGTTCCAGACATTGATCCAGCCAATTATCATGAACATTTTACTTGTAAAACCTCTTTATTAATGAGGATCATGCAGTGATTGGTAGTCTAGTAGCGCCTCTCTACAGTACAGTGCGGTACTATATGTCCTGTACTACTCTTACATGTATTAGTGAGGTGCATGCAGCGATTGGCGGTCTAGTAGCGCCTCCCTACAGTACAGTGCAGTACTACAAGTCCTGTACTGTTCTTACTGTACATGTGTTAGTGGCAATATATAGTGCCTCTCTACAGTACAGTGTGGTACTATATGTCCTGTACAGCTTGTATTAGTTAGGTGCATTCAGTGATTGGGGGTCTAGTAAGTTCTCAACAAATCTCCAGAATACAAAAAGCTAATTAAAAAGTCGCTTTCTCTATTTAATATACAAAAACATCTTCAAATCCATTGTATCCATACATAATAATGTTATCAGCCCTGACACGTTTCGGTTAAAGATTCTCCTTAGTCATTGCCTATCCTTGTTACAGCGTAGAACATCTTAAACTTGCCCGATCACGGCTACCAACACATGATCACTAGTGTTGAGCGATTATTATCAACAAAGTTGAAATCGGCACGGTTTTTATGTTGATCGGAATTTTTCGATCACATGATAATTTAGGTGAAAATCTGCACATAATCTATTAATAATGCGCCATTTTCGGAGCTTCCTGTCATTTTGGCGGCCAGCAAATCAGCTTAGAGAATAGAGCAGGGTGAGCTGGGTGTGCGACGTCATGACTGTGATGTGTATGGTTGTGATTGGCTGGAAAAATCACATGACCTCGTTTTACATAGAACAGCCCTTCCTGTTCAGCCTCAGTGTGTGTCAGTGTCTCATAATAGCAGGACGTGTACTAGGTCTCTCTCAATACAGCTCAGCGAAACAGTTCTATTTGTTCACACAGACAACTATGCTTTTAGCTGTGAACATTAGAACATAGGTAGATTAGAGAATTTCAGTTATTAGTTAGTTAGGCTGAGTGTTTTAAAGAAGCATCTAGCGCTGTACAGCCTTGGGGGGGCGGGGGGATGCGGGCGAACACAGGCAGACAGGCAGGCAGGCTTTTGAAAGGAGAGTGGATATTGTGCAGCCCAGACTCTGCTTTGACCCTGTATTGAAATGGCTTTTTATTAACAGTTTTTGGCCAGTTTTAGCTGAAAAAATTAGCTTGTATTTTGTGCAGCCGGGACTTATATTAGGATACAGATTTTTTCTAGTTTTATTATCGAAAAACGATTTATTAGGTTTTTTTTCCACTTTGGCGCAGCTATTTTGCTCAAAATCCATTTTTAGTATGAACGGCTGGGTAGGGGGATCCTCTGGACCACCGCAAGCGATGAAGTTAAGTCACGCCTGGGAGCGGACTAATACCCCCGGTTTTCACCAGGCCCCCCCAAAAGGGGGGGTTGGACTTGCGCGGCTGAACTCCCAGGTCCTACCCTGAGTGACTTGCTTGCGAGGGCGCCGGGGGTGCAGGGGGGTACAGAATCGCAATCCAAGGATCGTATCGTGGACAAAAAAGGGGGGGTTAAGGGCTTTTGGGGGGCAGGAGGCGGGGAAAGGGGTTCGGAGTCGGAAATAGAAAGAGCGGGGACAGGGAAAGGGGCGGAAAACATTTTGGGAAGTTTTTTTCAAAGGGCACGGGGCAACTTTCCCCAGCAAGGAAGCCTGCTGACCCCCCCAATAAATGGGGCACGCCTGGCAACCGCCAATTATCGGCCGCGGGCCCTTTAAATCTTTAAGAACGAGCGCCGCGCCCTGGGAAAAAGGGCAGGGGCCCTGGGCCGCAGAGGGCGGGGGACAGGCGGAACGCGGCTAGGGGGTGCCAAACCCGAGTGCGCCCGCGGCCCCGTCCCCCCAGCAGCGCCCCCCGCCCCGGGGCGGGGAAACCCGGGAGGGGAGGACGGGTGGCCAGGCCCGGGGCCGGAGTGGGGGCCCCGCGTTACGTACCCCCCCCCCCCCCTTAACCCTTTCCCCCTCTTCTGGGCCAAAGGAAACCCTGCGAACAAACCCTGGTTTTCAAGATATTAGACCGGGGTTTCCGGGGGACCTCTCCCCGGGCCGAAGTCCTTCCAATAAACCAGGAAAAAACCTTTTCCCCCTGATGGTTTCGGCCAAGATGTCCTTAACTTGAAATATATTGGAGGACTAAACCCACCAGATGGAGACCACTCTTCTGGGAGAACCGGTTCAAGCCGGGGGCTTTAGGGGGGAGACGGGAAGGCTTGGGAAATCCGGAGAGATGGGGGTAGGCAGAGCTTTAGCACACCGGTTAACTCCCGGAGAACCCTAAAAGGGGCCCAAAACCGGGACCCAATTTAAAAGGGGGCATTTGGGGGCGTACTATCTGGAAGAAAGCCACCCTTATCCCCTGGCGGGAAAAGTAGGAGGGGCCTCCTCCCTTGTCGGCCTGGGTTTTTCATGCCCCAAAGGGGCCCGGGTAAGGCAGTGGGGTCTCTAAATGGCCTTTGATGTCCCGTACTTGGTCATCCACAGCGGGAACCTCGGAAGACTTAGCCATGGGGAGGGGAGGGTGTGGGTGATGACCGTAGACCAAAAGGAATGGAGAAACACCCGTAGAGTCAAGCCCTGATGGTTATAGGAGAACTCAGCCCCACGGAAGCAGCTCGGCCCAGTTTCCGACACCGGGTCCGAAAGACGCAGGTATTCCCCCCAATATCGTTTTTCTTCTTAAATTGGCCATTTGTCTGGGGATGAAGGCAGAAAAAAATCCAACTTGACCTGTAGCGAAAACACAGGGCCCCCCAAAACCTGGAAAAAAAAATTGGACCCCCGATCAAGCAATATGAAGGAAAATCCAGCAGGCGAAAAATATGCGAAAGAAATGACCGCCAGTTTGTGGACTGAGGGGAGCCCCAAAAGTGGCACGAAGTGGGACATTTTTGAAAACGGTCCGTGACCCCCCAGATGACAAAATTTTCCCCCGAAGGGGGTAAAGGGTCGTGAAAGTATCCCTAGTGTGTCCTGGTGACTGGGAACGGGCAGAGGGACTAAGGGGCCGGGGGCCCTATGGGGGGGCCCTTGTTCCGGGCACTGGCAAGGAGAGAACAAAGTCCTTATGTCCTGGGCAGGGTTGGCCCCATAGCGGGTTAGATAAGGGGGGCTTCCGTACCCGGGGGGGCCGGCCCCAAAAAGAACTATCCCCCCCCTCCAGAATTCTCCCCTAAGCGCTGGCGAACATAGGTTTTGGCCCCGGGGTACACTCCGAAATCCACAGGAGCCGCGTGGGATCACCGTTCGGGAGCAATATTGTGCTAAAACACTGGTTCCTTCCTTAACGTCAGGGCACGGGGGAGGGCATCCCCTTGACGTTCTTTTTTGCCCCCCGGGAAGTGAATCTTGAAGTCAAACCGGGAGAAAAAGATGACCACCGGCCTGGCGAGGGTTCAAAGCTGGGCCGTCTGGAGGTACTGAAGATTCTTGTGGGCGGTGAAACGTCGAAGGGGTTGGGCTCCCTCCCGCAAATTCCCACTCCTCCCGCCCATTTGATGGCCCAAAAACCCCGTCTCCTATGGCTGTTTTCGTTCCGCCGGGGGAAAGGGCTTCGAAAAAAAAAAACCCCAAGTGATGCTTGCCCCCTTTGGGGCCCTTTGCGAAGAATGGGCCGCTGCCCACGAAGAGGCATCCCCCTGTAAAGAGAAAGGGTTTCTCCGGATCTGGTCGGGCCAATATAGGGGAGAGGCAAAAGCCGTTTTTAATTCGACAAAAGCTTTCTCGGCTGCCCGGGGGAAAATTTCGGACTTGCTTCTTCCCATAAGGGCCCGATGGAGCCCCAAAGAAAAATGAGAATGAATTGCCGTAGTGTTGGCGAACCCCAGGAAACGGTTTTTACCCCGAAGAAGACAAGGGGGGTGCCACTGCTGGGTCGCAGAGAGTTTAGCTGGGTCCATTTGTAACCCCGATCGGAGACTGTACCCCGAGGAAAGGGGAGGCTGGCCTGGTGGAAAACCCCACTTCTCCCGCTTGGCAACATTTTTTACGCAGACAGTAGCCTGGGCACCTGTCCCGATGGGTCTGCATGTTAGAGAAGATCAGGGTTGTCTAGAAAACTATGCGCGAGTAAAGAAAGGGCCCGAAGACGCATTGACAAAATTTTGAAATAACAGGGGTGTTGCATAGCCCGAAGGGATCACGGTATTCAAAAATGCCCGTCCGAGTATTGAATGCCGTCTTCCATCGTCCCCCCAAAAGAATTTGATAAGGTTGTAGGCCCCCCCTTTGGGCCAACTTGGTTAACACTTTGGGTCCCCGAAACCGGTCGAAAACTTAAAATCAGCGGAAGGGGGGTACCGATTCTTCACGTGATCTTGTTTAGCCCCCTGTAATCAATGCACGGGGGAGTGAGCCATCTTTTTTCTGACGAAGAAGAACCCGGCACCGGCTGGAGAGGAGGATTTTGAAAAAAACCTTTCTGCGGTTTCCTGTATAGGGCCCACCTGGCCTGCGATTCCGCCGGGGCAGGGGGAACCCTTCCCCCCCTTTCCGGAGAAGGTCAATTGGGCGTCATACGGGCGATGGGGGCGGGAAAGCCCAGCCTGCTTCCCCCCCAGAAAGTCCCCAAAGTCCGGGACTCCCCCCTGGCAGGCCAGGCAGGGGGTTGAAAGACGACTGTGGAGAGGTGGAAGGCACCGGCGTGGTGCCACCCCAAAAGAGGCCTGACACCTATCCCCCAAAGGGGGACCTTCCTGTCTTCCATTCCGCGTGGGGCGTGGCGTTTCAGCCAGGGGAGACCCTTTTTGAAGTGCCGCAGAGAGCGACCCCTTCCAGAAGCTCGGGAAGACGGTACGGGAACTGGACCGCGTAGTCCCCCCCGGAGGGTCCCCCCTGACGAAGATTCAGGGCCCTCTCGGGGGAAGAGCATGTCGGCTCCTCGAAAACCTGCGGGAAATTCGGGGAAGGGGCCTGTAGGTCTAATGTTACAGGGTCGTTCCGATCCCAAGGGAGTCCCCAGGCCCGGGCTTTCCGGGTAGCAGGCTTTCAAAAAAGGCGACTTTTGACCTTTCGGGGGAACTGGCGCCATCGCTCCACTGCATGGACACTGGGTAATGAAACCTCTGCAAAGCTTCGGATTCCGCGAACCTTGGAGGGTAATGGTAAACGAACCCTTCGGCCCAGGGTTGCCAGCGGAAACCCAGGAGGAGACGTAACCACCGGCGTAGAAGCCGGTTTGCTGCGGGCGGGAATGCCAGAAGTTTGGGGCATCAGGGAGAGCTGGCCCAATTGCGTGCTTGTTGCGCGATTGCTGGCGAAGCTGGGCAAACGATGGTTGTAAGGTCCGTAAGCCGGCAGGGGAAACCTTGGCGGATCATGCTGGTCTAACTGTAACGGCTGGGTATGATCCTCTGGACCCCGCGGCGATTAGTTAAGCACGCCAGGAGCGAGTCTAATCCCCGTTTCACCAGGCTGCGCAAAGCGGTTGGACTTGCTCGGCGTGGTACCAGTCGTCCCTTGACGTGATTGCTTGCGATTGGCGGCCGGGGTGGCGCGTGGTACAGAATCGCATCCAGAATGTAGTCGTGGGCAGCAGTAAGGTCAGGGCTGCCGAAATGGTTCGTGGTGGGGCAGGCGGAGGTCAGGGCAGCGGCAAGGTTCGGGTCAGAAATAGCAAGAGGTCTGGTACACGGTAGGCGGAACACCTTATGGAACGCTTTTTCTAAGGCACGGGGCAACTAGATCCAGCAAGGAGCCCTCTGACCTCACTAAAATAGGGGCAAGCCTGCAAACTGGCCAATTATCGGCGGCGGCCCTTTTAAATCACAAACGAGCGCGGCCGCCCTAAAGAACAGGCCAGAGCAGAACGGGGCCCGGGTGAGTCCAGCACCGAGTGCGCCGGCGGCCCGTCCCGCGGCCAGCAGCGCCACCCGTCCCGGGCAGGGACCCCGGAGAGGAGGCACGGGTGCGCCTGCGGCCCGCGGGCCGGACCGGGGCGCCGCTTGTTACACGTACAATAGGATACAGAACTTTTCTAGTCACCGCAGGTGTATTTCATAGGTGCAAAAACCACGTTTTATTATCCATAAAACAATTTAATTAGGTTTTGTTTTTACTTTGGCGCAGCTTTTTGTTCAAAGACCCACTTTGTAAGTACAATAGGATACAGAACTTTTTTTATTTACCGCAGGTGTATTTCATAGGTGCAAAAACCACGTTTTATTATCCGTAACACAATTTAATTAGGTTTTTTTTCATTTGGCGCAGCCATTTTGTTCAAAGACCCACTTTGTACGTACAATAGGGTACAGAACTTTTTTATTACCGCAGGTGTATTTCATAGTGCAAAAACCACGTTTTATTATCCGTAAAAAATTTTAAATTTGGTTTTGTTCACTTTGGCGCAGGGCCCTTTGTTCAAAGACCCACTTTGTAAGTTCAAAAGGATACGAACTTTTCTAATTACCGCAGGTGTATTTCAAGTGAAAAAAACCCCTTTTTTATTACCCCGTAAAAAAATTTAATTATTTTTTGTTCATTTTGGCGGGGCCATTTTGTTAAAACCCCCATTTTGATACAATGGGATAAAAACTTTTTATCAGCAGGGGGTTTTCAAATGCAAAAACCCCGTTTTATTATCGACAAAATTTTAAATTAGGTTTTGTTCATTTTGGCCGGGGCCATTTTGTTCAAGACCCATTTTGACCCCCACATGCTCCATGTTTGTGGCAGCACGCAATGCCATTACCATACAATGACACATGGCCGACAAGCAGGGGTGCGACCTCGGGGTGTTGAGCCACCGAAGGGGGGGGCGGTGAAAGACTCGCACCATCCTTTGCCATTTTTTGAGAAGCCCTAAAATGTCAGTGCGGACAATGACTTGTCAATGACTTTTGTGGGATTTTAGTTCTGGAAGATCGTTGGACACTCTGAAAATAGGTCCCGCCAGTACGGAGGAGGGAAAACACAAGCGGAAACAGCTTTCTCCTGAACCCACAAGCCCCGACTTTTTTTCAAATTTTTATGGGTTTCCCTTTAAAGGGGGTTGGGGGCCGGGGCAGTGCAAGCGGGGCTCAGCTCTCAGGTGTCATCGAGGCAAGTCGGGCTGTGTTGAAGTGTCCCGGGGGGGGGGGAAAGGGGGAGGAGGTTTCCCGGGCCCCGACTTTAACTACGCCCTCCCCTTGGAAAGATTTTTGGCGCGAATTTGGGCGGGGAGGAAGATGAGGAAATCTTTTTGCTATTTCCCCTCGCCCAAAGGTTTGGGGGAAACAACTCCATTCTCACATGAGGTTTTGATGTTTCCATTTCCTCCAACGACCCCTCGTTTAAGGGCCCATCAAAATAAACAAAAATTACTGGGGGGGCCACCCTCCTGGACCCCCGGTACAAAACAAAAATCGCACTTCCTCCACCCACCCAAATAGAGATAAAATGGGGAAATGGAGACCTTGCTGTTTGATCAACTGAACATCTGTTTTGTCTGCTTCAATTCTCAAATGTCACGGTGAAAAAACATCAGGGGACGTGACAGCATAGAGGCCCAAAGGGGGGGAAAACCAGCACAGCAGCACAGGCAATGTGGGAGAACCAATGGGGGACCCTGGGAATCTTATTTACCACCTCACCAACGCATGTAAACAGGGCACAAACAACACACAAGACCCCTTAAAACAGGGGCACCTATCTGCGTCTCAACCGTGTTTTTGGGTGTGTTTTGGGGCCCAAACGACTTCTGGGGATCCAAATGGGGAAAGGCCCCCTTGCTCGCCACGCCATAGGGTTTGTCCTGCCCCCACACGTCATATCTACGGACCTCACACAGCTGGAGGAGTCATTACAGACAAACGCATCCGGGTTTCCACAGATAAAGTGGAAACGTTTGACTTCATCAAGATAATCAGGCATGGTCCTGAGATGTTGTGCCCCCAAATTTGGGAGGGCACCGATTAGTTCCCGGGCTACTTCACATTCTCTTAAAAAAAATGGGCCCCTTTGAAAAATGTTTTTAAAAAGATCATTTCTTCGCAATTTTTTTTCCAGTTCCCAAAAGATCATTTTTTTGGTTTTGCTGTGGGGAAAGTAAAAGAACCAAGGGTTTTATGACAAAATCGATTTTCCCTTTACCCTTTTTCTTTAAATTTTTTCGCATTGTCAAAGGTTTTGAGGTCATTTGGCTGTGAATACAGCTTTAAAAAATGGTCCTTTGGAACAGAAATGTGGTCCCAATGGCATTTCTCCCCTCACAATTTTAATAGTGGTAAAGTCATATTTATAATTTTTTATGGCATTTCGTGAGATACACTATAATCTGGTCCTTTGGGAAAAATGGCTTTTTAAGTGGCATTTCTCCCCCAAAATTTTTAACAGTGGTTAAAGTATTTTTTTTAATTTTTTTTGGGTCTGTTTGCTTTGAAATGAACAATACTACAGGTCCCATTCAAAAAATGTTGTTTTTTAAAAGACATTTTTCTTCAAAGTCAAAAGGGCTAAGGGTCTGTTTTGAATTTTTTGGGGGGCCCCTTTTTTTGCTTTTTTTTTGGGAAAAAGGCCAAGGGGGTTTTTTTTTGGGGTTTTTTTAAACAGTTTCCGGATTCAAAAAAATTTTTTTTTTAACAGACTTTGTTCTTCAAAAATTTCAAAAGTGGTCAAGGGGCATGTTTTGAATTTTTGGGGGGATTTTTTGTGAAATGCACTTACTAAAAAGGTCCCTTTTCTAAAAAATGTGGGTTTTTTAAAAGAAATTTGTTCTACAATTGTCAAACTCAAGGGGGATGGTGCTTGTCAAAAACAGGGGAAAAGGTAGGACCTGTTAAAGGGCACATATTGCAAAAGACTTTTTTTGCGAGACTTTAAAATAGCTAGCAATCCCTGTAGTGAGACAACCCATTTAATACAATTAAAAGAAAGAGAAACAAAGACGTGGTGGGTTTTCCAAACCATTTAAAAAATTGTTTTCTAGAATTAAACTACTAAAAAATTTCATGTACAAAATAGCTAAATACAAATATTCCTCTGAATTGTACAAGGGGGGAAACAGGAAGACTAAACAGATGTAGTTACCCAGACAGGTATAGTCAATGCCCCAGTTCAAACTAAAATGGTGGTTCAAAGACTCCTTTTTTCCGGCACTTTTTAATCTTGGGTCAGACAGGTTTAATGGTCATACGTGGTACAGAACGGGTATAGTCAATGTCCATTCAACTAAAATGGTGGTTCAAAGACTCCTTTTTCTGGCACTTTTTAAATCTGGGGGTCAGCAGGTTTGGCTCAGGGCAGCGTACCCAAAGGACAAAGGGAAAAGCCTTTTGTCCAGGGTTCAAGTAGAAAGGGGGAAAATGGTTTCAAATTCAAAAAATTTCAAAACCCTTCTGGCACTTTTTAATTTGGTGGGTCATCCCCAGGTACGGGTGTCAAGGTCAGCTTGTGGAAAAACCCAAGACAAGGGGATATTTTAAATTTTTGGTCCTGTGATTGTTTTTTCTGGGGCTTTTAAAACCTAAGTGGTTTGCCTAATATGTAGCACGTATCCATTTGACTGTTGTGAATGTTAATTCCAGCTTCTCCATCCCTGTTTGGGTGTAAGAATGAAGGTGTTGTTCCTCTCCCATAGACTTTAATGGTCATCGGCGATAATCTATTATCGACTACGAAATCATCTTGAAATTGACATAAAACTATCGACCCGATGACAATAGTCAACGTAATCGCTCATCACTAATGATCACTTATCAAATAATAGCATATAAAAAAAAAACAATCATGTGAAAAACTGTATCATATCTAGTATGAAATACTCGAAACACTTTAGCTATACACTTTCTATCTTTGCATTTTGTAGAAGTACAATTCAAGTGCTCAAATAGAAACTGTACTTCATCAAATGCAAAGTTAGAAAGTGTTTAGCTAAACTATGTGGAATATATTATACTAGATATGATATTATTTTTCACATGATTGTTATGTTTTTTACGTGCTATTTTTTTGATAACTGATCATGTGATTGGGCAACTTTAAAGGGGTTGTCTCACTTCAGACAATGATGGTGTATCACTAGGATATCCCCTCAATGTCTGATAGGTCCGGGTCCCAACTCTGGGACCTGCATCTAACTGCTAAATGAGCCCTAAAACCTCTCTGTTCTGAATGAAGAGGTAGTCAGGACTCTCCCATAGACATGAATGGGAGTTCCCTGTTTAGCCTATCAGACAATGATGGCATATCCTAGCGATATGCCATCATTGTCTGTATTGAGACAACCCCTTTAAGATGTTGTACACTGTAACAAGCATATGCTATGAGAAAGGAGAATCTTTAACTGAAACACGTCAGCGCTGCTAATATTATGTATGGATAAGATGGATTTTAAGATTTTTTTTGTATATAAAATAAAGGAAATTACTTTTTAATTAACTTTCTCAATGGCAAATCAAAATGTTGTATTTACCCTAAAATGGTATCAATAAAAACTACACTTCAATTTAAAAAGAAAACATAACAAAATCTATATAAATTTGGTATTGTAGACTCACACTTACCCACCTAATAAAGGCAGTAATGTCATTTATATTTCACAGGGAGCTCTCTAAAATAAAATCAAAAAAACAATGGCTCAATTGCATTTTTTTCGCATTCTACCTCCCAAAACATTGTATGGTAAATTAAGTGGTACAATAGTGGTATGACAAAAAAAAAAGGTTTTTGGAAAGTAGAGGTATAAAAAAAAGACATAGGGCGACATGTTCCAATACGGAAGCGCCTTTTTTTGGGTCTATTTTGACGCCATATTCTCGATATAAATGAACTATAATATACCAAAACTAGGCTCATTATACGCCGGGCACGACACATTGTAATGCGCCTAAAAAGGCGCATTAAATATAGTAGCGATGATACGCTGTGTACCTCCATAACGCAGTGCGGCTATTGCAGCGCATTGCATACACTAGCACTGGTACGCTATGCGCCGCGATTTCACAATGCGCCTTTTTAGTCGCATTAAGTTTACTATGCAAGGTATGCAAGACGCCAGATTTTGGAGAGGATTCTACTTTCAGGCGCACTTTACACTGATTAAATGCAACTAAAATCTGCCGCGGCGATGCCAATTTTCGGACATGTCGCCCATATTGTTTTCTGAGTTCTAAATGGGTTAATTATCTGTTCAAAGAAACATTTCTTGGGGTACTAACTCAAGACCAGACAGATGGAGGGACATGTATGAACGGGAGTACTTTGAACCAAAAAACTGTTGTAGTCCTTTTATTTTGATGTATGCAGGGCAGTTCCTAGGCTAAATTTCACTCAGGGCGAGGTGAAGACATTTGGCCCCCCCCCTCCCCCGTAACATATGGCGCCACAGTGCATCACCATAAACCAAAGCCAAAATATACAAAAAGCTTTACCACAATGTGCTACATATAAAACTACTAAATCATAGTCCTACAGTTACCAAATAACACCGCTACACCAACCAGAATCCCAAGACCACTAAGACCACATATCACCAACACACAGTGACCAAATAATACCACCACACCATGACTACATATCACCAACACACAGTGACTGAATAATACCACCACACCATGACCACATATCACCAACACACAGTGACCGAATAATACCACCACACCATGACCACATATCACCAACACACAGTGACCGAATAATACCACCACACCATGACCACATATCACCAACACACAGTGACCGAATAATACCACCACACCATGACCACATATCACCAGCACATAGTGACTAAATAATACAAACTGACCATTACTGTATACCAACCATTATACTACAGTACAACCAATATTACCGGCATACAGTTACCATACAGTGGTGGATACCAGCTGTACACAGGCTCTGCAGACATATAAATGATTACAGTAAAGTCATATCGAGTGACTCACAGGAGACGTCTCTGAAGAGTTGTTCTCTTTCTCTTCTTCTTCTTTTCCATCTGTCCCAGACGCCATGATGACTACTCCCGACTCTTCACTGTAAAATTTACAAAACAAATATCTTAAGACTCCTCACTTTATCAGCACTTCTCTACCAATTCCTATCTCTATACAAACTCCCCATCTATAGCACCTCATATGGTAGCCATGTAATATACCCCGTGTAGCCAGTAGATGCACCTGTAGCCAGTGATGCCCCCTGTAGCCAGTAGATGTCCCGGTAGCCAGTGATGCCCCCCTTGTAGCCAGTGATGCCCCCCCTTGTAGCCAGTAGATGCCCCCCTTGTAGCCAGTAGATGCCCCCTGCAGCCAGTAGATGCCCCTTTGTAGCCAGTAGATGCCCCCTTGTAGCCAGTAGATGCCCCCCTGTAGCCAGTAGATGCCCCCCTGTAGCCAGTAGATGCCCCCTGTAGCCAGTGATGCCCCCTGTAGCCAGTGATGCCCCCTGTAGCCAGTAGATGTCCCCCTGTAGCCAGTAGATGCCTCCTTGTAGCCAGTGATGCCCCCCTTGTAGCCAGTGATGCCCCCTTGTAGCCAGTAGATGCCCCCCTTGTAGCCAGTAGATGCCCCCTGTAGCCAGTAGATGCCCCCCTGTAGCCAGTAGATGTCCCCCTTGTAGCCAGTAGATGCCCCCCTTGTAGCCAGTAGATGCCCCCCTGTAGCCAGTAGATGCCCCCTGTAGCCAGTAGATGCCCCCCTGTAGCCAGTGATGCCCCCTGTAGCCAGTAGATGCCCCCTGTAGCCAGTGATGCCCCCCTGTAGCCAGTAGATGCCCCCCTGTAGCCAGTAGATGCCCCCTTGTAGCCAATGATGCCCCCCTGTAGCCAGTGATGCCCCCCGTAGCCAGTAGATGCCCCCCATAGCCAGTAGATGCCCCCTGTAGCCAGTGATGCTCTCCTGTAGCCACTGATGCCCCCTTGCAGCCAGTGATGCCCCCCTGTAGCCAGTGATGCTCTCCTGTAGCCAGTGATGCCCCCTTGTAGCCAATGATGCCCCCCATTGTAGCCACTGATGCCCCCCTTGTAGCCACTGATGCCCTCCATTGTAGCCACTGATGCCCCCTTGTAGCCACTGATGCCCCCCATTGTAGCCACTGATGCCCCCTTGTAGCCACTGATGCCCCCCTGTAGCCAGTGATACTCCCCTGTAGAAAGTGATGCCCCTTTGTAGCCACTGATGCCCCCCTGTAGCCACTGATGCCCCCCTGTAGCCAGTGATGCCCCCCATTGTAGCCACTGATGCCCCTTGTAGCCACTGATGCCCCCATTGTAGCCACTGATGCCCCCTTGTAGCCACTGATGCCCCCCATTGTAGCCACTGATGCCCCCTTGTAGCCACTGATGCCCCCTTGTAGCACTGATGCCCCCGCCCCCTGTAGCCAGTGATGCCCCCCTGTAGCCAGTGATGCTCCCCCGTAGCCAGTGATGCCCCCTTGTAGCCACTGATGCCCCCATTGTAGCCACTGATGCCCCCTTGTAGCCACTGCTGCGCTCCATTGTAGCCACTGATGCCCCCTTGTAGCCACTGATGCCCCCCTGTGTAGCCACTGATGCCCCCTTGTAGCCACTGATGCCCCCCTGTAGCCAGTGATGCTCCCCTGCAGCCAGTGATGCCCCTTTGTAGCCACTGATGCCCCCCTGTAGCAACTGATGCCCCCCTGTAGCCAGTGATGCCCCCCATTGTAGCCACTGATGCCCCCTTGTAGCCACTGATGCCCCCCATTGTAGCCACTGATGCCCCCCTGTAGCCACTGATGCCCCCCATTGTAGCCACTGATGCCCCCCTGTAGCCACTGATGCCCCCCATTGTAGCCACTGATGCCCCCCATTGTAGCCACTGATGCCCCCTTGTAGCCACTGATGCCCCCATTGTAGCCACTGATGCCCCCCATTGTAGCCACTGATGCCCCCTTGTAGCCACTGATGCCCCCATTGTAGCCACTGATGCCCCCATTGTAGCCACTGATGCCCCCCTTGTAGCCACTGATGCCCCATTGTACATGATGCCCTTGTAGCCACTGATGCCCCCATTTTAGCCACTGATGCCCCCTTTTGTAGCCTCTGATGCCCCCTTGTAGCCACTGATGCCCCCGTAGCCCCAGATGCCCCCCTGTAGCCAGTGATGCTACCCTGTAGCCACTGATGCCCCCTTGTAGCCACTGATGCCCCCCTGTAGCCACTGATGCCCCCCTTGTAAGTAATCATAAAATAACAAAAAATTACTTACCAGACCTCGGTCCGTGTGTCCAGTTCTGGGAGCTGCTGAGCAATGTAAGCAGCGTGACGTCATCACACTGCTTACACTGCACGCAGCTCCAAGGGATCTCCTCGGCGGCAGAGCTGCCTCTGCCGCCGAGGGGACGCAGCGTCACAGGGGGCGTGGTGAAAGCCGTGCGCCCCCTGCGACGCTGATACAGGGGAGGAGTCAGGACGGGAACGATCCGTCCCACCTCCTCCCCTGTACTGGCAGCTGCTGGCTCTGCGCATAACAGCCACACAGAGGCAGGGGCGCTCCTCCGGGCGGGCAGGGCGGCGTCCCCCTCAGGTGAGCGGAGCCTCGGCGCCCCGGCAGTCGCCCGCCCTGCCCGCCCGGAGGAGCGCCCTGGATGTATGAATAGTCGTATGCCAAAACTTGGTGCACCAAGACAAGACACTTTTTGAATGAGGCAAGAATGCGCCAAGAAGGCTGAGACAAAATTTGGGGCATAACACTCTTTCATACATACTGTCATATTCTATATGCCTCTATTTCAATTTAGAACTTGCGTGTTGGCGCCAAGTTTCATACATGTCCCCCATGGTCTCTAAATCTTGAAGTGGAGGATACATGCAAGGCTCCAGCAATACAAGACTACATGAACCATCCATTCCATACAACTATTTTACCATTTCACCATATTGAATAAATGTATCAGCATAACCAGTTTTTATTATGCAATGCTGTTAGCCCAACAGTAGGGCCAGGATGGTGCAGGACTAGTTTTAGGCTACTAAACAATACCCAAACATATAATGATGTCTGGGGATGCAACCTACCTGAAAGGCATCCACAGATCAACTCCCAATACCTGTATTGACCTTTCCATCTTTTCCTGATATTTAGCTGACGGGTTTATTCACATGACTGTATTTACATCCATATATTTTAATAAAAATCATAATTGTATTCTAAGAAAACTTAATTTAAAAAAAAAGTAAAATCAAACAAGGAAATACATAGCGTAATTACAATCATATTCATTAGCGCTTTTAAATCTACAGTGGGTCAATCAGGAAATTCTAAATTGAAAATTTGTTTGGGATTACAGTAAGCTAAATTCACATCACAAGAGATGGATTACCAAACCAACAGGTTATGGACTAAAACAAAAAAAAATGAAAAGAGCTTGGTTTATTTTAGACAATTTGGCTTGCTAAAAATGGAACAAATATATAACTACAGAAAACCAGTACACAAGTAAAAGTGAATAAAAAATAAGATGTATTCTTACACTAGTTCAATGGGTTTTCCTCCTTGGACAATTCCTTTTTGTTGGCAGGGTTTTGAATAATAGACTAATTACAGAGTGCCCTGCTACTGCACCAGGACTGGACAAGATATTGTCTTAGGCACATAAGGCACATAGGGTGTCATGTATGATTTTTGTCGCCCAGGCGGTCTTTGTTTTGCACGCATTAGTAGCATAGAATGCACCTGAATCTATTAATCTGTTCTACTGCGTGTCAGAGATTTAGCACTTTCTAGCTAAAGTGACATTTCTGGCTCAGGTAAACCACTTTTAAAGTGCTCTAACTGTTCCAGCAGTAATGCACCTGGGCGATAAACAGTCATAAATGTGTAGCTTCGTACGGTTGTAGTGCATCACACCTCCAGCACGCCCCCTGATCTCAGGCGCATTACAAAGTGCCCAGGGCGCTCTGCAATGCACCTGATATTGGATTGTGCCTATTTACAAATAGAGTGAATGGGGCTGTGCTAGTTTTCGGGCTGAAAAGACGCCAGACTTCTGTCACAGCCCTGTACATACATGTCGCCCATAGTGTCCCCTCAAGACAAAGTTCAGCCCACTTCAAACTCAGCAGCAAAATTTCAATTCCCCTGCAGCACCCCTGCAGGCGAAATGAAGCATTACATGGTGCCCACTGAAATCATTTGGCTGTCTGTGTCTTGTACAGATGTAGGTTTTCTAAACTAGACAAGGTTATCTGGTTAAAGAGAACCTGTAACATAGATTATGTCCCCTTGCTGAGGACAGAACAAGCTAGTAACAGACCTGCTGTTCCAGCGCTGTTTCCCTTATTCTGTAAGATGCTGTAGTTTTCGAGTATTTAGTGCTCAAATCTGCAGTTTTCAGCCAGAAAAGAGTCATATAAAGAGTCAGTTTTTTCATACCCCGCCCACCTGAGGCTAGCCCCGCCCATCTCAACTGATAAACCTATTACTTTGAATAGGTAGAAACATGAGAATAACTGTCAGGTGGGCAGGGCTAGGATCTGGTGGGAGGGGATAACACCTGCTTATGAATAAGATTTGAGCATTAAATGCTCTAAAACTCCAGCATCTTACAGAATAAGGGACACCGCGCTGGAAACAGCATGTCTGTCACTAGCTTGTGCTGCCCTCAGCAAGGGGGGCCTTAGCTATGTGACAGGTTCTTTTTAAGTATAACAAAAAGATAGCATTTAAAACGTGAAGATTCATTTGATATTTCAAACACAGAATTAGACGACATATTAAGTGATGACAGATAACTGTTTTTTTTCAGTTTGATTTATGGTCATTGTGAAGCCCGTGCTTTCAATCTGGAATCTCTTCATGAATTAAGCACAAATACCATAATAATACAGCAACTTGAATCATCAAAATAAGTTTCAAGCAAAAGGCTAAGCATCCTTGTAACACTGCACCATAGCAGCACTGCCAAAAAGCATTAATATCAGTAAATTTATCTGGCCTCCAGCGTGCTAGAAGAATTCATTAGGACAATGTGAGATATGGCGGTGAAACAGAAGGCTTGCTGTCTCAGACTAGTGACGG
This sequence comes from Phyllomedusa bahiana, assembly GCA_025379985.1. NCBI lineage: Eukaryota > Metazoa > Chordata > Amphibia > Anura > Hylidae > Phyllomedusa > Phyllomedusa bahiana. The sequence goes on along the minus strand of JAODAL010002546.1, from coordinate 36,117 downwards.
GGAAGTGTGGTCCCAGATGAACTTTAACAACTGATAAAGGCTGTGTGTGCTTGAAGGAGTCATTTTTTACTAGGCCATCTGCATCCAGTCAAGGATAACTCAAGTTTCTCGAAAACCATCCATCAGAGTCAACCAACTTTCCTTGATGGAGAGAGCAACACAAAAGAATTGGAGATGGTTAATATACTCTTCGCAAGCCAGAGGTCCAGGCTGGTTTAGACAAAACCATGTCTTAATAATATACAGAAGCATTGAAGTTGCCCCTTTATTTATAGAACTGGTGTGTTAACCATTGTTATCAGGATTTGCTATGGTTTATTTAGATGAGTTTCAGCCGATCTATAAATCCTCGAATCAGTGTTTCTTCTGTACTGGTCTTGTCTCGGGGGATTTCCTTTAATTTTATCACCTGTTTATGTGTCGTACATTTGCAGAATGAAAAATGACTGCCGCGGTTTATTTTTTATTTCCTTGGAGTCTAGACTCTCTTAGTTAACTAGGGTTGGGGGTTAACGTTCAAAAAAAGATGTAGTATGGTTATTAATTGGATCTGAGACATGACTTTCAAAGATGGAGGTAAAATGTGCATCAGATAATTGTACAATTAAACTGACAATTAAAGCAATTAGGCAATCTAAACGAATAACAAATAATGGCAATTGTCTTGCTTTACATTTTACAAGGAGCCAATTAAAGTCATGATCATAAAAGTAACATGCCAACAGTGATATAGATAAAGAAAACCAATACCATATACAAAAAGTCACTGCACCCTGCATACTTCAGCTGGACTGGAAATCTAGCTGATATGTCTGGTGGTCTACCGGCTTTACCCCAATGGCATATGTTGTTAGAAAGAAGGATTGGATATCTTGGATTTCAAAATGTCTAATCCATTGACCTACCAGTCCCAGTGTATAAAAAGTCTCTATTGAGCCACCTGCATGAGGCGGCTAAAACGGTTATTCTGCGGCACTGGAAATCCCCTGACCCCCCAACCATTGATGAATGGTTCACCGAAATCTTTCTTACATTCCGTATGGAGGAACTATTGGTCCAGACACCAGCCCGAGGAGATAAGTTGGGGAAAACATGGTTTTATTGGACCAATTTCGAATTTTCCCCCCTCTTCTGATTGCTCTCTCCTTAATACTTATCGCCCCTTCCACGATTAATTCTCCCCTTGCAATGATCTAATTTTCCTGGAGTTGTCGGCTTCTTTATCGTAGGTCTCCGGTGTCCCGTATCTTGGTGGGTGGTTCTGTGGATGGCGCCCCCCCCCCTTTCCTTTCCCCTACCTTCCTTATCCTCTTTTCCCCTATTTGGGTGTTTGTGTTTTTTTTTTCTCCCCTTATTATTTTCTTGTTGGCAGTATTATGCCTTTTCTGCTGACTGTAATGTTCCGTTACAGCACTCATCGATTGCTTGTATATATCTATATAAGTGCTTTTATATTTGCTAACTTTATTAGCAGCTTGTTATATGCAGTTCCTTACTCTGTATATGGCCCACAAGGCCCATTGTTTTTCAATGTTTGAAATTTTTCTGTTCTTATCACCTGTTGTCATTTGTAATCCTTTTGTCATGTCAATAAAGCTTTTTGAATACAAAAAAAATATCTAATCCATTCACCTGTAGGACATACAGTACATTGCTGAAAAACACAAACACAAGGCCATACTTATGGCTAAATAGCTGGACAATAAACTAAACCCAGTAGGATGCAATATAAGCCCCAGTCCTACCTGGGAGAAATATAACAGGTGCTAATAACTAATGAGCAGTAGCTAACAAACCCATCCACTAGGAGGGCAACTGAGTGATAAATAACTGCACATTGGATATGTACCAGTTTACACTATTATGCAGAAAAGCCACAATATTATACAAGGGGAGGCTGCACAAATACTGCTAAACAACAACTCACACGCTACTATCCTTGAGGGGGGGTGATTGCTAGTATTACAATTGCATGATAGAGGGAGAGAAGCTGAGCTCTGTGATATATAGGGTTATATGATAGAGGAGAGAAGCTAAGCTCTGTGATATATAGGGTTATATGATAAAGGAGAGGAGCTGAGCTTTGATTATAGGTTTTGGTAGAAGAGAAATTGAGCTCTGATATATAGGTTATATGATAGAGGAGAGTAAGCTGAGCTCTGTGATATATAGGGTTATGTGATAGAGGAGAGGAGCTGAGCTCTGGATATATAGGGTTATGTATAGAGGAGAGAAGTGAGCTCTGTGTATATAGGGTTTTATGATAGAGGAGAGAAGCTGAGCTCTGTGATATATAGGTTATATGATAGAGGAGAAGCTGAGCTCTGTGATATATAGGGTTATATGATAGAGGAAAGAAGCTGAGCTCTGTGATATGTAGGTTTATATGATAGAGGAGAGACGCTGAGTTCTGTCATATATAGGGTTAGATGATAGAGGAGAGAATTATATAGTGGGCCCCAAGAAGCAACACCAATGGTGGGCCCCAAGAATCAACTCCACCCGTGGGCCTCTAGGATCAACTCGACTGATAGACACCAATGATTAACATCATTGGTGGGCCCCAAAAATCAACTCCACTGGTGGACATCAAAGAACAAACTCCACTGGTGGGCTCCAGACACACCACTCTGACACTGTATCAGGGTGGGTAATATCCACAACAGATCTTGGTGTTTTTTATTCTTTTACTGTCATATTTTATGCTTTTTATTCCTTGGCATTGAAGTGATTCTTTCATATTTCTCTGTTTCCTTTTCTTATCATCACATTCTTTTCTGAGTAATTCATTTCTAGTAGGCGCATCAGCAAAACACTGTATTCCCTTTGTTTCAGCTGCTGACACTGAGATAACATTCATACTGACTGATACTGAAGCTTCTCTGGATGGTAAAACATTCCTCATGACTGAGGTTTCTGTGACGTGGTCTATGGATATGCTCAATGTTGTTAGCTGTATCATAAGTAAATGTAGAAAAGCTGTGTTCTTGTCCATACTTAGAGAATGACATAAACTTAGAGAATGACCTAAACATTCTTATAAGGGTTTTCTGGGACTTTGATTTTCGTGGTCCACATTTGGATAGGCCATCAATATAAGAACAGTGGTGGTTCATCTCAAAGCGCGGGCAAGGCTTTCATTCATTGGTGGTAAAGGCTCAGTTTGCTGTTCAAGACTTGTATCTAAATGCTCTGTCCAAGGCATAGAGACTTGTTGGAGGTTTCTACCACCACCCAATACTCAGCTACCCCAACTATGCCTTTGGTCCAACTCCAGGTACCAATATCCAAGTCACAAATATTAAACTGGGGCCGGTCTGACCCTTGGTACTCTGACTGATAACTTGATCAACCCCTTTGCAACATGTGATGTATGGATACATCATTGTGGCGGTAAGGAGCCATGGAGAGGGCTCCCACACTGAGTCCGCTCCATAGGAGGCGGGTGCCGGCGGATTATTACAGCTGACACCCTCCACAGGTAGGGATCACGAGTTGCCGATCAGTTACCATGGCAGCTGAAAGCCTAATGAAGGCTTCCATTGCTGCCGTAGCATTTTTATCATTTCCTTCCACAAGCAGGAAGTAATAGAACTCCCATTTTGGTATACCCTTCTGCATTATTTGTACAATGCAGAAGGGTGTACAAGCGAGCCCTCTCGTCATCAAGTATCCTAGGAGTACTGCTTATATATCTAAAAAGAAAAGTTTAAAAAGTATAAAAAATAACAAAAAATCAAGAAAGTTCAAATCACCCCCTTTTTACATTTTACAAATAAAAAAAATTAAAAACATACATAACTGATATCACCGTGCCAGTAAAAGTTTGATATATTAATATATATTATTTCATTTATCCTGTTTGCTGAACACTGTAAATGGAAAAAAAAAATCAAAACACCAAATTTGTCTTTTTTTGGTCATTTTACATCCCCAAAAACTGCAATAAAAATGATTCAAAATGTTTCATGTATCCCAAGATGGTACCCAAAAAAAACTACACTTTAGTCCACAAAAAATGAACCCTCACTTAGGTCCATTGGTCGCAGAAAATTTCACTGCAGCACAAATGTAATAGAACTGACTTTGTCTTTAGTTACAAAAGTTTATAGCACCATAAGGGTCCCAGGTGCAGATGTGCAGAGTGATGTTGGTTGTGGCCTAATGGGAGGAGTAGTGAGTCTGGTGACAGAAAGGAAGAAGCAACCACTTGAAGTCTTGGCAGGTATTACACCCAGCACAAACTTAAATAAGATCGCCAATGCTATTTCGTATTGTAGGGACTCTTACTTAATTCCTACTTTTGGCCTGCAGCATGTTCTTCTCAGCCAAACAGTGTAGCACAAACTTGTCTTGCTTGCACTTCTTTGGTCTCCTGGGCTCCACTGGTTCATGCCACAAAACTGCCAGTAATGGTGGATCAGGGGCTACTCTTATCCCCATCACCATGGACATAGTGATGGAGCATTATACACTGAAAACGAGACTCGACAATTCACTTCGAAGCACCTTCCTTCATACATGTCTCCCTTAGTGCTATTTGTAGTTAGGTGAATGAATCATTACATGGCTTTAAAGGGGTTGTATAATTTCATTGAATGGTCTTCAGAATAAGGGGACAGTGAATACAAGCAACTTTGCAATTGGATGTCATTAGCAAAGCTGTCTTGTTATCACAGGATCCCTTATCTTCTGTTTCTGTTTACACTGATCTCCAGTCCTGGTCGGATCCCTCCTCCTTGCATTTCACTAGCTGAGAGCTCATTTACATTCTGTTCAGCCTCTGGCCGGCTGTATTCACGGAGCTTGCATTCCTGCCTCTCACTCAAAGTAAGGGACTGGCACATTTTCACTCTGCACAGCCAGAAGAAACAGAATAACACTGCAGGGCTTCTATAATCAGAAAACAGCACAATTGTGCGACTGTGCCTAAACATAGAAGGAGCATTAGGAGCCGAGAGCATTTCACTCTGCACAGCTCTGGAGGAGTTTATACAAGACTGTATTCAATTGTAACATGAATGTAAGCCTGTGATATGTAAACAGCTCTTACATACTCTGCATAGTGAGAGACACAGTGACATGTGGATGGGGGGGGGGAGGAACACACGGAGCCAGCATGAACAGTATGTCATCCCTTCAGTTAAGAAACACCCAGCACCCCTGAATTTCTGTAACTGAGAGGCTGTGAGAGCACTGAAACAGACTAACTGACGAAGCGATATATCCCCTTTAATGAGCTATTTGTGCAATGCACCTACAAGCCAGGTCCTCCTATAACAGAGAAACTGCGCTACATGAGGGTCCTGAACAGGCCTCCACTAGACTGGCTTAGAATTCCCTAACTGGGAAATAAAAAAAAGAGGTTTCGTACACCAGACCTGCTCTACAGCATAATCTCCAGGGCATGCCTTGCCTTCTACTGGTTCTTCTGACCTAAAATTCCTCAAACAATTTGTGCCTTAAGAGGCAATTTATGGTATTACAATAAATAAGTACAATATTTACACTATTACTAGCACCAAAATGGTTAATGAGGACTGAAGAAATCCAGTCTCGCACCACTGTGTACCATGCAATGATATCACCGCTGACATGAAATAAAAAAGTGTTGTGTACAGTGACACGGAGCATCTGCTGCGGCTGATACTTTCTGTCCTGTCAGGATCTTAGTTTCTGAAGCCTCTGCACTTCCTCCCTCTCCAAAATATTCCTCAACCCGAAGTTAGAAATCTACATTACGTTACGATAAATCATGGCAGATTTAGAGGGGAAAGTGCAAAAACTTCCTTTATTAAATCAGTCTTAAAATCAGGAATGTTTAACCAAGACACAATTTACGTAGGACTATGTGTGATAGGGTTGTATTCACAAGTAGCAGCTGAGGAACAGTTAAAACTGCATCAAAACTTTATCTGAAAAACTGCACGCAGGTTCCCTGTATTTCGCTATCTTGTTTTTAACAAGTGAAACACATTGATTTATAAATATAAAAACCATAAGGCCAGTTCCCCATTGAAAATCATGGTAAACTTGCATGTGGTTTTTCAGATTGTTATTGCACCTAAACTGCTATGTGTGAATATACCTTAAAATGGTTTTACTGGATTAGAAAACATGGCTTCTTTTTCCATAAATAGAGCCACACTTGTTCACAGGTTGTGTCTTGTATTACAACTCCTTTGATGTAGATGAGAATGAGCTGCAGTACCACACACAACCTGTAAAAAGGTGTGGCACTGTTTTTGTAAGAAAGCAGCCACGTTTTTCTAATCTTGAACAATCCTTTTACCCCCCTCCCCTCCAAAAAAAAAAAAAAACACATACAAAAAATGGGACATTACTTACTCAAAAGAAGAATTAAAAACCACGGCACACAAAGTAGATAATGCAAATAAAATGAACATTTATTTAAAGAATAGCGTACTAAATTTAGTAGGTAGGCTACACTTGTATCAGAAAAACATACTGAACAAGTGCTTTTACATAAATGATAGCTCGAAGCTATGTAAAAGCACTTGTTCAGTATGTTTTTCTGATACAAATGTAGCCTACCTACTAAATTTAGTACGCTATTCTGCCCAGTGTCAATAAATGTTCATATTATTTGCATTATCTACTTGGTGTGCCGTGGTTTATAACTCTTCTATTTATGTAAATTTCCACGTTGAGCATCCAATTTTTCCCTATTGCATTTTGGTGTGCGTGACCTTTCATTCTAATTACTTACTCAAAAAACACGATAATTGTTTGGGCCACATTCACAGCTCAATGGCTGTTCTAGACTGAACCCAGTAGCAGAAATCTCTGGCCTATATTTTGTTGTGTTTTTTGAGTAATTAATGTCCCACTTTTTGTATGTGTTTTTTCTGTAACTTGTTAGTGTAGGGACTCGCAAGACATGAGGACCGTTGACGTCGGTTGCGAGCTTGAGTACCGGGGCCCCTGTACCAACTAATACCTCATATTTAACATTTTTCCAGTATATATTTTTTATATTCATATTTTTTATCTGTCCAACAGTACTGGGGAGCGGAGGGTACCTGTGTTATGTGTTGGACACCCAGAAAGTGCTGGGCAGCTCGCCTAATCTAATAGTATGGGTGTCACTAATAGGTTGTAAGCCAGCATGGTGCACCACACGTATCTGCAGTTATGGTATTTTCTTATCTATATGCAATTGTAGTACCAGCAACCACCCCCCTCATGCATGTATGTGAGTAGTTGTTTTATTGGTATTTTTGCATTTGTGCAATCTCCCCATGCATTATACTGTGGCTTTTCTGCATACTGTGTAAACAGGTATTAAGTTAATGTGCAGTTTTTTTTATCATCTAGTGGTTCCCCTAGCAGTGGGGTGTGAGCTGCTGCTCAGCAATTAGCTGCACCTGTTAATTTCTCACAGGTAGCATATAGGCCAGAGATGTCTGCTGCTGGATTCAGTCTAGAACAGTCATTGAGCTGTGAATGTGGCCCAAAAAATTGTCGTGTTTTTTGAGTAAGTAATAACCCTTTTACTCCCTCAAATTAAAATTGAAAAAAAAAAAACGAATATTTCCCTTTTTTGTAGATTTTTTTAATCAAATTCTCGAGTAAATATAGTCAGTGTAAAACCCAGGTGTTTTAAAGGGGTTCTTCACTGTGAGCAATCTTTACTCAATACAGGGGTCCCTTGAAAGCAAACAGATTACAAAGCCATGGCTAAAGCCTCCACCAATCAATTGTAATCTGTGAGGAAACACAGAAATAGCAAGATAAATATTAAAAGTTTAAAACATCCCCCTTTTGCTATTTGACAAGGAAAAAAAATTAAAAAGTCACACATAGTTGGTATTGCTGCACCGTAAAAGTCCAGTTTATTAAAATATCACAGCATTTACCCCGTACACAGGACACCATAGAAGAAAAGAATTCCCAACATAAAAATACCGATTTTTTTTTTGGGGACTGGGGGTGGGATTAATTTCACTACAGCCCGCAAAAACAAGCCCTCACTAAGGTTTCCAGTTGAAAAACCCAAAAAGTTATCAGTCGTAAAAAATTGCCCTGCCGACCTGCAGAATACAGATGTCATTAATACAGAACAGTGAACTCCAAAAAACGAAACCTCCACAAGAATGCCACAGTTATGTTTTTTTCCACACTACACCCCACAGTAAAAAATACATCTTGTCCTGCAAAAAATAAACCCTCATATAACTACTATATGAAGACAGAAAAATAAAAAAATGATGGCTCTTGGAATGCGGGGAGGAGAAAACAAATGCAACGAAAAAATAGGCTGTATAGGGAATGGGTCTATCCAGCTGTATGAAACCTTTTACAGGCAGTCCCCGGGTTACAAACGGGATAGGGACTGTAGGTTTGTTCTTAAGTTGAAATTGTATGTAAGTCAGAACAGATATATTTATTAAATGTAATCCCAGCAAAATAAATTTTTTCGTTTTGGATAGTGCAGGGAACAGTTTTTACACTTGTTTTGCTGTCTGTGCCCTTTTTTAGAAGATTTCACCTAACATTCTGTATCTCATGTGCAGCTGTGGCATGCTGGCACTTGGTTATCATGGGGCGTGACTCAGTGTTGAATATCAGCCACGCCCCAAAAGTCTCCGTTTGTAACTAAGGGACGTATGTAAGTCGGAACAATGTAAGTCGGGGACTGCCTATATTTTGTTTTATGTTGTAGTTTTTATATTTACTATTATATGATGAACTTTGATTTATTTTTGGAGGACATGAAAAAAATATTTTTACAGTGTTCACTGTGCAGTACACATAATATTTAATATAGTAAAAATAGTGTAAAAATAAAAAAAAAGTAAAAAAAAAGTTAAACACAAAGAAGTAAAAACACACAACCACCCTTTTCCCATTACAATAAACTAATCACCCCAAAAACGATCAAAAATAAAGTTGGTATTCTCGTGTCTGTAATGACCTAACCTAGAAATCTCAACACAATATCAGCAGCACTCTATAAGCACTAAAAAATAGTCAGAGGGAATATAGGATTTTTTTTTCAAAAAGCATTTCTGCTACTTTAGAGTACATGAAAATTTGAGGTGACCTCAATACAGATGGGGACCTTCTCTAACCTGTTACCTCTCTTGGTGTCTGGTCAGATCGCAATATTTTCAGGGATAGAAAAATTCCTGTTTTTTAGTGCTTGTAGAGTGCTGCTGATATTGTGTTGTGTTTGCATTGCCTTTTGCTGCCACGCCAGTGTGCACCTCTATATATGTATAAATCTGTCACATTAACCCATCCGACGGATGGGTTAATATGAATTGTAATTTTTGTTCATCCCGCACATTAAATGGAATACAAAGCAATCAAAAAGTCATAAAAACATCAAAGTGGGACCATTGAAAACATTAGTTCATCCTGCAAAAAAAGCCTTTACACGGCTCTGTATACGGAAAAATACAATAAGTTATAGCTATCAGAAGACAGCGATGCATAAATATTGTTTTACAATTTTTTTTAAGTGCTACTACATAAAAACTATATAAATTGGGTATTGCTGTAATTGTATCGACCCACAGAGTAAAACTAAATTGTTCCAAACACTGTACAGTGAGCGCTGTTAAAAATAAAAAATATACTACCAAAATTGCTGTAACTTCTTCATCCTGCCACCCAAAAAATGGATTTAAAGGTGATTAAAAAGTCATGTCCCCTCAATAAAAACATCAATTCATCCTGCACAAAACAAGCCCCTACACAGCTTCGAACACAAAATAAAAAATTATGGCTCACAGATTACGGCGAAGCACAGACATGTTTTCTTTTATAAATAAAAGTACAAATATGCAAATTGGATATCGCTGTAATCGTATCAACCTACTGAGTAAAGGTAGCATGTCATTTACACAGCGCGGTGACCGCTGTAAAAAATAAAAGTAAAGAACCCTACTAGGATTGTTGTATTTTGTTCATCCGGCCTCGCAAAAACCTTGATAAAAAATGATCAAATCATCATATGAACCTCAAAATGGTACCATTGAAAACTTCAGCTCGTTCCACAAGAAAAGTTCTTATACAGCTCCATATACATAAAAATAAAATAACTTATGGCTGCTGGATTTTGACAATATAAAAAAGCTATTTAAAAAAAAACTTATTTCTATTGTGTTAAAGTAATAAAACATAAAAAAAACTATATAAAATTGATATCATGTTAACGTTACTATGCTGTTGGTACAATTATCATTTATACCACCTGGTAAATGTTGTAAAATGAAGTCAAATAAACAATGGCAGAACTGAAAGGTTTTTTTTTCCCATTTTTACGGCCAAATGCTCTTAAAACTGTGAAGAGCATGTGCACTCAAAATACACAAAATACTCAAAGATGAGATCCCTGAGGAGTGTTGAATCCAAAATGGGGCGACTTCCGGAAGGCTTTATCTGTTCTGGTACTTTGGGGGCTTTGCAAATGCAACATGGCACCTACTAAATTCTGTGTTCTAAAAGCCAAATAGCGCTCCCTCCCTTGTACCCCCTGCCATGCGTCCAAACAGCAGTTTACACCAACATGTAGGGTATTTCCAAACTTGGAAGAAATTGTGTAACAAATTTTCAGGTGCTATTTTTCCAAGATTCCTTGTGAAAATGAAACATTTTCAGCTACAATTTCAGATTGTAGGGAAAAAAATAAATTTTCCATTTTCACAACCTAACACAAAAAAATCTGTGGGGTCAATATACCTTGGATATATTTCTTAAGGGGTACAGTTTCAAAAATGAGGTATTTTTAGTGATGTGTATATTAGAGGGGTTGTCTCACTACAAGGATTGCTTTTTAAAGATCTTGCAAAAACAAGTCACTTTGCAATATGTGTCCATTACCAGTGTCCTACCCATTCCCAGATATCCCCTCTTGTATGGGCTGCATCAGTTCCTCAGGTCACTATAGCTACAGCCCTGTTCTTTCATGATAGGCTGCCAGCACTGGTTGCTATAGCTACAGACCTGGCTTCTACTCCAGCCATTGTAGAAGCCAGTAACCACGCCACTGAATTCAAAATGAAACCAACAAAACAGGACTGAGGTGAGATGAAACAATGTAGTGAGACAACCCCTTTAAGTTTTAGGACCTTAGGGTGTCCACAAACCTGAAATGGAACATAAAAAAATCTGAATGAAAATGAGACCCTAAAATCCAGTAGGTGCTCCTTGTATTATGAAGCCTTGGGTTGAGTCAAATAGTGCACTAAGGCCACATATGGGATATCTCTAAAAACAGCAGAATTGGGGAAAACAATGTTGAGTTGCATTTCCCTGGTAACATCTCCTGTGTATCAGTGAATAAGGAATAAAAATTGAAAAGCTTTAGAAAAAGCGAAATTTTACCTCCACTTTGTTTTAATTTCTGTGAATTCCCAAAAGGGGTTACCAAACTTCCAAAATGCTGTTTTGAATACTTCAAGGGGTGTAGTTTCGTTAATGGAGTCATTAATGAGGTTGTCTAACATGCAGGCCTAAAAAAATCTGTGTTGCAAATTTTCTTGAAAATGTGAAATATTATTACGAAATTTCTAAGCCCCGTAATGTTGTAAAAAAATAAAAATACATTTAAGAATGATGCCAACATACAGTAGACATATAGTAGAAACTCTGAAAATGACAAATTTTTCAAAATTTTCAAAACATTTTGATATTTTCACAAACGATCAAGGATTGTATGGACAAAAGTTTAGTAAACAAGGCTGTAGAGCTCTAAAAAGTGAACGCTTTGCATTTACTTAAGTAAACAAAGTCCATTACTAGAGCTAAGACTCTGCAGGCGGTGACTCACCATGGACAGACTGACTGACTAAGGGTATGTTCACACGGCTTATTTTGGGGCACATTTTGCCATGTATTTCGCGCCATACTGCGCTCTAATACGAGTGAAATGCGCCCCAATTATTACAGTAATCCACAGTTCTCATAGAGAACTATGGATTACGCCTCCTCTCCCCGCTCATTCAATACTATCGTATTGTACACGCGGGGAGATAAGTGATCAGCCCAACTCCATGAACAACCGGCGTAATCACTGTACAATACGCCCCGCAATTAAGCCGTGTCAACATACCCTAACAGCAGCTTCGAGCAATGAGAGATAAGAGAAAGCAGGGAGAGAGATGGTTGTAACCAGAGAAAAGGGTATCCTCTAAGAGGAGATAAAATATTCTTTATCTCCTGCCCAAAGAAAAATCAGCAAAGCAATGTATTTAGAAAAAGTCTTCAATAAACGGTTCCTACAGGTTAAAAGCTGAGAAAACCACTTTAAGTTTTGTCTCTGATAGCAGATAGGTTTTTATTTTATCTTCTAAAATCTTTCAGTACATAAATTGTGGCTGTGGCCAGGGGTGCCAATAGGCCAGGGCAGGCAGTACTCCTGTCAGGGGCCCTAATCAAAAAGGGGCCCACTGATATGTTAAAAAATAGGAACTAGTAATGGGTGGGGGCCCCTTTTGATTTGGCTGTATAGGACCCTGGTTAATAGATGACTGATGGAAGCCCTGGATGTGGCATCTTAGGGAGGACACAATCAAATATGAGGTAGAATAATGCACAATCCTAATATAGCACTGTATAGTGTTAGACTCTTTGTTGAGCGCATTTATAAAGCGTGAAAATATCATCAGAAAGCATTGAATTGCTCACGATACATGGAAATTTAGTCAATAGTCTAGTGGATAAGCCTCCTTGCTCTGTTACTTGCACCATAAACCAGAGAGAATTATGGTGCCTCTACAGGACAGCCGATACGAGACTTCCCCAACTATAAAACATTGTGACAGATGAAAACAAACTCTGGAGATAAAATGTAACATTACAGGGTAGAGGGCACTAAACCATGAAGGCGACCTGGCTTTGGTCTTAGCTACAAAAAAATATCCTTGTTAACAAGGTATATGCGAGGCAATTCTAAACACATGAATCTGTGAAGTACAAAGTTGTCACCAAAACTGTTTCACTTCTTCCAGCCAATCACTATGCAACTCTAATTTAGTAGCCAGACATAGAATGAGACTTCATTCACACGCGGCCTGCGGGAAAGAAGGTGTCTATAAGCTGATAAAATTATACAAGTTACAAAATGCACAAGCAGAAAGCATTCCCTCTTCTACCGGAAAAACTATGGTGAGGAGGGGCACTAAAAATGGAACAATAATTTCTTACAGCATTAAATCTGAGTGATTGTCACTTCCTTTCCGTATATATTTTTTTCTAGTATTTGCAGAAGAGCCACCCAAAATAAAAATCTGAATGCAGCATTTGCATTTTAGGACCATGTCAATTACATTAAAAATATACTAAATGTACTTTATTGGGGCTGACAAAGTATATTTTATTGCACGAGGATAAAGCCTTCGGGTTTTCTGGTCATTAGTGTTTCACGAAAAGGTCCTTATTTGGGTCAATATGTAGTTGACCAAACTTATGAAAAAATTCGGATTCGGAACACGAATTGGAGTGTATTTTTTACTTATTCAAAGCTTTATTGAAAAATGAAATAGATACATTTGTCATATATTGAACAGATTATTCCCAGGTATTGAGTCTTGTACATCAAGCATTTGTATACAAAAGTTGAATACAGGCTCATGGATTCATAACTTGATCATTAATTATAAACTATATGCAGGGGCGTAGCTATAGGAGGTTCAGAGGTAGCGGTCGCTACCAGGCCCTGGAGCCTTAGGGGGCCCAAAGGTTCCTCTAGCGCATGAGGAGATATCAATATTATAAATGGCATATAGCAGGTGGGGGCCTGGAGCTTTAAGTTACGCCTCTGAGTATATGTGCCACATAAAATGGCAAGGGTGAGCCTAGATGGAAACCTCATGTACTGAATGAGCTTAACCATCTATGCAAATGTATATCTTTATCCATTGCAAATGTACATTAGTAACAGGAACACATTAACTGCATTCAAACCAAACAGAACAATAGTCGGCTGAGGAGATTGGAGTGCATTTTATCCATTTTTTTTAAAGGTTAACCTATCTCCCGCAGCGTTCCAGGTCTTTGGCCAGAAGTGATGTGCTTAGGATTTGGGATCATGTCATACTTGATCCAAATCTAAACTATCTGGGTTGGACTAAATGCAATTTTTGCAAAAAGCACAAAAATATTTACCCTAAACCTAAATTGGAGATTTTTTTAAGATAAATTAACCTCTAAAAAAAACAAATAAAATACCCTAACCCCAATTTAGAGTTAGAGATAAGATTAGAGTTAGGGTATGTTCACACGGGGTAATTTCGGCACACATTTCGTGTCGTATTTGCGCTTTAATACGGGTGAGATGCGCGCCGAAATTACGGTAATCCATAGTAATAGAGAACTACGGATTCCACCTCCTCTCCCCAATCGTACAATACGATCGTATTGTACGCGCGGGGAGATAAGTGACATGTCTATTACTTTCGGCGAATACGCGTCTCCCAAACACCCGGCATAATTACGCTATGTGAACATAGCCTAAGGGTATGTTCACACGGTGTTTTTGAAAACTTTTTGGGATACATTTTCAATCTGTCCCACCTAAATTTAGTTGCTTATATTCTGATCAAATTTAAAATTGATTCAAATCTGACACCATTACCACTGGCCATAAACATTTATAATATAGCTGTAGGGTAAAGTCAGAAATCTAAGGGTATGTTCACATGGCTTATTGCAGTGCGTATAGTAGTATACGCGCCGCAATACGCCGTGTGTTGTGGAACCACGCGCTAATCAGTGCATAATTCCAAAGCACGGGGGTGTGCGGCAGCTACTCGACCGTATTGCAATGCATTGACATGTCAATTCTCCCCCCGCGTGTACAACGCTTAATCCATAGCTCTCTATGAGAGCTATGAATTACTGTAATTGCGGTGTGCATTTCACTGCGTATAAAGCGCAATACGCGCGGGCAATTACGCGAGAAAATAAGCCTTCTGAACATACCCTAAGGGATCATGTCTACTGCTCTCCATAGTTTCAGGATACCACTTTAAATGATAAAATCACTGGCAAGGGTTTAGTAATTTATAAGAATACAGAATTATTATTGAGTTTAATGGGAGCCATATGGGTGTATTAAATTTGGCTCGTAAATTCAGCTAAATGAGGTTTTTTTGGCAGGAAGCACATGGATTTCTGCAAACCCCACTGATATGAATAAAACAGTTGGGGAAATTCTTGCAACAAGCCTGTTGAGTATGAATTCACCCTATAAATCCATCCTAAATGGGTTACACCACCAAGCAAGTATAAAAAAAAGTCTACAGCAGTTGCTATCGGGCCCTGCAGTCTCAGGGGTCCCAAAAGCCCTTCTGCCACATAAGAAGACGCCAGTATTGTAAATTGCACATAGTAGCTAAGGGCCCCATTTCACTTTTTGATCTAGGGCCCAGCAGCTTCAAGTTACGTTTCTGTCTCCAGGCATTAAAATAATCATTATTCTAATCTTAAAGAAACCAAAAACGCTGTAAAAAAAAACTAATTTTATCTCCTTTTAATAGGATATATGACCCTATTCTACTAGATTGCATTCTTTATCTGCGGGAAGCAGCTTTGCCACCTTGTATAACCCTCATGATGTCGATCTCCAATGTTTACATTGTAGAGTATAGGTATAACCATAATGAATGGTTCACATCACAAGGAGAGATCAATGCACAGTACACAGCCGCAAGAGAGAAGGGCAGCAGCTGAGCATGTGAGTCCACTACTGTTAAACAGAGAAGGTGGATGCACATAGAAGGACATAAAAAAGTAGGGGCGCTACAATAGACTCCAACGTGTTAGTCAGTTTGGATTATTTAGTGGGTGTAGAATTCTATTCATTTATTAGTCCCTTTAATTAATTTTCCCCTGGGGCAGGCACAAGATATAATAGCTGGACTTTAAGGCCATGCTCACAAATTGGTAACAAAATTTTGTTTGCTGAACCTGTGCTAAAATTGTGTAACAAAGTACAGGATAATGTAAGTGAATGGAGCTTTACCAAAATCTGCAGCTAATTCTAGATATATTCTGGACAGGGGCATAGCTATATGGGGGGCAGTCGCTACCAGGCCCTTCAGCCTACGTGGGCCCAAAAGCCCTTCTGCCACTTAAAGAGGTTTTGCCAAGAAATAAGTTCCTTACCTAACAGGCTGATACTCCCCTCTTGAGGCTTGAAAAAAGGGGCGTTTTGTTTCTGTGTTTAAAAAAACAAGTACCTCCTCTGTGATGTCATCACTCCACCTCCATGCAGGTACTGATACTCAGTCTCTGTAGTTGAGTAAACATTGTTTGGCTAATGCGCAGGGGATAACTGTATTGTGCACAGGAGAGAAGATAAGCTCTGAGCAGGCAGTGTTCTTTCATTTGTTCGCAAACTGATGCAAGGGGGGGGGAGAGCTGAGAACGGAGCATCTGCATGTTTACTCTGATAATTACATCACAACCTGTGGATTCTCTATACAAAATACACAGGATCTTTTCTCCCCAGTCCCATCAAAGCTAATTCATATTCCCTGCCATCAGATAAGAACTGCAAACAACGCAAGTGTGGCCAGATCAGCTCCTGTCAGCTCCTGGTCGTGTCTAATGTAAACTGTCAGGAAACTAAGGGCATGTAAGGAAGGCTGTAGCTCTCACAAGCTTCACTGTTTTTAATGACATATATTTAGAAAAGGGATTAAATACCCATTTTGGAGGATCCAACGTCAACATTAGATTGTGACAAAACTCCTTTAAGGAGATACCAGCATTGTAAATGGCACATGGTAGCTGTGGGGCCATTTCACTTTTTGCACTAGGACCCAGGAGCTTCAAGTTACGCCTCTGGCTCTGGATTTTCAGATTCTCAGCATGTCCTATCTGTTGTGCAAATGCTCTAGATTTTCAAATGGAATTTATTCATTCGAGTAAAATCCACAGCTACATCTGCACCATAATCTATTATAAAATCCATATGTAACACTTGCAGATTTTGTTATGGATTTGTAAACTGGTTTAACCATATTATGAAGGTGTTAATGTTACAGCATCCGATATCGCATGGCACTAAGATTCTCTTCTTGAATTCTGTATACTATTGGTCCACATGCAACCCAGGAAAAAATCTGCATGGAATTTGTATGTTCTACCTGTACTTGCGTGGATTTCCTCTGGATACTCTATTTTCCCACATACTCCAAAACCACACTGGTAGGTTAATCTGAAATGACAGGGATCAATGTGAATAATGACAATCTCTGTACAGCGCTGCAGAATATAACAGCGCTATGTAAATAAATAACATAGAAAGAGAAGAGCTCTCCTTAGGGAGAGCGCCTATATAGGTGTGTGGAGATTTGAAATTGCCTTTTGCACTCCACGAAGCATCTGCATATCACAGGGCATTATGGGAAAGGAGCTGCAAAGCTCAAGCGCCCTCTATTCCTCTTCTCAGCTCATTTTCCATAATACCTTGTGATATGCAGATTCTTTCTGGAGTGCAAAAGGCTATTTTGAAACTCCACACGCCTATATGGTGCTCTCCCTAAGGAGAGATCTTCCCTTTCTGAGCCACTCATTGCCTCCCACTCAGCCAAGCCAGCATCGCTCTGCTCTGCACTGACAGGGGCAAACACCCCGAAACGGCTGTATACAGATGGGTGATGCTGGCTTGGCTAAATATCCGTTTTGCTTTCCAAAGACCCAGTGGGTCAAAAGTAAATTGAGGATTTGTTACATCCAATAGACGGCACTTGAGCTTCTCTGCTTCTTTCCCATAATGTCTTGTGATATAATGAATAACATATAATAAGCAAATATTTACACGTTAGACCTTTACATTTCTATAGGGACCATATTATGTGCAACTTAAAAAAAAGAAAGAAGAAAAAACAGTGAAAGGCTGAAAAAAGGGGAAAATTATCGGGCCCCCAGAAAGCCCTCCAGATTTGTTGAGTTCTCCTTAATTGGGTCCGTCTTAGCTATAACCAATAAGAATTGAAAGCCCCGGGCCAACTTTAATTTAAAACGGGGGTTTTCCCAGCTCAGAGGTCAACGGGCAATTTTGACCTGTATGGTGTTAAAGCAATCGCCCAACCCCGGGGGAAGTAGGGGGTTTGTGTTCAGGCCCTGGCAGAAACATTTATCAGCTTCAAATACAACTCTGTTTCTCTAGCCTGTTGTTGGGGAAAAAAGTGGGGAGGTTATTTTTTTTGCCAAAAGAGTTTAATGGTTGAATATACTGTGCCCCCTAAAAGGTTTATAATGCCTCCAGAAAAAGTTTTTCCCAAACCCATACATTGATTTTTCCTGGGGCATTGTACCCTAAAAACCACTCCCCCCCAGAAAATGCTGATCGGGGCGGCTCGTTTTTGATTGAGGGAAAGATTGCCCAATTTTCATGAACATTTTGAAAAACCCCTCTGAAATTAGTGGGTAAATCCCAGGTTTGGGGAGAAATTATTTGCGCCCTTCTACAGAAACAGTCCCTTTTTACTACATGCCCTTTTACTGCTTTAAACATTTTTATTTGGGGTTACATGCAGTGATTGGTGGTCTAGTGACCCCTTAAGTACAGTGCGGGAAAATTACATGTCCTGAAATGCTTTTTAATGTATTAGTGAGGTGCATGCAGTGTTTTGGTGGCCCTATAGCCCCCTTTTTTTTACAGTACGGGTGCGGTACTTCATTTTCCCTGTATGCTTTTTACATATATTATTTGAGGTGCATGTAGTGTTTGGTGGTGTTATAGCGCCTCTCTACAGTACATTTGGGGTTTCCTAAAAATGTCCTGAAATGCTTTTAAACATGTGGTTTAAGTGGGTACGCAGTGTTTGGCAGTCTATTAGCGCCCTTTCTCCCAGTCCCAGTGTGGGTAAAAAAAATTTGCCCTGAAATGCTTTAATTTTAGGGGAGGTGTTGCAGTGGAGGGGCATTGCTAGCTTTCCCAAAAACATCCGGGC
The DNA here is from genome assembly GCA_025379985.1 of Phyllomedusa bahiana. Lineage (NCBI taxonomy): Eukaryota > Metazoa > Chordata > Amphibia > Anura > Hylidae > Phyllomedusa > Phyllomedusa bahiana. The sequence continues at coordinate 17,182 of JAODAL010002546.1, read as the reverse complement.
CCTCGGGTTTTTCATTTTGATCTGTAGGGTGGGTTAAACCATGGCATTTTTCAGCAAAATTGTAAAATGTGGCTTTTATTTTTTTAAAAGAAAAAAACGTTTTGTTCCTGGGCCCTTTAAATTTTGCCCCAAATTTCCCTATAGATCCCGTCCATCACCTCGCAGTCGGGTTTCACAATGGAAAATTTGCCAAAAGACAAAATTTTCATTTTCAAAAACGCTCACCTTCGGATGACAGGCAAACCCTTTAAAAAAACAGTCAAAACAAATAATCGGGCCCTATTTGCCATAGGCGGGGGGGGGGGGGGGGGGGGGGGGGGGTTAAAGGGCAGCGGCGCCCGGGCCCTTTTTGCCCTTTCATTGGGGGGCAGCGGCTACTGAAAGGGAGCGGGGGGCAGCGCAGTAAGCCCCCTCTGGGGCTGCCCAGTTTCAGCCCCTGCTGAAGGACGCTGCCGGAGGGCCCGGCAAAAGCAGCGTTTCCCACCCACTTCTTCCCCCGAAAAGGAGGGCGGAGGAGAGGAAAAACTTGTCCCCCGCACTTCCCAAGGGCAAGGCAAGTGGGGGGGGGGGGGTTTAATGTTGTGCTGTGGGGCGGGGGGGTTGGGAAAACATTTTTGCTGGGGGGGTTAATACTTGTGCTGTGGGGAGGGGCTGAATACATTGGCCCGGGGGGCGGGGGGGGAATTTTCATGTGGTGGGGGGGTTAATAAAAATGGGGGCTGGGGGGGGTTAATACATTGTGCTGGGGGAATTTTAAAACATTGTGCTGGGGGAAATGAATACTTTTGCTGGGGGAAATTTTAAAAACATTGTGTGGGGGGGTTAAATTTAATTTTTTGCTGGGGGGGGGATAAAAATTGTGCTGGGGGGGGTTAAACATTGTGCTGGGGGGTTAATAAATGTGCTGGGGGGGGGGTTACATTGTGATGGGGCGGGGTTAATTTTTTGTGTGGGGGAGTGAATACATTGTGCCGGGGGGGGTTAATACATGTGTGGGGGGGCGAAAAAAATTTGCTGGGGGGCTGAATACATTTTGGGGGGGGGGTTAAAACATGTTCTGGGGGGGGGTAAATAATTGGGGCTGGGGGGGCTGGGGGGGGAAAATTTTTTTTTTCAAATTTTGCTGGGGGGGGGCTGAATACATTGTGCCCGGGGGGGTCTGAATCCTTGTGCTGGGGGGGGGCTGAAAACATTGGGCGGGGGGGTAAATAATTTTGCTGGGGGAGGGGCTGAATTAAAATTGTGCTGGGGGGTTAATTCATGTGCTGGGGGGGCTGAATTAATTTTTGGGGGGGAGGTTAATACATGGCTGGGGGGGGGCTGAATACATTGTGCTGGGGGGGGGCTTTAATTTCATTTTTGTGGGGGGGGTCTGAAAAACATTTTTGCTGGGGGGGGGCTGAAATTCTTGTGCCCGGGGGGGGAATTTCATTTTGGGGGGGGGAGGCTGAACACATTGTGCTGGGGGGGTTAATACATGTGCTGGGGGGGCTGAATACATTGTGCTGGGGGGGGGTTAAAACATGTGTGCGGTGGGGGCTGAATTTTTTTTGCTGGGGGGGTTAAAAAATGTGCTGGGTTTTGGGGTGAATTTCCCTTGTGCTGGGCGGGTTACTCCCTGTGCTGGGGGGGTGAATATATTGTGCTGGGGGGGTTTAATACATTGGGGTGGGGGGGGGTTAATACATGTGCCCGGGTGGGGGTGAATAATTGTGCTGGGGGGGTTAATTCATGTGCTGGGGGGGAGGGTTTTATACTTTTTTGCTGGGGGGGGTTTTTACTGTGCTGGGGGGGTTTAATTATTGTGGGTGGGGGGGTTAAATTCAAGTGCTGGGGGGGGGTTTAAAAACTTTTTGCTGGGGGGTTAATACATGTGCTGGGGGGGCTGAAAAAATTTGTGGGGGGGATTTTAAAACATTGTGCTGGGGGGGGGGTGAATACATTGTGCTGGGGGGGTTTAAAACATGTGCTGGGGGGGGGCCTGAATACATTGTGCTGGGGGGCTGAATAAATTTTGCTTGGGGGGGGGGTTAATACATGTGCTGAAGGGGTGAATACATTGTGCTGGGGGGGGGTTTTTTTTCATTTGCGGGGGGGGGTGACTACATTGTGCTGGGGGGGGGTGAAAAAATTGTGTGGGGGGCCCGAATACATTGTGCTGGGGGGGGTTTTTACTTTTGCTTTGGGGGGGGTGAATAATTTGTGCTGGGGGGTTAAAACATGTGGTTGGGGGGGGCCGGTGAGTGGATGTGTGGGGGGCTTTATACATGTGGGGGGGGGAGGGGTGAGAGGCGTGGGGTGTTGGGGGGGGTGAGAGAGGTGGGTTGTTTAGGAAACCTATCCTGTGTTAATTTCCCAAACCCGCTGGCGCTGTGTATCTAAAACCTTTCCTTTTGTTTTTCCCACCCGCTGGGGGCTGTTTAATTTAAACCATCCTGTGGGTTTTTCCCACCCCGGGGGCTGTTTTTCTAAAACCTATCCTGTGTTATCCTAAACCCGGGTGCCCCTGGGGTAAACTGAGCCAAACCCCGGGTTTTTCCTACCTGCTGGGTTGAGTATTTAAGCCCCATCCTGTATCATCCTACCTGCTGGCGCTGTGTTTTCTAAGCCCTTTTTTTTGTTTTCCTACCTGTGGCGCTGTTTATCTATGGGTATCCTGTGGGGTTTTCCTAAAATGTGGTGTGTTTTTATGCCCTTTCCTGTGCTATCCTACCTCTTTGGGGCTGTGATCTGGCCTATTTGTGTTATCCTACCTGCTGGCGGGTTTAAATATCTAACTTTTCCTGTTATTTTTCCCACCTTTCTCGGGGGGTATCTAAGCCTTTTCCTTTTGTTTTACTAAAATTCTGGCGCTTTTGTAAACTAGCCAAACCTGTGTTTTTTCCCACTGTGGTGTTTGGTTTCTAAGTTTTTTTTTGTGTTAAAACCCCCCTGCTGGCGTTGTGGGATCTAAGGTATCCCGTGTTTTCCTTTCCCGCCCGACGCTGTGTTTTCGGGCCCATCCTGTGTTATCCCACCTGTTTGTTTCTTTTTAAACAAACCCACCCTGGGTTTCAACCTGCTACCGCTGTTTATCTAAGCCTATCCTGTGGGTTTTCCCCCAAACCCGCCCGGCGCTTTTTTTTCTTAAACCTTTTCCTGTGTTATCCCACCTGTTGGGGGTTGGTTTCTAAGCCTTATCCTGTGTTTTCCTAACCCGTGGGGGTGTTTATCTAAAACCTTTCCTTGTTTTTTACTGTTTGGGGTGGGTTTTCAAAGGGTCATCCTGTGTTTCCTACCTGCTGGCGCGTTTATCTAAGCCTATTCCTGTGTTTTTTTACCTGCTGGGGCCTTGGGGATCTAAGCCTATCCTGGTTTTCCTACCTTTCTGGCGTTGGTATCTTAAAACCCAATTAAAGGGTTATCCTACTGCTGGGGGGCTGTTTATCTTAAACCTATCATGTGTTTTCCTACCTGGGTGGGGTGTTGTATTAAGCCTTTCCTGTTTTTATCCTATTTTGTGGGCGTTTTTTCTAAGCCTTTCCCGTGTTATCCCACTGCTGGCCTGTGTTTGTGAGCCTATCCTGTGTTATTAACCTTTCTGGCGTTGAGTATCAAGCCTATCCTGTGTTATCCTTTCCTGCTGGCGCTTTTTTTGTATAAGGTTCGTGTGTTTTTTCCCACCTGTGGCATTGAGGATTTTAAGCCTATTTCCTTTTGTTTCCCACCCGCTGGCGTTGGTTTCTAAGCCTATCCGGGGTTTCCTACCTGGGTGATGCTGTTTATCAAGGGGGGGGGTTCCTGTGTTATCTTAACCCGTTTGGGGGTGTGTATCTTTTAAACCTATCCCGTGTTTTTCCTAATGCCCGGCGTTGAGTATCTAAGCCTTTTCCCGTGGTTTTTCCCACCCCGTGGGCTGTTGTTCTTAAAGTATCCTTTTGTTATCCTACCCGCTGGGCTGTGTATCTAAGGGCCCTATCCTGGGGTTTATCCTACCTGCTGGCGTTTTTGGATCTAAAAACCTTTTTCCTGTGTTATCCTACCTGTGGCGCTGTGTTTCTAAGCCTTTCCCTTTTTATCCCACCCGCTGGCGCTGTGTTTTTCTAAGCCCCATCCCTGTTTATCTACTGCTGGTGCTGTTATCTAAGCTAACCCGTGTTATTCCTTTCCTGCTGGCGTTGGGTATCTAAGCCTTTTCCTTTTGTTTTCCTACCGTGGTGTGTGTATCTAAACCTTTTTCCTGTGTTTTCCTACCTGTGGCGTGTTTTTTAAGCCTATTTTTTTTGTTATCCTACCCGCTGGTGCTGGGGTTTTTCTTTAAGGGCCCCATCCTGTGCTATTCCCACCTGCTGGGGCTGTGTATTTTAGCCTATTTCCCGTTTTATCCTAAATGCTGGCGTGTGTATTTTAAGGCCCTTTTCCCCTTTTTATTAAACCCGCTGGCGTTGAGTTCTAAGCCTATCCTGTGTTAAAACCCACTGCTTTTCCCGGCGTTTTTTTGGGGTTTAGGGATATGTTTGTACACATCGCTATACTTCCCGGGGCTTTAGAAATTTGTGCTTACCGGCGTTGGGACTTCTATTGGGGGGTGGGGGCCCACCTTTCCCTAGACTTTTTCATTTTCCCTTCCCGGGGCCCCAAATACACATTTTGGGGGAAACCAAAGGTTAAACATAGCTTTCAGTGAGAGCTATGAAATTTTAATGTATTTTTCGGGCTGTTTCTCGGGGGGGGGTTGCACAAAGGGTGGGTTTTCCACTATTGGTAACTGTATGGGGTTAATTTTTACAGTCTGCAGAGCCTGTGGGACCTTTGGGGTCTACCACTATTTGATCACTGTATGGGGGGAATATCAGTTTTGCCCGAGGGCCTTTTGTACCTGGTGTTACCCCCCTATATGATCACTGTTATGGAGGGAATTTTTAAAAAGTCTGGAAACCTGTGTAAAAATGGTGTTACCACTATAGGGGCATTGTATGATGGAAAAAATTGGTTGTTGTGTAGTGGGTTTAAAGTTTTGGCAAAGTTTGGGCGGTTTCTCCCGCTTTCCTTGATGGCCCGAATAGGTGTCCAAGTCTTGGAAAGCTGGGGTAACAAACCCTTTTAAATTTGCTTTTTCTAGGGGGCCGTTACATGGTTATAGTGGGGCCCGGGTTTTGGAAAAAGGCGTGTGGCGGGATTGTGAAAGGGGGTGGTTTTTGCAAATTGGGTTAAAGGGGGGGGTTTTTTCAAAGGGTTTTGTGCCTTAGGGGAGAGCCCCCTATAAATTTCAGCCCTGCAAAAAAACCCCGATTTAAAAGGGGGCAAATCTACCAGCGAATGTTTTTTTACTAAAAAAAAAATCCTAAAAAAACCTAAACCCAAAACCCTTTTTTTATTTAAAGGGTTAAATTTTTTTCCCGGGCCGAACCCTGACCGAACGCGACCCCCACATGTGACTACCAGCTTTACGCAGGCTCTTAAGACATACACTCACCGGCCACTTTATTAGGTACACCATGCTAGTAACGGGTTGGACCCCCTTTTGCCTTCAGAACTGCCTCAATTCTTCGTGGCATAGATTCAACAAGGTGTTGCAACAAATGCTCAATTGGAAACAAGGGGCCCAAAGAGTCCCAAGAAAATATTCCCCACACCTGACACCCCCACCACCAGCCTGAATTGTTGATACAGGCAGGATGGATCCATGCTTTCATGTTTTTGGGACGCCAAATTCTGACCCTACCATCCGAATTTTCGCAGCAGAAATCGAGACTCATCAGACCAGGCAACGTTTTTCCAATCTTCTACTGTCCAATTTCGATGAGCTTGGGCAAATGGAGCCTCAGTTTCCTGTTCTTAGCTGAAAGGGTGGACCCGGTGTGGTCTTCTGCTGCTGTAGCCATCTGCCTCAAAGTTCGCCGTACTGTGCGTTCAGAGAGGGCTCTTCTGCCTACCTTGGTTGTAACGGGTGGCTATTTGAGTCACTGTTGCCTTTCTTCAGCTCGAACCAGTCTGCCCATTCTCCTTTGACCTCTGGCATCAACAAAGGCATTTCCGCCCACAGGACTGCGCTCACTGGATGTTTTTTCTTTTTCGGACCATTCTCTGTAAACCCTAGAGATGGTTGTGCGTGAAAATCCCAGGAGATCAGCAGTTTCTGAAATACTCAGACCAGCCTTCGGCACCAACAACCATGCCACGTTCAAAGGCACTCAAATTCACCTTTCTTCCCCATACTGATGCTCGGTTTTGAACTGCAGGAGATTGTCTTGACCATGTCTACATGCCTAAATGCATGAGTTGCCGTCATGTGATTGGCTGATTAGAAATTAAGTGTTAACGAGCAGTTGGACAGGTGTACCTAATAAAGTGGCCGGTGAGTGTATATTAACGCAATACTGGGACCATATAGTGATAGATACTAGTTGTATTTAGATGCTCTGCAGAAATATAAGTGATTACACTGCTGTTATATTTAGTGACTCACAGGAAACATCTTTTCTCATCAGAGTCGTTCACTTTCTCTTCTCTTCTCCATCTTGCCCAGATCACCATGACGTCTTCTCCCAGCCTCAACTCTTCACTGTAGAATTTACAAATCAAACATCTTAGACCCCCTCACTGTTTTCAGCACTTCCCTTTACCAATTCCTATCGCTTTTACAAACTCCCGATTATAGCACCCCAAACGGTAAAAAATTACTCCCTTGTGCTCCAAACAGTAAAAGTGCCCCCAAATGGCTATGGGGCTCCATTTTGTGCACCAAGTTTTAGTCTTGTTATTTTGTAAACCAATATAGGAAGTAGTCAAATTTCCTGAAACAGTATGTAGGTACACCCCCAAACTAGGTAGGCAGTCCTCAATTAGGTAGATGTATAGCGCCACATTGGGTAAGTAAACTTATATAGGTCCTTAATAGGTAGGTATCTCGGTCCCCTATTACGTAGATAGGTAGTTATATAGGCCTCCCCAATTAGTAGAAATACAGATCCCTATTATGAAGTTATATGGACCCCCTGTAGGTAGATATAGGCCCCCGTAGGTAAAAAATTTGCCCCTGTATTCAGGTAGTTGCCCAGTGAAGCCATGTAGTAGCCCCCTGTAGCCTGGTAGTTGCCCAGTGTAGCCAGGTAGTCATATGCCCCTTGTAGCCAGGTATTTTCCCAGGTAGCCAGATAGTAGCCCCCTGTAGCCAGGTAGTAGCCCTGGGTAGCCCAATAGTAGCCCACTGTAGCCAAGTAGTAGCCTCCTGTAGCCAGGTAATTGCCCCCTGTAGCCAGGTAATTGCCCCTTGTAGGCAAGTAGTAGCCCTCTTTAGCCAGGTTGTTGCCCCCTATAGCCAGATTGTTGCCCCTGTAGCCAGATTGTTGCCCCCTGTAGCCAGATTGTTGCCCCCTGTTGTCAAGTTATTGCCCCCTGTAGCCAGGTTATTGTCCCCTGTAGCCAGGTTATTGCCTCCTTTAGCTAAATTGTTGCCCCCTGTAGTCAGGTTGTAGCCAGGTTTTTGCATCCTTTAGCCAAATTGTTGTTCCCCCCTTTAGCCAGTTTTGTTCCCCCTTTTGCCGGGTTTTTGGGCCGGTTATTGCCCTTAGCCGATTGTTCCCCCCCTTTAGCCGGGGGTTTCCCCCCTTTTAGCAAAGTTTTGCCTTTTACCCAGATTGTTGGGCCCCCTGAAAAACCATTTTATTGCCCCCTTTAGCCAGATTGTTGCCCCCTGTAGCCAGTTAGATGCCCCCTTAGCTAATGAAAATAAAATTTAAAAAAAGCTACTCCCCTCACCATGGTCTGGCCCCAGGTCGGGCTTGGAAACGGTTGTAAGCCCCCTGTTTGCTCATGCTGCTTATGCCGTCATGAAGGGAACGGGATCTCCTGGGCCCCGATGAGGTGCAGAGGGGGGAAAGGCATGCCGGGGGGGTGGGGGGAGGGTGTTGTACATACGCTGTGAATACAAGGGAGAAGGCAGGGGGTTAAAATCGTTCCCTTCCCCCTTTATTCTGATCTAGTGGCTGTTGTAAAATGGGGGGGACCCCAAAGAGATCGCGGGGCCCCTCAGCCAAGTCAGGGGAAGCTCTTTTTCCTAAAGGGAACCTGTCAACATGAAATTAAAGTCTTATCTACTACCAGAATGTTACAGGGCAGGTGAAGCTGGGCAGCCTGAGCTATAGTTTTGTGAAAAAAATTCTGTATAACCTGTATTTTACTCATTTGAATCTCTACTCATTCTGGACTTAGGAGTCCAGTGGGAAGTCTTCTAAGTGATTGACAGCCTTCCCTGTATAAGCAAGAGTACACAGGCAGCTGTCAGTCACAGTGGGGGGGGACCCCCCCACCCTAGACTCTAAGCCGAATGAACGGAAAATGACTAATAATTCGTTGTACTGAACTTTTTTCCCATAAAAATATACATAAATGTGCTCGCTCCCCTGTCAATAAAGGGTTTCCCCAAAGATCAGACTTTTTGTCCTTTAGACGGGTTTCCCTTTAAGCCTTTAAGCCCCGTGTCTATATCTAATGGAGCCTCCATCGTAGATTTCGTCAAATTTTTGGGAATAAGTAGCGCACTATTTTTTCCGGCAAGATGAGAGATACCATGATGGAACTCCAATGAGCCATTAGAGTCAATGGGGGTCTACTGGGTGCAATTTCTGACAGATGTGATGGATTCAGAACTTCTGTCATTTTAGTTTTCTGCTACTATGATGAGCAGGGATGGCACTGATTTCTTTTCACCCCATTTTCTTGCTGTGATTTAAACATTGTGCCTATATATCACGCTATGTAACCCTATCGCAACTGTAGTGAATAAACAATGTTAGATTTCTGTACTGTAATGCTTTCTTTTCCGGGGCCCGGTTCATTGAAGCAGCACAAGGGCCCCAGGTCTTAACTAGAAGTATAAGGGTATATTCACATGGCGTATTTGCGTTCCATATTTCGGAGTGTACGTACCGCAAATATGGTAATTCATAGCTCTCATTGAGAGCTATGATCACCCGACGCTTTCCCAAACACTTTATTACGTGCCTGGAGAAAGAATTGACATGTAATTTCTACTCTGTGCTTAGGCGCCGGCGAAAGTCATTGGCTATGGGAGCCGGCACAGAGTGGTTCTGAAGTACGCACTAGCCAGCGTGTCCTTCTAAAACACCCGACGTATTGCAGTGTGTACAGTACGTGCCGCTATATGTTGTGTGAACAGACCCTAACAGTCGTAGCAGCTTTTATGGGACATTGTACCTTTTATAGGGAATAACAAGTTGATGACTTTCTACTATCAAGCGCTACTATGTGAAATCTCTGATAGATGGCGCTATTATTTATACCTTAAATTATTGTTATTTTCACTGCTGTTTGAATTTCCTGACCTAAGGCGGCGGGGCTCATCTCATTTTGCTACAGGGTTCCTTAAATGCTAGCTGTGCCCCTGGTTTGAATCTGGACGGAGCCTTTCAGACGCTTTCTTGACTTTCATCTGGGTACTTTACAGGGTAATTTAGCCTCCTGCTACTTTATGGATAATTAGAAAGTGATTACACTTATTTTGTCTACAACTCGACAAAATGTATTGATGCAGGAAATGCAAAAACTAAGGCGGACATGAATGAAAACTGTCTAGCTCTAAGACTTCCCTTGTTGCCCATGGCAACAAATCAGAGCCCATAGCAACCAATCAGAGCCCATAGCAACCAATCAGAGCTCTCCTTTTATTTTCTCCGCGCACTATATGAATTGAAAGGGGAGCTCTGATTAGTTGCTATGAGCTCTGATTGGTTGCTATGAACTCTGATTGGTTGCTATAGGTTCTGATTGGTTGCTATGAGCTCTGATTGGTTGCTATAGATTCTGATTGGTTACTATGAGCTCTGATTGATTGCTATGAGCTCTGATTGGTTGCTATGAGCTGATTGGTTGCTATGAGCTCTGATTGGCTGCTATGAGCTCTGATTAGTTGCTATGAGCTCTGATTGGTTGCTATGAGCTCTGATTAGATGCTATGAGCTCTGATTGGTTGCTATGAGCTCTGATTGGTTGTTATAAACTCTGATTTATTGCTATGGGCATCAAAGAAAGTCTTAGACCTCAACAGTTTTCATACATGAGGACCTAAGATTTTACAATTTTCTCATCAGAAAATAGGACACCGCCCCGAGATGCAATATATATTTAAAGTGGATGCATTTGTTCACAGATAAGAAACCTGATGAAGTTTTTTTTATACAAAACTCGTAGTTTCTATTAATAAAAAATATATGTTCCTGAAGTCAGCACTAGTATATTTGTGGCCCGAGAAGCCAATCGGACCAAGGGTAGACAGTCTATCTTTCTTCCCACGGTGCGTTTCATAACAGAGCATTGGCTCAAGTAACAACTGTTTTTTCACTTGTAACCTGCTCTGAGAGGGTGGATTTACCCATCAAGTAATGATACCAAACTAATCTTGCTTGTAAGCAACAGGTCACAATCCTGGGCCTGTGTGAGGTTTGTACACACAGTAGGAGAACATTACCTTTAGCAAGTTTCCAAACAAAATCAATGGAACCCAATGAGCCACCAATGATTTGTTGTCTTACACACTCATTACCAGTGCAAGCTGTTGGATTCCACCTTATCTGTCACCCTCGCACTGGGAGAAGGTGATCGCTGAGCTGGAAACACCTACCACATTCATTTTCAATTACTGCATCTGGCCAACAAGGTGGGAGGCGGACGATCCTCCCAGAGTCAATGTTTTTCTTCCCAAGCCTCTAGTAATTGTGTTACTCTTTCTTGCAAAGAGTAAAAGAAACACAATTTAAATTGGAAATACTGTAACCAAAGACAAATACTATTTTAGTTGTTTTTTTTTAAATAAGAAAAGCACTAGACTTAATATTTAATTTACGTGATTAACGTGATTTCCCTACATTTCAAATTAAGAAAGCGAAGAGACTTTTCAAAACTTTTATAAGGTCGATAACTTGCAAAAATATAACATTGTTTACATTACATTTGTAATGAAATAATACTATTAACTATAAATCAATGTAAAATAATTGTTCATAGTTAATTATAATAATTACATTCTGGTAACAATATAATAATAATAATATTTGAACAACTACAAACCCATTAAAGTCGGGGAGTTTTTAAAAATGTTTTATAAAGTTTATTTTATGTTTTTAAAATTGTAGCTATTTTGTTTTATTTTTACATTGTTGTTATCTCTGAAAAAACTCTTATTCCATTGGTCAGACTTTAATTTTAAAGCATTTTGTAAACTAAAGCCATTTAAAAAAAAAGTTTAAATTGAAATAAGAATGATTAGCTATTTATTTTATTAAAATTACTATTGAAATTATTAATTTCATTTTAATCACATTCGGTTTATTTCCATTTTTTTTAAATGTATAAAATTATATTTTTTTTAATTAACAATTCAAGAATGAGTCATTTTAAACATGAAAGGAGTTTAATAACATCATTCATATATGGGTTTTCTACACTACTTGGAGATAGATGCAAAAAAGCATTAATTTTTTTCTTTAAGTTTGTTTTAGTAAACATGTTTAAGGGACTTAGGGCAACATGTATGAACACTGACGCTGACAGGCCAGTTCTAAATCGCTTTAAGGCAGTGTAGAATGCACCAGAATGAATGAACCTGTTCTTCTGCAGCTCATACATACAGGGCAGTGTAGAGCCAATACCACAAGTCTGGCTCAGGCACCACCTTTACCCTTCTCTGCAACTTAAACTCCAGGTCATACATAAAGGGCAGTGTAGAGCCAATACCACAAGTCTGGCTCAGGCACCACCTTTACCCTGGTCTGTTTCTCTGCAGCTCATACATACAGGGCAGTGTAGAGCCAATACCACAAATCTGGCTCAGGCACCACCTTTACCTGGTCTGTTTCTTCTGCAGGCCCATAATACAGGGCAGTGTAGAGCCAATACCACAAGTCTGGCTCAGGCACCACCTTTACCCTGGCTGGCTGTCTTCTTCAGGTCATACATACAGGGCAGTGTAGTGCCAATACCACAAGTCTGGCTCAGGCACCACCTTTTACCCTGGTCTGGCTGTTCTTCTGCAGGTCTTACATACAGGACAGTGTAGAGCCAATACCACAAGTCTGGCTCAGGCACCACCTTTATACCCTGGTCTGGCTGTTCTTCTGCAGGTCATACATACTGGGCAGTGTAGAGCCAATACCACAAGTCTGGCTCAGGCACCACCTTTACCCTGGTCTGGCTGTTCTTCTGCAGGTCATACATACAGGGCAGTGTAGTGCCAATACCACAAGGCTGGCTCAGGCACAACCTTTCCCTGGTCTGGCTGTTCTTCTGCAGGTCATACATACAGGCAGTGTAGAGCCAATATCACAAGTCTAGCTCAGCCACCCCCTTTCCCCGGGACTGTTCTCCTGCAGGTGATACATACAGGGCAGTGTAGTGCCAATACCACAAGTCTGGCTCAGGCACCACTTTTACCCTGGTCTGGCTGTTCTTCTGCAGGTAATACATACAGGGCAGTGTAGAGCCAATACCACAAGTCTGGCTCAGGCACCACCTTTACCCTGGTCTGGCTGTTCTTCTGCAGGTAATACATACAGGGCAGTGTAGAGCCAATACCACAAGTCTGGCGCAGACAACACCTTTACCCTGGTCTGGCTGTTCGTCTGCAGGTCATACATACAGGACAGTGTAGAGCCAATACCACAAGTCTGGTTCAGGCACCACCTTTACCTGGTCTGGCTGTTCTTCTGCAGGTCATACATACAGGCGCAGTGAAGAGACACTACACAAATTATGGAACTGGCACCACCTTTACGCTGGTCTGGCTGTTCTTCTGCAGGTCAGACATACAGGCGCAGTTGTAGAGCCAATACTACAAGTCTGGCTCAGGCACCACCTTTACCCTGGTCTGTTTTCTGCAGCTCATACATACAGGGCAGTGTAGAGCCAATACCACAAGTCTGGTTCATGGCACCACCTTTACCCTGGTCTGGCTGTTCTTCTGCAGGTCATACATACAGGGCAGTGTAGAGCCAATACCACAAGTCTGGCTCAGGCACCACCTTTACCCTGGTCTGGCTGTTCTTCTGCAGGTCATACATACAGGGCAGTGTAGAGCCAATTCATCAAGTCTGGCTCAGGCACCTCCTTTACCCTGGTCTGGCTGTTCTTCTGCAGGTCATACATACAGGCGCAGTGTAGTGCCAATACTACAAGTCTGGCTCAGGCACCACCTTTACCCTGGTCTGTTCTTCTGCAGCTCATACATACAGGGCAGTGTAGAGCCAATACCACAAGTCTGGTTCAGGCACCACCTTTCCCCTGGTCTGGCTGTTCTTCTGCAGGTCATACATACAGGCAGTGTACAGCCAATACCACAAGTCTGGCTCAGCACCACCTTTACCTGGTCTGGCTGTTCTTCTGCAGGTCATACATACAGGGCAGTGTAGAGCCAATACCACAATCTGGCTCATCACCACTTTACCTGGTCTGTTCTTCTGCAGGTCATACATACAGGGCAGTGTAGAGCCAATACCACAAGTCTGGCTCAGGCACCACCTTTACCCGGGTCTGGCTGTTCTTCTGCAGGTCATACATACAGGGCAGTGTAGAGCCAATCCCAATAAGTCTGGCTCAGGCACCACCTTTCCCTGGTCTGCCCTGTTCTTTCTGCAGTCAAAACATACAGGCGCGTAAGAGACATCCAATAGTCTGGCTCAGGCACCACCTTTCCCCTGGTCTGGCTGTTCTAACTGTTCTGCACCTAGATTTGGCGTAAAAAAACTGTCTTTGGCGCATTACAAAGGGACTTATCGCACCAAAGTTTGGAGTGCACCTGTTCATACATTCTTTTTGGCTCAAAGTACATCAGAAAACTGGCGCAGCCCCGTTCATACATGTCGCCCTTAGTGTGACATGTATGTCTGCCGTGCTTTGAGCAAAAAAAAATCTGTCAGAGCCCTGTTCTATAAATGTATGAACGGTCGCATGCCAAAATTTGCCGCATTCTGCACCAGACACAAGACTTTTAAATACAGCGAAAATATGCTACACTATACTATGATGCAAGCTGTGCAACATAGCAGTTTTCTTACCTCACATAGTACCGCTTCATATTCACTGTCTGAATCTTCACTCCTCTATTGAAATTTAGAACTGGCGTGTTGGCGCAAGTTTCATACATGTCGCCCCTTAATGTCTATATGAAGAATCAGTTGTTATGTACAGTTGCTGTTTTACAACTGCAAAATTTGTATCAAAGATTGTAGTGCCATCTAGTGGAATAATCTGGCAATCACTACCACTATAATAAGATCATTTTTTCAGCTGAATTGTGCAATTTTTTTAGTTTGTAGTCAGAATCCCACATTTTGTTAATCAAACTTTAATTTGAAGTAAGAGATTACATATAAATGGGAAATTGTAAAGAGGTGTTGCTTTTAAACCTATGAGTTCAACTGATGTGTGTCTGTCATACACAGAGTAACAGGATCTGTACAAGATAAGTAAAACCAAGGTAAGGACAGACTGGTGGACATGCCTCTGGATCAGGGCTGCCATCAGTCATCTATTAACCGTTTCAAGGCCCCATACAGCCAAATCAAATAGGGTCCTTATCCATTACTAGTTCCTATTTGTTAACATATTACTGGGCCCCTTTTTGATTAGGGCCCCTGACAGGAGTACTGCCCGTTCTGCCCTATTGGCACACCTGCTCTGGATGCTGGTTCCAGTATTCTTTTAAGGGGTTTTTAACAAGTAGGGATAGGTAATTGAAGACTTTTTCTAAATACTTTGCTTTGTTGATTTTTCTTTGATCAAGAGATAAAGAAGATTATATCTCCTCTTAGAGCACATACGTTTCTTTGGTTTATCGCTTCCCACCTCTCAATGCTCTCTCTTATGTGTCATTGCTGTAAGTTGTCATCACTCACTAACTCCGACCATGGTTAGTCACTTCCTGGAGAGTCTTATCTCTAGTGATGGACTTTCAAAGCTTCTTATTTAGCTATATAAATACTCTTTAGAGCTCTGCAGCCCGGGGACTACACTTTATAAATCTCTTGCACTCATGTCAGTGTATCTGGTCAAGACATAAAGACGATTATATCTTCTCTTACAGCACACAAGTTTATTTGGTTTATCACTCCCCACCTCTCAATGCTCTCTCTTATCTCTCATTGCTCTAAGCTGCCATCACTCACTAACTCCGACCATGGTTAGTCACTTCCTGCAGAGTCTTATCTCTAGTAATGGACTTTCAAAGATTCTCATTTAGCTACGTAAACACTCTTTTGAGCTCTGCACGTCGGGGACTACACTTGCACTCATGTCAGTGTATTAGGAATAGCAAGGAACAGCTGAGCTGATCAATCAGTACTAAAGATGCGCCCAAAGCCTGAACAGGATGTGTGATTCTAAAGCTGGCTGTGGCTGTAAAACTGCATGGTATGAAAACCCCTTTAATAAGCTTATATAGTTAGTAGGTCTATGGTAACATCCCTAGAGTCTAGAGCAGGGAAGGAATTCCTGGTGGTCTAGGGCAATGAAAAGGTTAATGTCAGAATCCTGGTGGCATAGAGGAGAGAAAGGGTTAATGTAGGTAACCCTGGTGGAGTCGGGCAGAAAACTAGATTATTTAATGTTGCATCTCATATGTCCAGTGAGTAACTTAGTCTTCCAGGCTCTAATGTTGTTCTTGTATTAGGGAGGATGAAACAAATAAGATCAATAACACGTCAAACAGAATGCTCCCCATGTTAATAAAAGGATCCCTGGTAGTGAAGGACAGTCAAGGATTGATAAGTATTTTTAGTAGTCTACAGTAATGAAAGGGTTAATATAATAATAATCCCCAGTGGAGGTCAGTGAAGGTGTAAATGTAGATAACTGGGGTAAATAAGGTTACTCTCCTCTTCAGGCTCCAGCGATGTTTCTGAGGTCATTTTTGGTTTCTTCTTAGCACTGATCATGGAGATGAGTAAAGGAGGTACAGAGAGGACTGTGCAGCTGTTACGGTATAGCAGGTCAGTTCTTACTATGGTCAGACAAAGTGCGTGAACAACGCTTTGTCCCATTATTACCGGGGCAGTCAGCCTATAGCGAGTGGGGATGTGGGACCCCTGGTTTAAAGGGATTTTGCCACGAAATAAAATTGACGTGGGAAGTTTGAAAATTAAATAATAAACATTTTCAAAATTCATAGTTACATAGTTACATAGTTAGTACGGTTGAAGGAAGACACATGTCCATCAAATTCAACCAAGGGTGGGGAAAATGTGGGTGAGGGAGAGAAAAAAGGACATTAAGCCCAACCTCCCCACTGGTTAATGCCCTGAAACCCACAAGGCAAGAACCAATCTGCTCCAGTGGAGACCATATCTCTGACCCCAGACAGGATCCAGAATTTTACATAGCTACGTAGGCATTAATATTCTTTAGTTCCAGGTAGGTATCTAAGCCTTTCTTGAAACTCTCTACAGTTCCTGCTGTGACCAGCTCCTCAGACAGCTATTCCACAGATTCACAGTTCTTACAGTGAAGAACGTCCTTCTCCTCTGGAGATTGAATCCTTTTTTCTTTAGTCGAAGGGAATGTCCCCTTTTGAGGGGGCTTTACATAAAATAATTTTTCCCCATACTTTTTGTAGGGACCATTTATATATTTATATAAATTAATCATGTCCCCCCGAAGCCGTCTTTTCTCAAGACTAAATAAGTTCAATTCTACTAACCTCTCCTCATAATAATTCATAATTATTAAAAAATTCTGCACCATTTTTGTTTTAGCTGCTCCTTTATTGACCCATTGTTTACAGCTCATGTCCTGGTCGCACATGATCAGACACTTCTCTTCTCAGGTAGCTACTGAGTGTTCAAACCTCAGGTGCTGTCATTCTACTACTGTCCTTTGGACTAGTTAGTAATAAGTCAAACAGTGCAAATAAAAAACCTCAATGAGGTCTGTGCATTGATAAAGAGAAAAAAAAAATCCACAGGTTAAGTTCCTGCAGGGATTTGAACCTAGGACCCATGTGCTGTAAAGCAAAAAATTTTACCTCTGAGCTACAGTGTAGCTATTTACAATTCTATAGATAAACAGACCTTTCTTTCACTAGAGAGAGGAAAGGCCTGGTGATGTCATCCTGCTGGGTCCCATGATCGCAATTTTAAATAAATCACACACGCCCCCCCCTTTAGCACACAGAGTGAAGAGCTGGAAACGGAGG